>OY720383.1:13001579-13418628 GCA_963082945.1 Cerastis leucographa
TCCGAAACTATACTTAGCCAGCTAAGATAAACTAAAAATATGTTCCGTGCCCACCAAAAACTAAGCGAAAGCTCAGTCAGTGTTGCGTTACATATTTCATTATTAAGTTACTTTTTGCATTATTTCCTCCACTATTCCTTTCCATACAACTTACTTTTTATTTAAGGAGTGATAATACTTCGACTCTAGTGTGGGAAATTGTTTAACAACTTTAAACTGCTCCATATTCGGTGAAAAACGACCGCGCGCACGACACAAGACACTGGACGAAGCGAGGGCCGAGTGAAGTACGAAGGGATGCAGGGTAAGTAGTCCGGGGAATTTACGCCGAAAATTAGGCCAACTCTGCATTAATTAAAAACAGCGATTTTTTTCATTGAATGTGTAGGGTATGGACAGGAGAGTATGTTATGCTGTATCCCGCGAAAAGTTCAACTCCGCGTATGTGTTTTTTTTAAGAAAACGTCTAATATGTTGTAACTTGGTGGAAAAAAATATAAACAGGTATGTTTATTTGGAGTATTGTAGAACAGATTGAGTGCTACGAGTAGGTCAGCAAATTAAACATTTTTCGTCCACGGAACAATCAGTTTTTTTTTTAAATCATATAATTTGACTTCGTACTTAAGGCAAAAATATTAACAGGACAAAAATAGTGCTAAAGTGATTGTTATCAACATATCTAACTATTATTATGAAAATTAAACAAATTCTGCTCCGGACTTCACAGAAAATCAAGAAAATCCAAAAATCTTGAATACTACTTACGGCAAAAATGTAACAGGACTGAAATTCATTTAATAATGGGATATATATCAATCCAAACCTTAATCTCCCAAAATTAAACAGATTAGAGCGTTATTTAATAAAGTAAAAGTAAAAAATAAATTACGATGAACGTGACGTCAGCGCTAAGCAGCGAGCAGCGTACAGCGTGTGCTAGTGTGCGTATCCAAGATAAGCGCTGCGTTCATTGTATGCGTATGACTGTGTTCTTTTTTAAGAGTCGGTGTGTTTTTATTGATAAATGATGTTTATTTTGCAAGTAGGTTTTATTGTGTTACTCTGTAATTGTAAAAGCATAGGAAAAACGGCAAGCCATCAGTCGGTCAGTGGCGACATACCTACTGTTTACAAACATGATCGTCATTAACGTTAAATCTTCATTTAGAAAACCGGCTAAGTGCGAGTCATACTCGCACACACCGAGTTCCGTAGCACCAAACAATATAATAAAAATATTTTTAACGCTAATTAATTTGTAAACACACACTCAACAGTAAAACTAAATTTGTTAAAGTGAAAGTTTTATTACATCGTCTCAAACTTTTTCGTCTGTGTGTTGCATGTCGCGTGACGGTCGGTTTTATGTACTCCGCGTTTCATACCCTTAATGCAATATTATTCCATTTTTTTTTAGATAAATGTCAAAAGTATGAAAAAAAGTTTCACTTTTACCGTGGTTTCATAAAACCACACAATCCTTTTTCTTTTATAGTATGTTAATGATGAACAAAGTTACTGCTGCAGTTTTGATAAAAAAGTTCCATATCTCGAAACCTAAATGATTATTTCAAGAGTGGATTATTTTCAGGGTGGTTGAAAAAAATGTAGCACCCACCTCGTTTTCTTTGGCTAAAAATACAGAAATAGTGTTATTTTATAAAGGACGATAACAACACAGTTTCCCAACATGTTAAATGCAGGTGAGGTAATTATATTACTTATTTCACCATTGCAGTGCAGATAGCTACTACATACTTAAGGTGGAAGTGGAAGGGTAGCCTGCGAAATTCAAATTGTTCTTTTGCAATTAGAGGGTCAACAAATGGCTTTACAAAGTTATATATATATATATATATATATATCTATATTATATAAATAAAAATAGAAGTCCTGACTGACTGATTGACTGACTCATCAACGCCAAGCCCAAACCTATGACCCAGGAAAGCTGAAATTTTGCACAGAGGTTTCCTTTATAATGTAGACAAGGAATAAGGAAGGATTCTTCGAAATTCAACCCCTAACGGACTTAAATAGGGGATGAAAGTTTGTATGGAAATTCGTCATTTTTTAAGTTAGAAGGCTAAAATTTCATATACAAGCTTCTGGTTAGAAATAAATAAATACGTATTTTAGAGTTTTTAAGAATTTACCCCCTAAGAGGGTGAGATAGGGGTTCAAAGTTTTTCACAGCTTGAAATTCACTATTTGTGTTTCTCGATTGAATTGACGTGAAACACGTATCTATTTTTTTGAAAATTCCACCCCTCAGACGAAAACAGGGATGGCATTTTTTTGTTATTGTTTTTTGTGTTAGCGCGTTTGTGTGGACAAATACGCTAAAAAAAACTTCATTTAAGTATACACTTCTAGGGAATCTGTGTCATTTGTGGGAAGGACACTTGCGGTAACCCATTTACGCGAAAAGATATTTGCGCGCATGGACACTTGCGTGACCGACACTCGAGGGCTTGACAATTGCGCGACTCAATGGCTTCACGGGTGTCGTTTTCGTGGTTTTAGCGGGTAGCTGGCAATAAAAAAAAATCGGAGATGGCCCCGAGGAAAATTTCCTGTTTTTCGTGCATGGGTGTCGTTTTCGTGGTTTTTGGGGTTGCTGACCAAATTGACGGCGAGGAAAACATTCGGTTTTTCTTTCACAAGTGTCGTTTTTGTGGACTTCAGGGTCGCTGATAACGAAAATGATGACCTCATTTTCTAGGTGCAAATAATAAAAATTAAAATACGCAATGTCTCAATATCCTCCCCTAGGCTATGGCTGGCATTGATTTAAGTGATAACTGTTTCTCACGTGTGCAGTTTTATGTTGCGTGCTCCGAAGTGAGCTCGGCGAGTATCTTAGTAATTTTAGCCCCAAAAGGAAACACCGCAAACGTCATTTACACAGAAGAGCTAGGATAATTCATTAGTATAAAAGGGTGTAAAACACCTCTTAACGAAGCCGAAAGGCACTGGTTCTCCCTGTCATTGCGATCATTTTTTTGTTCTACACCATACCTGGGAACCTTCTAGTTACGGAGATATTAGGGGTCAAAGTTCCAACTTTTTGACAAGTATTTTTTTAAGTACAAGTTTTTAATTTAAGATTTTTACTTTAAACACCTCCACGACCCCCGTACTATTCAATCCGTCCATCAGCACAATGTTTTGAGTGCGTTACATTGAGTTCTACCACAAAACATGATTTTACACCCCCCAAAAAAAAAGTCGTTTCCCAGCAATAATTTTTGCGTAAAGTTACATAGTTTCATGTACAGAATGCTTGGTTAACGGCTTCGTGATGAGGTGATTTACACGGTGTAGTTTTCCGGGAGTTAAAAAGATTGGTTTAATCTGAGTATTTTTTAATTTAAAATATTGAAAGTTAAGTAAGTTAGCTCATTTACACCATAACCTATATCGCTAGGTGGATGGATGACCAGGGCATTTGAGCTACAGCATCGTCACTCGGAAGACATGTATAAAATAAATTCTGGTTCAACCCATTTAGGTCCATAACACAAAAAAAAATTAAAAAAAAAAAACGCCGTAATATACATTTTTCTAACCAGAATGAATTATGTGGCATCTTACTTCGAAAAGGGCAGATTTTTACACAACTATTAAAATGTGTCCTATACTTACACTTACGCGCGCGCGAAGCCGTGGCCAACAACTATTATCTATAACATTTAAATGACTATTTTCGACATTATTTTGGGGTGGTTAACGCATACGTGGGCAATTGCCGAACTTCACGCGGGCGAAGCCGCGGGCAAAAGCTAGTCATTAACATTATGAATGAAAAAAAAAAATATTGGGCGCGACGAAAAATTTCATTTGGCCCGTGATGTTCAAATTTTCTTACGCTTTTTGCAATTTGCACAGCAGTGTCAGGTTTTATATTGATTAAAAACTGATTTAAACGGATCGTAAATACGTCGATTTCAAAATGGGAAATACTTGTATCACGTACAATATTTCATAATTTATTTCGTATATATGGATGACTCTGACGAACAACGTAACGTGAACATCGACACTTTACGTTTACACCATGCGCTCGTGCTAGGGAACCAGATATTTACTTGAAAGTATGACAACCGGGAACACATCAAAACATTTGTAAGTCTTAATAGTGTTTTGTTACGTATACGCGATTTTACACCTTATCTCTATTACGGAAAGATCAAATTCCTATGAAAGCGCTGCACCAAATACAAGAATGAAGCTTGCAAACGTATTTTACGTAAACATTATTTTTATTTTTTTTCAGTATTTGCTTTAAAGTGTTTAATTTTCGTGTAAATTGGTTAAAAATAGCCTTTAGATGAAAGTTAAACAAAATTAAACCCTGTTACATTTTTGCCCCGACCGCTATTGTAAAAAAACTGATATTAATAACTTCCGTGAGTCAAATTTGTTTAATTTTTTTAACGGAGGTTTAATATATTAATTTAAGTTATTTTATGTAAAAAAACCGCTGTTTATATTTTTGCCTCAAGTACAATCCAAAAATTACGTAAATGTTTTTTTATCGAAATTTCCGTGGACGAAAATGTTTAATTCTAAAAAAATATATTACTGTCACCAGTTCTTTACCTAAAATAATTAAATTCGTCCTGTTAATAATTTTGCCCACGTTTTTATTCACAAAAACGCGTTTTCGTCTTTTTGACCTTGATCCGGCCTTGGAAAATGTTTAATTTTTTTTTATTATTTGGAGAGCTAAGGTCAAGTACACGATTCAAGAAAAAAATCGCTGTTTATATTTAATGCAAGGTTCAAACCTAAAAGCCCCGTACTAAAGCGGGAGGGGCTTAGCTTAGTTCGCGTAGCTCATGTGCATCGGCTTACACAACTAACTTAGCTGCGCATATTTTAGTTAGCTCACGTAGCTTTGTTTGCAGTTTGCACACAAGTATGTAAAACTGCGTCACATATGCGAGCTAAGCTAAACTCACTTAGCTTAGCTCTTGGTCTGCAACTCGTATAAGGTGTAGGTACCTAATAGCTAGTAGGTATTTTCATACTAACCATAAGAGGTGTACAGAGCCGATTTTCGAGAAATAGTAGTTTAACTTAACTACGGAAAACGTTTTTAGGAAGCTGTCTGAAATCTTTTGAGTACGTTTAACATACATATTTTAGCGAAATATATTTGTTTACAGACTTTTTTTTCCACGCTATTTTACCACTGATATGATGGATACTTATGGTCACAGTTGGACGCATGCAAAAAGAAAAGATTTATGGGAATCCTACCCGGATTCCCATGAATCTTTCCTTTAATCCATAATTACTATAAGGGGGTGATTTTGTTTGTATGCACAATCAAGGCAAATTTTTGAATTACCTTTTGAAAGAACTAGTTCATCAAAAAACGTCAAAAACCATAATTTTTCACTTAAATACTATGTATATTACTTTCAACTTCAGTTAAGTTGCAATTTTATCGCATAATTTAATCAAATATATCGTCGTAAGTCAGCAGAGTCCGCTTGGCATCCTTAGGCGGCGGAGGATTGCGGGGTGAGGGGGAGGGGGTCCAACCCGGCGCTGGCGTCGGCGGCCTGCCGCGGGCTACTGAGATACGCCACGCGTCCTCCAAGCCATCCAATGACGTAAGAGCCTGAGAAGCTATCTCTGGCGTGTCAAAAGACAGGAAAGCTCTGGAAAAATAAAAACATTATATTATGCAATAGTGCCTTTATTGGAGGAGCTCGTGGCTAAATAATAACAGCTGCACGGGTCGGTCTTTAAGGTTCAGCCGTGCTTGCCGAGGTTGGTCCGTGGATGGATGACCATAAATACATACTGAGTTTCCTCCGTGCCTCGGAAAGCACGTTAACCCGTTTGTCCCAGCTGTCATTTGTAGATCATTCACAGTTGTTAGAAGAAAAGAGTAGTCAGAAGCCAAAAAGTCTGACATCCAGTCTTACCAAGGGGTATCATATTACCCAGTTACTGTGTTGTGGAGATTACATAGGTAGTCACTTCATGTAAAATACTGGTACTCAGCTGCATCTGGTTAGACTGGAAGCCGACCTCAAGAGAGTTTGGAAAAAGCAAGATGATTAAGAAATGGCAGATGATGAGTGCCGTTATTGTTCCCAGTTCTAGCTTTTTCTAAGGACAAGCATCCTCTCTATGAGAAAGAATGGGCATACACACTGGTCCACTGAGGGTTGAAAATGTAACATGTTTTCTAATTTTTGTTTCCAGGCTGTGATGGTTTTCTCACAATGTCTTCAATCATGTCATGCTCTGCAGCAGAACCACTTTGACTATATTATGTAAAAATTACAGGATAGAATAGTGGTTCTGCTGGAGAGTATGCTCTGTAGCATGGCCACTTTGAATTGATATTTTCCAAGAAACTAATAATATACAATTTTTTATATTAAGCTACAAAAATATAGACATTATCTACATTCTATCCTGTAATTTTTGAGAGCAGCGGTGGCCCAGTGGTAGCAGCCCCGACTTACGAGCGGTAAGTCGTAGGTTCGAACCCAGGCAGGCGCATTACTTTGTGTAATTTATTTCATCACCGCCGCTCACAAAACGGTGACGGAAAACATCGTGAGGAAACCGGCATGTCCTAGAACTAAAAATTCGAAGACATGTGACATCTACCAACCCGCACTGGGCCCGCGTGGTGGATTACAGCCCATTCCCTCTCATAGAGAGGAGGCCTGTGTCCCAGCAGTGGGAACAATATAGGCTGATGATGATGATAGTCAAAGTGGTTCTGCTGCGGAGCATGACATCTTCAATCACCATGTTTTCAGAGCAGTGGTAATAAAATAAATTACACAAAGTAACGTGCCTGCCTGGGTTTGAACCAACAACCTACCAATTGTAAGCGCAGGCTAATACCACTAAAGCACCAGTGCTCAAATAATTTCTTCCATCATGGTGATGTTGAGTAATACTGAAAAAACAGCTTGGGGCAATTGTCGAGCAGCAGTAACCAAATAATGCAACCATATCTACAAAGAATGATATCTTACTTGTCATCATCAGGCTCTTGTGTGAAAGAGAAAGGTTCATATGTGGCCAGTCGTCTTCTGATAGTTTCCTCTGAGATGCGAGCACCAGCAACTTGAAGCACTGAAGTCCTTCCCGTAGGTACTGCGGGTGGAACTGGAGTTTCTGCACCAGCAGGAAGAGGGTTGCGAGGAGATTTCTCATCTCTTGGACTGCAGCAAAAATTACAGATCAGATCTACACTTGGGAGCAAATAAATCGAGCCACTTCTTTTTTTTCATTTATAATGGTTAAAAAAATTGTTTTCCTGGACTGTTTGAACCATACAACATTTTCTATCAAAATAACCATTTTACTTTCCGAGCCAGTATCATTCAATAAGGTTACTATCCAATAATTACCCTCATTGTAAAGGTTATTTAATAAACTTTTAGTTGATATGTGGTTCCAGTTAATACATTCCATATTACCAAAAATGTTAACTATAATCTGTAAAAAAAAAGGAAGTGGCTCAATTTATTTGGGCCCATGTGTACATTACCTCCATTTATGAAAAATACTATTATCATCAAATAATTGCTACACCCAGGCCTGTTTCTATTGGCCTGGTTCTGTTTCCATGAAAGCAAATTTGTGATCATAGCTTGTAATGATATGCCTCCATTTGGCTTATGCCATAGACACTAATGTGATCATAGCTTGTAATGATATGCAAGTAAAAATGATCTCTCAAAATAGTTAGATGCTGTTATTTGTAATTTGAACCTCAGAAAGTAAAAATGAATAACTTAGAGTAAAAAGATCCACTTGGAAATAAATACTTACTTCTCCCTAGCAGTGACAAATGACTCATAGAGATACTTGACACGAGGAGTCTGCTTTTCTTCAGGAGGTGGGGGCTCTTGAGAGGCGCTAAATGGTTGGTAAGAGGCCACACCACCAGCAGCACTCGCTGACCCACTCAGTTTCCTCTCGCGACCTGAAATTTTAGAATACAATCTTTTTCAATAAAAAATATCATCAAAATCTGCCTAGCCTTTACCAATTCAATTGTAATAATTTGTTTCATAATTTTGGTCATTGATTTTTTGTTCACCAGAGCAAGACGATTAAAATAATAATTCTCATTCTTTCTTAAGATAATAAATATAGTGTTTCAGATAATAACCATAACAAAATTTGTACCTGCTCTTGGTCGCTTAAATGTCGCATTTTGAGGTTGTGGTGGAGGACTTTTTATAGCTTGAATAGCACCACTCTTTATCAACTTGCGAGCAATTTCACGAGCATCGCGTGCTTCTGTCGGCCGCTTCGGTAATATCGGCTTTTCAGGCTCCTGTTTGGGAGCTTTCAATGCTTGTAAAGCCTTCTTTTTCTTTTTCAACTTCTGGTATTTTGCTTGTAACATTAACTCCTCTTCTGTTAAATTAGATGGAAAATGTAGGTAAACCATTTTTAATTATAACACAGTTCTTTTCTGAAACGATAGTGTGTAGTTTTTAACAACTAGAATAGAATGTTATGTTGTGGTTTGAAATGTCAACTTCACTTTAATCCTTTTGACATTGACATGCACGTAGCTGTCACAACCACGGTTTTTTTTTTAAATTTAGCCGGCTTATAAAATGGACTGTGAAACTGTAGATGGAATTGACAATGCAAAATTCTGCCTGCTTTTACAAGCCACCGACATTTGGCCCTGAAACTTGCAGTTACCACGTCTGTTTCAAAGTCAATAAATGTATGGATAGGTCTGCCTTTGATCTGGTTTTCACCAAAGTGAAGAGAAGTCGTGAGGAAATTTCGTATTTGGAAGTCCTCATCCTAGAGGAACCCCTGAGGCCCCGTTCCCAACATGTCGTGACGACAGATCGTTTAAAGCGTCGTGGCTTCTGTATTTAAATGAAGGTGTTCACATATAGAACGACAAGATTAACTGCTCTTCACGACTTTTTTTGCCGTGACGACAGATTGTCAAGTGACCGATTCACGTAATGGGTACAGCTAGAGACGAGAGTCATCCAACGATAAATTAATCGTCACGACATAGTGGGAACGCTACACTCGAACCAAAGGAAGCCAGCGGCAATACAATCCAAAAAATCATCTTTTGACATATGTGAGCACGTGTTTTATCTTTATCTGTTGCCTTTTGCTTTCAATTATGGCTGACATTGACAGATTGTTGACATTAGTCATCCGTATAGAAAATACAGTGACAGAAAAATTTACTAGAAAATCGATCAAAAAATTGCAAAATGATTCGTTTTACCAAAAATATAATACCTGCACTTACGAAACCATTGTTGAAAAGGAATCAAAGTCAAAGCCCCAGTATTTTGATAGTCTTGCAGGGACAAAGATTACTTTCAGATTCAGGTAGGTAAACAAAACAAAAAGTTTCCCGATTTTCGCATCCGGCACCTAAAGATTTCATTTCTTTCGTCACTAAATTGGTTTCTAATATTCTGCTTGTATAAATTCAAGTATTTTTAAATTTTGCATCATATTACAAAAATACTTGAGTAGTACTAGTACATTTCCCTTCATCAAACTCACGTCGGCATGTCGTGCCTACTTACTTCTTAGTATGCAAATTGCACATTTAACATCGTCCGATAAAATGAAAATAATTGAATCATTCTGTTAAAAGTTCAAATTTGCTACTATACTTCAAAGATTCTTATTGTGTATGGTATTGTTACCTCCAGTTGTTTTGTTGCTTTTTCAGCTGTTTCTGGTAAATTCTCAGTAAAACATGAAGACATTGGAAGACCATTATATTTCGATGCTCAAGCCACAACACCTGTTGTGAGTATATCTTTATAACTTGTTAAAATAAAGTTTTTTGGTGGATTTTTTATTACATTAATATACTATGTTTTAGGATACAATAATACTTTTGACATTCATATACTGTTTTAGGATCCAAGAGTACTGGATGCTATGTTACCATTTTTTGTAAGTTACCATGGTAACCCTCACTCCCGCACTCATGCCTATGGATGGGAAAGTGAAGCAGCTGTTGAAAAGGCAAGAGAGCAAATAGCAGATTTGATAGGAGCTGATCCTAAGGAAATAATATTTACATCTGGAGCAACTGAGTCAAATAACATTTCTGTAAAGGGAGTGGCACGGTTTTATGCACCAAGGAAGAAGCATGTTGTTACTACTCAAATTGTAAGTGACCTTAAACATAGTTAACATGTTACTGTTAAGGAATGTTAAAAAAAAAAAAACTCAATATTGAATGCTGACAATAAACCCATATAAGTTAAAACTGGATTGTATTTTCTCAGGAACACAAATGTGTGTTGGACTCCTGCAGAGCTCTGGAAGGAGAAGGCTTCAAGATTACATACTTGCCTGTAAAAGAAAATGGCATCATAGACATGACAGAATTGGAAAAGGCACTAACACCAGAAACCAGCTTGGTATCCATCATGACTGTAAACAATGAAATTGGTAATATGTCTAAAGTACTTTACTTTAGCTGGCAAGGTCATTTGTACTGTACTGTACTCTGAAATTAGAATTGATCTTGGCATAAGCTCAAAACTTCAGAAATTTTACTACTTCCACTTGCCTGATAGCAACCTCTTTTTGCTTGAATAAATACAAGGCCATTTGTGTAAATTAAGGCTCAATTGAATTTATAAGTGTGTTCATGTGTTGTCATTGTTTACTATTCAAGAGTGCCTTAAATTATTATGTAAAGTATGACAGAATAATAACAAGAATCAATCAATATAAAAAATGTTTTCAGGTGTTATGCAACCCGTAGCTGAAATAGGAGCATTGTGCAAGAGCAAGAAAGTATACTTTCACACTGATGCAGCGCAGGCATTGGGCAAAGTTCCCTTAAATGTCAATGAAATGAACATTGACTTAATGTCGATTTCTGGGCACAAGATATATGGGCCAAAAGGTGTGGGTGCCCTGTACATAAGGCGCAGACCTAGAGTGAGAGTGGAGCCTATCCAAAGTGGAGGTGGGCAAGAGAGAGGCATGCGCAGTGGGACAGTCCCAACCCCCTTAGTTGTAGGACTAGGTAATTCTCATTCCACTGTTAGGGCCGGCGCTCACTGACGGCGTGGCACGGCATGGCACGGCAGGTTGTGCAGTGGCATCCCGTGGCGTGCAGTGGCATCCCGCGGCGTGCAGTGGCATCCCGCGGCGTGCAGCGGCATGCCGTGGCATCCTGCTGAAAGCCCAACCACACTGGCATCCATCATTTTTGCTCCGCGCGTATTCGAAGTTGGTTATTTGTTGGTTGTGTCGCATAGAGAACATTTGTTGTTTGCACGAGTTTCAACCTTATTTCAACTACCTAGCAATCATAATTCCTCGACCCCAAAGTGACTCATACATCTCGCGAGATGCAATGGCGCGCCGCGGCATCCCGTGGAATGAAAAACTCAGACACGTCATGCCGACGCATCCTGCGGCGTGTCGCGTCATGCCGCAGCATCCTGCGGCACGTCGCGGCATCGTGGTATCAAAATAAAAGTAACATTCTAAACTCATTGAAATAAGATTCAAAACAATTAGTATTAAAATCCTTTGCCATGACACACCGTGCCGTGCCGGCAGTGGGCGCCGGCCCTTATATGCTGTAAAAATCTTAAGTGCACCACTCATCGAATTTGATTTTTTTATTTAGGTGCAGCATGTGAAATAGCACAACGTGAGATGGCTTATGACCATGCTTGGATACAAAAATTGTCGCAGAGATTCTTAGACAAAATATATTCAAAATTAACCCACGTGATAAGAAATGGAGATGCAGAAAAGACATATTGTGGCTGTTTAAATTTGTCTTTCGCATATGTTGAAGGTAAGATAAGATTATTTAATGTATTTTATATTGTTATGACAATTAAACAGTCATAAATATAAATTCTCTTATCAATGCTTATAACAGTGACCTGTTGATAAGGTCATCTATCTATATTTATATAAAAATGAATCCCTATTTCCCTTGTTTTAAATTCATCTTTTTTTTAATGTTTTCTAATGCTTTGTAGAAAGTTCTTATGTAGGTAGGAACAAGTGCATTACAATGCATGTGGGGCTAGTTAAAAAACGTGGAGCTAGTTTAAAATAAATAAATACTATAACTAGGTAACCAATATTTTTTGTGTTTCAGGTGAATCTTTATTGATGGCTCTAAAAGACATAGCATTATCAAGTGGATCTGCTTGTACTTCAGCATCATTAGAACCATCATATGTATTGAGAGCTATTGGATCAGACGAAGATTTGGCACACAGTTCTATCAGGTAAAAACAGAGTCCAACCTAATAGGGGATCGGACTGGGTAAAGAAAACGACATTCTATTTTGTCCGTCAGACAGGTAATACAAAAATATTAGACACGTATTTTTTGTTTTATAAAAATATCAAAAAATTACTTAGTTAGAACTCATTGAAGTTGGAGAGTGGGGGCTTACTACGTCACAAGTAGGTATAAAACTTACCTACATGTGACGTCATGCGCCATTTCAACTCAATATATCTCCACGTAATTTTATGACCACGTGAAAAAAGAAAAAAAAAATAGGATTATCCCCTATTGAACCTCATACCTCGGAATGACTACTACTACAGCGTGTTTTCCACAGGTCCTGCTGTTTTTTTTACCTCCCATAATATTTTAGCATTAGATAATTGTAGTTTGATCCTATCCAATGAATTTCAAAATATTTGATGGTTGCAGATTTGGATTTGGAAGATTCACAACAATTGAAGAAGTAGATTACACAGCTGAAAAGACCATCAAACATGTAGAACGCCTCAGGGAAATGAGCCCACTTTGGGAGATGGTCCAAGAAGGGGTGGACATCAAAACAATTCAGTGGTCACAACACTAAAATGGCTTGTAATTTTGTTTATGAAGTTATTCCAAGATTAGATTTAGGTGATGTATTCAGACAAGATAATAAAAGGAAAAGATCTGGTGATGTTGGTTAATTTGTGTGGTTGACCATTGAAATGTAAATTTGTAAATGCTCGATTTAGAAATACTGATTGTTACAAGGAATGTCTTTTTATGTATATCAAAACAATGTGACTACTATTATTTGTAACTCGTAGCCTGTTGTATCAACACTTATTTCAAGAACGATTATATCGGAAATAAATGTTTTGCTTGTTCTTTGACCTCAATTAGAACCAATAAAAAATTTGTATTGTGTTATCATTTATTTTAAAATGTAAAATTATATTATTTCAGTAAGAATTTGTTTCAATTACTTGCATTATGAGTATGAGAATCAGTAAAAATATTGTTGTGTAATTTTTCATCAATTACTAGGTGTGCACTTTTTCCTACCTACTTACCCTACCTTACCATTTTCACATTTTATCTTCTTTGGAGTTCTACAAATATTTCAAAACCAAAATTAGCCAAATCAGCCGTTCTCGAGTTTTAGTGAGACTAACAAACGTCATTTCATTTTTCCTACTAATATTATAAACGCGAAAGTTTGTAAGAATGAATGTTTGTTACTCTTTCATGCAAAAAGTACTGAATGGATTTTGATGAAACTTTACAATAATATAGCTTACACATCAGAATAACACAGACTATATTTTTTTTTATTAGATAGGTAGGAGGTAGGTAAGTAGTGGGTAGGAACAAGTGCATTGCAACGCATGCCTAGTATATATGTAAATTTTGGTATCAAATGCATATATTATTCATTCAAGACAAGCAGAGCATTGATAGTTATCAGATGTTTAATAACAACATATACTTTGGATTAGAAAACACTGCTTGATTATTTTTTGTTAACATTAAAAAGTACAATTAATTGAAAATTTGTTTTTCTTTGACAAACAAAATAACATTTTGCAATACATTTGACAGGAAGGGAGTGTAAATGAAGAATAAGACACCAGGGGGGTTACTATGACGCTTAAAACATTATTGTTCCATTCCTATTCCAGAGTGGGAAAGAGATGGAGCTAGACGACCTGTATAGCTCCGTCTCTTTTTCACTCTGGAATAAGAATGGAACAATAATGTTTTCAGACGTCATGGTACGCCACCTGTAGTGATAACACTAATGAAATTTACTACAATATTGTTATGCCACATATGTATATTAAAACTGATCATTAAAATAAAGAACAAAGGCAATCAATAAAGTTCACATACATTATTATAATATCTACTTTTTAAAGCAGCCAATCAAATCACACATTTTATAGTACATACACATAATACCTTCTCTTGAGTATTGAAAATTAAATACTTGGCTCGGAATGATCCACCTAATGGTTTCAACTTTTTAATACTGTTAGGCCATTTTGTTAATACATTTTGAATACTGTAGATCCAAAAATGTTACACAAAAAACATTAATTAAGTCAATAATCAGTAAATAATGTGTCAGTGCATCTTCTATATATAATAAAAGATTTTAAATACAAAAATCAGATTCTTACATTCATATTCTGGTACAAACATACCATTTAGAGATTCTTAAATACATAAAGTTAGTGACTTAGCATGGATAGGCAAATTCATCAGTGAAGAAACTTATTCTAGTGCTTTTCATAACTTATTTTCCAAATTCTATTATGCATACAGGTTTATTATGTTTAAATATATACAAATTATGCTAATTATAGCAACAAATAATAATCTTGAATCAACAACTACATGATGGCTCCTCTACAGGTTCAGGGTTTGATATCTTGAAACTGTTGTGATCTAAAGTTTGCAACTCAATCCTTGATCTATTTGATTCCACCAGTTGCATTGCAATATCAGTAAACATTTCTTCAAGGCCTTTTCCAGTTTTACATGAAGTTTTATAAGTGGTGCTGATAAGATTGTGACACTGCTCACTGAAACAAATAAAACATGATGTAAACTACAAAACACATCATACTACCCCAACAGAGAATAAAGTAAAATAATTACCAAAATGTTTCAATATCAGCATCAGTTACTTGGGGAGAAGAACCTTCCAAGTCAGATTTATTTCCACATAGAAATATTTTAGCGTTCTCTGCGTATGTCACAATATCTAACAGATGCTGGCTCAAAACATGAAATGAGGATGCATTGTCAAGTGAAAACACAAGGATTGCTGCCTCAGCAAACTTGTAGTAGCTTGAAGTGACCGAAGCAATCCGTTCCATGCCTCCAGTGTCCCATAGTTGTAACTGAAATAGAAATAAATTAATAAAGTTTACAAGTATTTCAATAAAATAATCCAAACATGAATATAGCGACGTCCATAAATACAACATAAATCCTGTTTTGAATGTTAGTATTCTAAGAAACCAAATTACCTTGACGGTTTTGTCTGTAAGTTGATATGGCTTTTCAAAGTGATCCAATCCTAAAGTTGACCTTCTATCGGCATTAGGAACAAATGTATTGTTGATAAATCGACGAAAAATTGAACTTTTTCCAACACCGTATTCTCCACACAATATCACTTTCAACACGGGGGTTTTAACCATAGCCATTTTTGATTTATTGTATAACAAACACGCTTAAAGTTCAGAGGTAACTAAATACGAAATCACATTTAGACATCAAAGAAAATAAAATAATTAATGCATTTTCTTATTCGCAGCTGCACAGTGCACACACCCATTGTGACTTGACAATTTGACATTAATAGAGATGTAGCATGTCGTAACCCATCTATGTTACTATACTCTTTGGTCGTAACTGTCGAGTCTCGAGTGTCGTGTACGATGTTACCCTCAACAAGATGACGTTTCGACGCGACCGTTCTCAGAACAGCGTATCTGATACTTTTTAAGTTATTGAAGATTATATGTGATAACTTTATTAAATAAACCTTATTTTTGTGAAACATACATAAATAATATACACGGGTAGGCAGTGAAATCGACTCGTATGCGTATGTAAACATAGATAGATGTTATACATCCGCTGGGCGTTCTGTGACAGCGACGGCTTTTAGTTAGACACTGAAAAAATTAAAATAAAACCTAATAAATATATTTATTTGGTTTTATTTTAATTTTGTTATTTACATAATTTACAAACTATTATGAAACTTGGGTTATAATATTATGCAAAGCATTTCAATGCATACCTATTGATTATATTATAATTTTCTATTAAAGCTACTTTGTACAATAAATATAACTAAATATTTAAAAACTAAAAACTAATTTAAAAAGTTTATTTTAAAGATATTCAAAAGCTTTTGATCTTGTCTAATAGCAACACACTTAAAAGGTTTGAAAAGACTTTACCAAATCACTCAGTAAAATAATAGCTATTTATGCAACTGTTACGTTATAGACGGTCTTTTAATACCAGTGCCATTTGTCATGTACATCAGAACGTTCGGCCAGTCGAGATAGGGAGCTGGCTGCTACTCCAGTTTTTAGTGACGATTATGTGACGCAAAAAGATGCCAGCCAAAGAATTTGTGACAGAACAGTTAGAAAATTAGATGCATTTATTTATGGCCGAACGACCTGATATCAGAACGTTCGGCCAACCTGAATCTCCATAACTGAGGACCTTAGAGAAACTGTTCCTGAATAAAGATTTACTGGCGATTTGATGACAAACAACCAATGCTTTACTTTTACTCGTAATGCCACCGGTTAAAAGTAAAATGAATTTTGGTTTCTGTAACATAAGGACGTTCGGCCAACGTAATCTCCATAACTGAGGACCTGAGAGAAACCGTTAATGAATAAAGACTTAGTGACGAGACTGAAACGAAAATTTTTTGCTTTATTTTGTTTTGTGACGGCCCCTTTTATATAGTAAAATGAAAATTTACCATATAACCTCAAAACATTGGGATTATCGATTCCTCCACAATGAAGAATCCCAGAGGAACCGTTAATCAATAAAGATTTTGTGACGACACTGAAATGAACTTTTATTGTTTTATTTTTCTTTGTGACGGCCCCTTTATATAGTAAATTGAAAATTTACAATATAACCTCAAAACATTGGGATTATTGATTGCTCCACAACGAAGAAGCCTAGAATAGTCGTAAAACCCCTGATGTATTATAGGTTTCAGTGCAATGGTGTCAGTATTTATGTTGATTCCAGATTAATCTTTAAAAATGCACTTTGGCGGATGGCGACTGAAATAGGGTGACCATGTATTCCAACGAAACAAGTATTTATCGAGTACTTAATTACCTAAATAATGAAGCAAAACACGTTGTAATATTAAATTATATAAGTACAAGCAATGTTGAGCTGATGCCTGCATACCAACGCCTGCGTGCCTGCGTAACTGAATGAAGTAAAACTTAGTGGTGGCCTATTGGTCGAAATTCGATCGATAGTTTCAATTATGTTTTTTCATTTGACAGTGACAGAGACGGAAATATAATAAAACTAGCGACCCGCCCCAGCTTCGCACGGGTGCAATGCTGATACTAAATACACTACAGAAAAACTGTGAACGTTGTATATAAAAACATAGCGGCCCGCTCTGGCTTCGCACGGATATAAAATATATAGCCTATGTCACTCACTGAAAAAATGATTAAAATCGATCCAGTAGTTTTGATTTATTCATTACTGCCCGTGGCCCGCACGCGTTAAATTTGGTGTAAAACAACTCCCCTTTCCCTATATCATGAAGATTTCCTGCTATCTTTGGAATATCTAAATTCATGCACTACATTTTTACTTATTTACTTTTTACATTTTTACCTATTTAATTTATTTTTACAACAATTAATATATCACAGAATGTCTTTATATTAGTTTATATACAACGTTCACAGCTTTCTTGTCACTAGACAATACAAACATCCCGCCCCGGCCGGCCGGTACCGTCGCAAACGCTACGTCCCGCAATTTTTAAATCTGTAATATCGTCGAAAATATTCATTTAAATCATATGCTGTAAAGAGCCATATAGATCTATATTAAATCAACAATGTATTTTTAAGGTATTTAATTGGATAAGGATTAATGCTGTATTAGTTAAAATCGCTTCGAAAATTAGCCATTTTTGTAAAAAGTAAATGACAAAAAAATATTATTGTGGGATATCCATAACAGATAGACATATACCATCCCGGAGTTTTCTGTAGACCTTTTCAATGTGTACAATACTTAGTACATTATTTTGATAAATCTCGTAGGGTTCAGCCTGCGTTTGCAATGTAAGCGGAAAAAATGTAATTATTTTAGTATTTCTCCACTATTCAATGGATGTTATTATACATATAAACCTTCTTCTTTAAGCACTCTATCTATTAAAAAAAAACCGCTCAAAAAACCGTTGCGTAGTTTTAAAGATTTAAGCATACATAGGGACAGAGAAAGCGACTTTGTTTTATACTATGTAGTGATAGTGAAGTAGAAGCAAAGAGGCCACATCATAACGCATGGTGGTGTGTTATAACAATTATTTCTAATGCATATTATATAAAATATTAGTTATCTGCACTCCTTCTCAAAGTCTTCCGCCCGCGTATCCATTTATTTTGCTGCAATACCTACATCGTCACCTTATTTCAACAATTTCGACGTGTTTTGCTTCATTCAGTAGATAGACACCTACTCGATAAATACTTGTTTAGTTGGAATACATGGTCACCCTATTTCAGTCGCCATCCGCCAAAGTGCATTTTTAAAGATTAATCTGGAATCAACATAAATACTGACACCATTGCACTGAAACCTATAATACATCAGGGGTTTTACGACTATTCTAGGCTTCTTCGTTGTGGAGCAATCAATAATCCCAATGTTTTGAGGTTATATTGTAAATTTTCAATTTACTATATAAAGGGGCCGTCACAAAGAAAAATAAAACAATAAAAGTTCATTTCAGTGTCGTCACAAAATCTTTATTGATTAACGGTTCCTCTGGGATTCTTCATTGTGGAGGAATCGATAATCCCAATGTTTTGAGGTTATATTGTAAATTTTCATTTTACTATATAATTTTCACAAAATAAAATAAAGCAAAAAATGTTCGTTTCAGTCTCGTCACTAAGTCTTTATTCATTAACGGTTTCTCTCAGGTCCTCAGTTATGAAGATTACGTTGGCCGAACGTCCTGATGTTACAGAAACCAAAATTCATTTTACTTTTAACCGGTGGCATTACGAGTAAAAGTAAAGCATTGGTTGTTTGTCATCAAATCGCCAGTAAATCTTTATTCAGGAACAGTTTCTCTAAGGTCCTCAGTTATGGAGATTCAGGTTGGCCGAACGTTCTGATATCAGGTCGTTCGGCCATAAATGAATGCTTCCAACTTTCGAACGGTTCTATCACA
This sequence comes from Cerastis leucographa, assembly GCA_963082945.1. Taxonomy (NCBI): domain Eukaryota; kingdom Metazoa; phylum Arthropoda; class Insecta; order Lepidoptera; family Noctuidae; genus Cerastis; species Cerastis leucographa. The sequence goes on from OY720383.1 coordinate 13,020,848, forward strand.
AATTCTTTGGCTGGCATCTTTATGCGTCACATAATCGTCACTAAAAACTGGAGTAGCAGCCAGCTCCCTATCTCGACTGGCCGAACGTTCTGATGTACATCATTTTTTGGTACAAGCGTAGCGCGTACCGAAATAGGTGGGCACAAGTTATTAAAAGACCAATAACGTACAGTTGTTTACAAGATGTTATCTACAAAGGAAGGAATAAAACACAGTTAAAGACAAATAAGTATTTATAATAGAAACTTAACTACACACTGCCTATTGTTTATTTATATGTAGTCTTTATTAGGTATAAGGCTAAGATCTTGTAAATCTTCAACAGCCCAATAGTATACGATACTTTTGTTCTAAACTTGTTCCATTTTAAAAAACATCATTTACATTGTCCTGATATTATAGGTACCTAGCTGTATGTTCAGAATGTCTTTGCTTGTGTTTTAGAATTTATGACGATTCGCATGATGCAACCCGATGTCCGGATGTCGTTATGGGTATCATAATGAAATCGCTGTCAATTTTGTAATCGAATATAACGAAACCGAAGCAGATAATAGCTATTTATGCAACGTAGAATTTTTACGTTCCATGGCTCTTTGGCAAATGTTGAGTTTAAATTTCTGAGCTTCAGTCAAATACCAAGTCTGAGCGCTATAGTACAGAATAATGCAATAATCAAAATTGTAGAGGATTACTTTTCGATAACAGATATTTGGAACAGTACTTTCATCACAGTCCACCTCTAGAACATATTACATACAAACGTTGTGTGTGCCAAATATCTGTCCCAATTTTTACGATGAAACCCTACAAATGCCCTCCCCTAATAAAACCGATCACTGAATTTAATATGATTAGTACACAAATACTGTCCAATTAATTAAATCGCACGCTAAACCATAGCTGTCTCATCATCAGATTTTTGGAGCGAGTTGCCCTACAATTTAATAAGAACGTTTTTTTTTATTTCAAGATTTAAAAACAACGATCTCTCCGTAGTTGCGAGTAGGATATCAAATACTCTTTCGCTTGAGTAAAAAAAAGGTGATTTTCCAAATAAAATCTTCCAATCATTTTGGTTATTTTTTCTTTAGATACTTTTTAAACTATTCACTTTGGCAGCACTGTGTCAGTCCGTCATGCAAACGCATTCTCTATTGTTGTGTTGTATTTTTGTTGATAAAATAAATTAGAGCATCTAAAACAACACCCGATTAGGACAATGAATATATTATCTTGATGTACATGAAGCCTTTACATTATAAAGTACGAAGTGTTTATTTTGTTATCCATTATGGATCTTCAAACATCGCATTTGGCCGCGGCTTTGATGTCCGGCCCAACATTACCCATGTACACGTCTGCTGAGGCCACAGCGACGGTAACTTCACCACCGAATATTCCAAATGAAGAAGTTAAAACTGAGAAACTTAACGAACCTCCAAAAGATCCGCCTGAAGAGGAGAAAGAAGAAATAGCAAGTGGAGACGAGTTTACTGATGAAGTAAGGATATCGTGGTTCTTTTCTTTCCTATCAATACATTTTTGGCTCATTATTTCTTCTCATTCTTTCCCCCTGAACCATAACTTTACTCATTTAAAAAAAATTGTATATAAAAATAAGATTAATAGGAAATGCAGGACCTTTTTAGCTTGCAACAGTACCTGCAGAACCTACGTTTCTTAAACTTGAATACTTTAATTCAAGTTTAAGAAATGTAGGTTCTGCATTTAAGTGTAGATAGAGCTCTATCAACACTCCAAACACTTTAATTCAAGTAGGTATTTAATAACTAACATATTTTTGTCTATATCAGTATAGGCAAAGTCAAAGCATTTATTTCAATTAGACCATTAAGTCGAAAAACAAAATAAAACGCGAAGCTACAGTCCCAGTCACAAGGCATAATAACTTGTGAAAGTACTGTAGTTGCCCATTCTGTAGCGTAGATCTCAATGGAGAAGAATGGGCAAGAAACTCCATGGACACTCTTTTAAATCAAAATATGTTACAAAATCTTGGTTACATCATTCATGTTAAGAATTACAAATATGTGAGAACGATGTAGAAATACGGGCAGGTTAAGAGCGTCCAGAGTATTAAATGATTAAATCAGTAATAAAATATTTAAAAAAAAGTACTTAATTAAAATAAACCGTGGCAGCTAAGAGATGACCAGTCACAACTGACAGCACCCGTTCACAAACATGACGCATGTATCAGCCAACATTATACTCAACCATTTTGAAGGGAACTAAACGATCCGACACACCAGCCACTATTATCGTGATATTTAAGTGAGCATGACATTCACTCAACCACCAGGGTAATTTCGCGTCAATAAAAGAAGTAGGAATAGTGGCTTTACAGTACATAGTAGTCACACATGTGCTATGCAATTATATAATACTAAGAGATTGAATCTATACAATGCCTATATATTTTTACAATCTTCTGCAGCTTTCACAATAACTTCACTTGGTAAATCTGATGATCCAGATTGCCTCTATGGATATTGTGGAGCAGGACCAGCATTGAGCCAAGCATTTTTGTCATTAATGTAATCCCCCAACTTATAATATGCTTGCCTACATAGTGTGCATTTTATGCAAGATTTAAATTTTGTTTAATTCAGTTGTAGAATAGGGGGAGGTATTTTATTGAAACATTTTAAACAGTACCCCATGAAAGATGAGTCTACTTTAGCTAACCTGAAACCTGGCTGAGCTAGTTGGTCCCTGTTTCTAGTATTATAGTGGTGCCAGTTACCTGTTTTACTAAAATGCAGATTTTTTCTAACATACATGATGTTTTCATAGATGTATTGACAAGGTACCGTCATGATGTTAATTTCCTTAAACAGTTCTCTTAGAGAATCGCACCTACGTAGATTATATATGGCTCTGATGGCTCTTTTCTGCAGAATAAATATAGACTCGATGTCTGCAGCCCGTCCCCATAGTAAAATACCATATGACATAATACTATGAAAATAACTAAAATACACTAGCCTCGCGGTATCTACATCAGTAAATTGACGGATTTTTCTGACAGCATATGCTGCTGAACTCAGCCGTCCTGCAAGGGATGTTAAATGAGGACCCCATTGTAGCCTGAGTCGAGCGTGATCCCCAAGAAAACAGTTTCATCAACAAATTCAAGTTTCTCTTGATTCAATACTATGTCACAATCACTACATTTGACATTTGGTAGAGAAAATCTTATGCATTTAGTTTTGGCTGTTACCAAAGTCCTTTTGGTAAATGAGAAAGTAATTTTCTTTTAGATTATGACCTTTTTACATGATCATGATAAATTCTATGTTTTTCAGGAGATGGAAACACAATCAGGCAGTAAGTCAATGCCTGGCAGAGGAGTGACTCTGCAGATGCTTTTAGAAGAAAAAATGCTTGAGCCAGGAAATGCAGCTATGACAATTGAATATCTAGTTAGTAACTTTGCCTTTTATCTGCCTAGCCTTCTCTTAACTACTTTGGGGTTGGATTCCAATTTAGCCAGATTCAGCAGAATACATATTTTACACCACAACCATTGGGTTGTGTCGCCCAGGAAATGCTGGGTCACACAATTTTGTAAGAGTGTTTGTTGTTGTTTTTATGAGTTCCTGGATATTTTTTTTAATTATTATATCTTAACCTGTATTGTTTATTCTAGGGACAAAAGTTTGTTGGAGATTTGCAATCAGATGGAAAAATAAAGTCTCATGAGACAGAAACAATATTTTGTTCCCCATCAGCATGGGCAATACACTGCAAGCGCATAATAAATCCAGACAAGAGGTCTGGGTGTGGCTGGGCCTCTGTCAAATATCGGGGGAAGAAACTAGATACTATTAAAGCTACATATCTTCGAAAAAAGCAGCTGCAAAGAGAAAATATGCATTCAGATGGTAAAGATATTTCCTAGTTACCCAAAGTTTTCAATTATTTATTGTTGATGTTTTATTATATGGAAAATCTTTCATTCCATACTGTAGTCCATAGCTGTCCAGGCAGACAGCCCACTAGTGAGGGTGTTAACTAATGGCATAAAATGTTTTGATTAATAAGTATTAACATAGGCTAAAAACAACTAAATGATTGACTTAATGATTGATTGGCTTCCTCGTTAATTGGCAAGAAGAGGCGGAATATTGTAAGAGGTAGAAGGAATGGGGGGGGGGGGGTGGAAGGCCTTAGGCTAGGAGTAGGACTGTTCAGCGAACAGAAAAAACATGCTTATTTTTCACTTTTATTTTGGACCTAATTGAAGTCTGACTAATTACTCTTACTTATACTGTGGATTTAATGTTTTATTATCATTACAGAGGAAATAGAAATGGAAGTAGAAAACCCTCCAGAACCCCCACCACAAAGAATTGTAATGAAACACAACACAGTGCCAAACAGGATGATGCAGCAGTCAGTATTATAACATATTTTTGTATCTTTAGCGTGTCTTTAGTTTCAACAAACATGGAGTATTTATTCATTATATAATGTTTAATATTGCTTGACTACCTTTTATTGTTTGTAAGCATGACTGCTGATCATGACGACCTGGGTTCAATCCTTGTGTCAGGCAAGTGTGGGTTATACATTCTACATTTTTTAGGGTTCCGTAGTCAACAAGGAACCCTTATAGTTTCGGTATGTCGTCTGTCTGTCTGTCAGTCCGCGGTTTAGCTCAAAAACTATTGGTACTAGAAAGTTGTAATTTGGCATAAGTATAAAAGTTAATGACGCCGAAAAAGTGGTAAAATAAAATTGTGAAAAATACCTTTATTTAGGGTACCTTCCCTACGTGTAAAGTGGGGATAATAATTTTTTTTTTTCGTCCTTCCCATAGTGTGGGATATCTTTGGATAGGTCTTTCAAAAATATTAGGGGTTTGGGAAGACCGTTTTTTGATTAAATAAACCGTTTGTGACATATTAACGACTAAACGGTTGTAGTTAGAAATTCAAATGTCACGGCAGTAGTACCTATATAACGAAGTTTAAAGGAAAACTATCACACATAAGTGGGCTTTACAAGTATACGAGTAATAGTCGACCATTTTGAGTATTTGACTGGATAATTTCTAAAAACTACATAGAAATATCGATAGCTGGCGCTAAGCGTCAGTTGTACTAAAAACGAGTCTCATTTGCAGATCATATATGGTGGTGTTTATAAATATTGGTACGGAACCCTTCGTGCGCGAGTCCGACTCGCACTTGGCCGGTTTTTTCTTTATTTTGCTCATGACTTTGGTTCAAAACATTAGCAGCAAAACAGCAGTTCTGCTCCTTGTTTATTGTTTCTAATGCACCTTATGATTACCTTCAAGATTTTCTATAAAAAAACTTTAAAGGAACTCCTTTTCTTATTTCAGTGATGCCAACATGTTGATAGAAGCTGTATCATTTTCATCGGCCGGTAAGGTCCAACCTTTCCTGGTGTCCGTCAGTTCCAATGCTAGTCTTGTGCTGGATATCCACTGCCATTTGAAAAAGGAAGAGGTTTATGGATATTTGGCCGGTACTTGGGATTTGAACAGTCAGAGTACGTGCATTTCTTTATTTAATCAAATTAAGAAATAATAAATGGCTTTTAAACAAGCAAATAACGATATTAATCTGTTTCATTTTTTTTTTTCAAAATATGTTTTGCGAGAACAAAACTAAAAAGATATAATAAACTAATTTATTTTTCACTTTATTCGGATGTGAACAATGTTGCTATTTGATTGGCCGACAGCTTCAGCAGTTTTGCAGTTAGATTTTAATACTTCTCTATTTTGAGGATTGTAATTATTGATGAATGTAGGAACTACAGGTAAAAATAATGCTGACAATGCTAAATGCAAAGTTCCCCGCGCATACAGTCTAGCGGCCAGTCGTCTTCGCCGCGCCGTGGCGCTTGGGCGTTATTCAGATTATGTAAGAATCGTCAGTATAACTATTACTCCTCGTTATTATCAATAGACTTTATACTGAACTCGTGCTTTCATTTAAAACCTTCTCCAACCAATAACAAAGGTTCAAACAATGAATATTATAATAGAAGGGATGTTTTAAATTCCTTGTATGTTCCAGATGTCACGATAACGCACACATTCCCATGTCTGATCAGTAAGAACGACAGCAGACCGCGCGTTCTAGTGGAGCTAGAAATTCAAATAGAAATAGAGAAACTGGGACTTACACTTCTGGGCTGGTATCACTCTCATCCAACGAATCCAGCCATGCCAAGCCTTAGGGATTGTGACAACCAGCTCGAATATCAAATCAAAATGCGTGGACCCAGTGAAATATCTTATATGCCATGCATTGGAGTCATTTGCTGTAAGTGAAACATTATCGAATACGATTTAATTGTGTGTTTTGTGAAAGTTCTATTTGAAGATTTATTTTTGTAATTTTCAGCACCCTACAATCCAGAAAGTCCAGTTTTGGAATCGTCACTTACGTTCTTCTGGGTGATGCCTCCGCCGGAGCAAAGACCTACAGAGTATCCCCGGCCATTGATGCTGCAATACAACATGGTTCACGACAGCCACCTGTCAACACACGCCATGGAACAAATAAGGAAAAGCATTAAGTACTACTTTTCATTCTCTGATGAAACGTTCGTCGATTTTAAAGACAATTTTAAGCCTGATATCACGTACTTGGATAAATTAAAGTGCACCTTGACTGCTAAATTTCCTAGAGAACAGAGTGATGGGCTGCTGTGGCATTTCATTAGAGAAGAGTTAGGTTGCTCTTCTGAACAGGATGATAAAATGGATCTCGACGCTTTATTAGCAGTTCCTCAGCCAATACCTGTATCCAAGCCAACTCAGGTGACATCTGTCCCCAATTTCCCTTCAGTCAGTACGTTGCAGCAAATGGTAAGCCGGCCGGCAGGCGTACCTCCTATAAATGTATCGTCAAGCATTGGATCCGGTTCCCCTCATAAATTTGAAACACCTCAACTGAACATTCCAGTATTACCAACGTCTTCTAAATCGTCATCAAAGTCAGCTACCCCGACTCTGCCGTCGTCGTATCCGACAGGATTAGATATGTTGACGAGCATGGCTCTCGGATTAGGTTCTCCCAACATGCCGCTACCTATGGGTGCTTCTAGTTTGGAAAGTTTAGCTGCTGCGAACAGCATGCTGACTGGGCTCACTCCAGGCATGTCTTCAAGTCTAGCGGCTAGTTTATCGGGTAGCAAACTTCCCGACCCGCCATCTTACGCTGCATCTTTGCAGAATTTGACCAGTAGTATTGGAAGTTACGACAAGACACCAAGCAGCACGGCTACAAGCACTAGCACGGCTACGGGCACGATCCCCGCCAGTCTTGCCTCCAACCTCATGATGAGTTCTGCAGACATTGCCAATGCTTTATTCTCAGCTAGTAAATACTCCAGTGCTGGCATATTAGGAATTCCAGATCCTATGTCTAAATCGACGTTGGCTGCAAATAATATGTTCTTATCGCCGTCATTAATGAAAATGCAGGAAACCTTATTGAAACCGCTTTCGACTAGCAGTCCAATATCAACTAAAGCTGGCTTAGATCAAAGCATGCTGATGAAATCTCCACATGACTTATTAAAAGGCAATAAAGATTATTTGCCGCCAGATTTTGGTAGTATTGGAAAAGGAAAATCGGATTCTCTTGATGGTATGAAATTAAATGAAACAAGTACCTCTTCAAAAATAGAAACGGTCAAATCTGATAGTATGGATGCGCAAGCGACTGACTTTAGTATGCCATCGCGGGTCGGTGGGGAGTCATTTTTGAATCAGATGTTGGAGTTAACTAAAAAGACCACAATGCCGGATTATTTATCGGATTATAATCAACCTCTAAAGTTAACTAAGGCGGAAGATCTAACAACGTCTGTGCCCGGCTCCAGCCATCCTTACATGAGTTCGTCAAGTATCGTGGATACAATAGCACAAGTGGCGATGGGAAACTTTTCGAAACATGACGAGCCTAAGGACTATGTGAAGGAGACAGATTACAGTACTAGTAAAGTCGGCTCTTTACCGGGCGGTAATGATAACGAGAACTGATAAACTTTCTAATGTATTTTACTTTACTTTAAGTAACACTAACAAGAGCAATCGAAGTAGCTAAAATTTATCATGTAAAAGAACCAGTTTGTAGTATCCTATTAACTGTATTAGATGTGCATATGATAAAATATCTCTACTTCTTCGGATTTTTTAAATATCAACTAGACCTGTGATTTCTCGAGCTGACTATCTTGAAGTACTTACGTGGCAGGCACCTTTGTTTATATATAGCACTTGTAATCTTTAAATAGTATTTTTGGTTACAATATTTTAAAGTCTGATGGTAACTATAGAGAAGTAGGATTGTGTGGTTGCATTGTAACGAATTGTATGTGCTAACAGGTTGGTCTGTATTCACTATGCATTCAGTTATTAGCAGAAAGGTACTAATGTTGCAAAAGTTTTGTGTATTCATGTGATTTCTTAAATGTTGAAAAACTTTGTTTTGGAAAGGTTTTTATTGATTGGTTGGCCTAGCATGTAAAGCACGGTACACACGAACGAACACGGACATTTGGTTTCAATGTACGGTATTCGACAAAGTGGTTGCGTTTCATTATTACGAATTTATTTCGAACTGAATACAACGGAAGGTAAAAACGATTTTCTCTTACATAGGCAGTTGCCCCCTCCGGCAGTTGGTCCCTTGGTGCGTTAAGACCAATTTGCACATGGTGGGTAATTTTAACATGCCCAGCGTTAACTACTAGCAAATTATTGCTTACCACCCTTAAAAAACATTTTTTTCACAACCCCACTCAGTCACCCAGGTGCTCGAATATTTTGCAACAATATTACGTAGATTATAACTTTACTAAGATTAAAAAATAACGGTAGTGTTGTGATTAAATGTCTTTCTCGAATATTGTGTCGTCTGTATTTAAGAGTATAAATGCTAATGTATTAATAGATTTAAGTTCTCTTTATTTTAAGATTTTGTACCTATTATTTACAATATTTATTTTATATTTAGATAATAAAGTTTTGATTGTGACGCGTCTGATATTGTTTCTTTTAGACTTGTAAAAGTACAATAGATTATTCTTATCATTGATTTCGTTATCACTTCTGAAGCCGAGCAAATTGCTTAATTATAAATTAAATACACCAATAAAGTGTTCTTATTGTAAATGTTGAGTGTCGGCTCTTGATGTAGGCAGTATCTGTATCGATAGATCATCTGCACGTGTACTTATGCCATGCAGGAAATTGATATACCTACTTTCAGTTTCTCACCAACTCTTTAAGCATAATTGTGCACGTTTTTCTGCACAGGGACACAAAATGATTGTGTAAAACATAGCGATGACGTCAGATAGGAGTCATTGGTTAATAATGTAAAGGATGATCGTATATTTTGATAATAGCTTAAATCAAAGCGCGATTGATCTTCGATTTGCGATAATGTACCTAATCAGTCGCGACATCGTAATGACGGCCGTTTGATATGAGGATTATGTTTAAACGGGCCAGTGCGATTTAGTATTTACCATATCCTCATTTACTTCGGCAAGTTTCCGGTGATAATACAAGTATTCTGTTATTGTTTATTAGAAAGAATTAGTTTTGATACAGTTGCTGCACTGATAGTGGAAATTGTGATAGTGAATATGTGTGTTTAAAAATAATTGGTTGCGGTAAGTTCTTTTCCTTGTTTCTTATTGTTTTGGCAAAAACAACATCTAGTTTACAGCTACTTCTGCTGGTACAGTAGGTATCGCCGGACTTCGACTGTTATGCTTCCCCTGTTTTCATAAACACACCGACTCTGTAGGCACCGCACAATTTTCAACACAACCATTGGCTACTCTCCACCAGCCACCGTGCCAACATTACCGCTCCAGCTAGCACGTTCGGTGCCTAGCACCCATCAAATGGGTCGAACAATAATTCGTTCGTGTGCCCACAACCCGCATCCGAGTCATCGTTATATGTAGCTATTGATGGCTTGTGTTCATGCCCAGAAACCGACTACCGAGTCCATAGCTAAGAAAGCTCTAGCTGGAAGCTAGCCTATCTCACGTTTGTCGCTTCGCGGTCTCTACCACAGAGAAGGTCTACACCAAAACGTCGAAGTTTTCGACGGTCATCGATTCTGCGACTGAGCGGTTCTTTTGTTTAGTCAACATAAATGCGGATAACTTCCGACCCACTCATCTGTTCAGCCTGTAGTGATTATATACATTTTGAGCTTAGTTCAGTTACTGTCATCGTGTTTTCTAGAATAGTACCAATAATTGTTCCAGATAAATATCGAATGGCGACGAAGCCCAAGACTCCTGGGTTCACGGGTTTGGGAGATGACAGCGAAGACGAGTCCGAGTATACTCCGCTATATGATGACATCGACGATTTAGGGTAAATTTATTTCCTAATACTTTAGAACCGTAGAAGAAGAAATAATCAAATATAATCAATTTTAAGTCGCCGTTAAGTCTATGCTGTTTCTGTCACTTAAAGGTGTATTATTGTTGGCAAACACTTCCCAACGTCTTAAAGTTAAGTGGCGTTTGAGTACTTGTGGGATTGTTGTTAATACCTACTGGTGACAACAACCGTCGGGCAGTAGCCCACCACTTACAAAACCCTTCTTGTCGGGGGATCTACCTTATCTAAGGAGTATGAGAGACTTCTCACCCATTTTTTCATATCTCTAATCTTATGACCCTCAACTTGGTCGCCAGCGCAGCCTTTGTGTAGCAGCTTCAACGTGACGTTAGTTATGAAGGTTCGTATATGTGGCTCTGTATTTGCCGCTCCCGTGCAACCAACATTTTTAGTGCAGCCGGGGATCACAGCTTATATAGGATATGCGCAAGAGACGCTGCCAAATTCTCTAAATTACAGCACTTATAGTAGGTACAACAATTAAAATCATAATCACGTACATGTCATCATTTGTATAGTCGTTTTAAATTTAATCAAGTGGTTTTGAGTGTTGAGTTGCACTTGGTAATGCTAATAGCAACGCTGTTTTTGTGCCAATCAACAGGACCCTATTTAACAAAGGTCAGGATCCAGTTTCAGTCACTGTAATAAAAAGCACTAAATACATTACACAGATACATTCGTTCACACTGACATTTCTATTTCCAAATTAGCTGTAGGTATAGAAATTCTTTCGAAAAGCTTATGCCTGATAAGAAAATAACTAAAAAACTATTTCTGCAGACAAAGAACAGCTCAAGAGACGAAAGGATGGAATCTGTTTCGGGAGCTTCCCGTGAAGAAGGAGAGTGGGTCTATGGAATCCACTGCCTACATAGATGCCAGTGTGAAGGTTCTTAAATTCCTGTCGTATATCTTCATATTCACCGTTGTGCTTGGATCCGCAGTAGTGTCTAAGGGCACTCTGCTTTTCATCACATCACAACTGAAAAAGGGCAAACAAATAAGTCATTGTAACAGAGCTTTAGGTGAGTGTTGTCACACTATTTTTTAATCTTTTATACGAATGATCGTTGGAGGCCTTACATCACTGTTTTTTTGTATTTTGTATCACCAGCTCTGGATCAGCAGTTCATAACGATCCACTCTTTGGAAGAAAGAGTAACATGGCTGTGGGCAGCTTTCATCGCATTCAGCATACCAGAGCTGGGCATATTCTTAAGATCACTCAGAATATGCTTCTTCAAGACCGCTGGAAAGCCTACGTTTGTACAGTTTTTAGTGGTAAGGCAGTTATACTAATTTATTATTACTTAGTTTTAATAGGTTTAGAAATAGAATTGCGTGGTTGAGGGAGGACATTAATTGTATTGAGTAAAAATACTTACCAAAACTTATGGGTACTTAAAGATCCCTCGTCTCTGATATTTTTGACGATAATCTTTATCATTATTGATTATCGTCTATTTAAGGGTAACTGAATATAGTGATTCCCCTTATTCAAGGAAATTACTAATCTATCATCATGATTAGCAAGAACTCTTAAGAATCCTTAATCCCTTTACAGACTGTGTGCCCAATGAAGTCATTAAACCAGAACCATATTGACATTCTTTTAAATATTTATTAGAAGATAAGATAACGTATTTATTTCTGTTTTAAAACACAAAGAGTGGATCTTATCTGAAACAATAAAGTGAATGACATACCTAGTTATCATAGCCATCTCTTTTATGTCATGTTACCTTGGGCCACGTGCAATAGTGAAACAAGCGTTTTATTTACCAGCTCACCGAAAGCATGGCTGATTACAAATCTTTTTCGACATATCATCCTCTCGGGCTTTGCTTTACATAATATACCTACACATGGTGCAGTTATTTTGCATAACCATTTTATGGTACATGACAGGATATTAACGTCAAAATATTGTTTCAGTCCTTAATAGTCGAAACACTGCACACGATCGGAGTTGCGTTACTCGTGCTAATAATTCTGCCGGAACTGGATGTCGTGAAAGGGACGATGTTAATGAACGCGATGTGTTTCGTGCCTGGGGTACTGAATGCCCTCTCCAGGGACAGCACCGAGCCTCGATACATTTTCAAGATAATCTTAGATGTACTCGCCGTTTCTGCTCAAGCTACTGCATTCGTTGTTTGGCCTCTCCTAAAAGGCGATGACATTTTATGGACCATTCCGGTAGCATGCGTGTTGGTTTCACTCGGCTGGTGGGAAAATTTTGTCGGCTGTTCGGGAAAACAATGGTCAGGTAAACAATGCGTCATATTTCTTTTTTATCTATCACAAGTGAGCATGGGTATTAGATATTGTCATTATCGAATTACAAATCTTTTCTTGCAGTTAGTAAAAGGCTAATAGAAAAGGTTAAGAGAACGGAGCTTGATCTACCTACACTTTCAAATTTTAATCTCATTTAATGCAGACACTTAACTATATCACTGAATTACCTATTTCAAAACAGCTCAACACTACTTCTACAGGCAATCCCTGTCCTCTTGAAACTACAGTTTTAATAAAATACCCACACTTATTACAGTTCTTCAACCTTTGCAAGAACTCCGCGACGGACTCAAGAGGGGTCGTTATTACGCGCAGAGAGTGATTTCAGTTTGGAAGATCTTCATATTCATGTGCTGTATATTGATATCCATGCACACCCAGGACGACGACCCATTCGCTTTCTTCACGAAGCTAACGACTGGTTTTAGTGATCGATTTTACATCGCGCATGAGGTAAGGAAACATTTTACCTGCGGGTTGTCCTGCCAGGGCTGCGGGTTGTTCGCAAGAGATACCGCGGCCCTGGAACACAAAGGGCGAAGAAGGAACATGGATGGGTTTTAGTCAGTACAAGTCTGACACTCCCTCCCGCTCCGCCCAGAGCGGGAGAAGTCATTTGATGATTTCCCATCCATAAAAAAAAAAGGAGACATTTTATTTTTCGAAAAAGATAGTAACTACCTACCTTAAAGTTGGAGATGAATGGCTGCCTTTTTCCATTCTATGTTATACACCGTGTAAATCACCTCATCACGAAGCCGTCAACCAAGCATTCTGTACATAAAACTAAGTAACTTTACGCAAAAATTATTGATGGGAAACGACTTTTTTTTGGGGGGTGTAAAATCATGTTTTATGGTAGAACTCAATGTAACGCACTCAAAACATTGTGCTGATGGACGGATTTAATAGTACGGGGGTCGTGGAGGTGTTCGTGGAGGTGTTTAAAGTAAAAATCTTACATGAAAAACTTGTATTAAAAAAAATACTTGTCAAAAAGTTGGAACTTTGACCCCTAATATCTCCATAACTAGAAGGTTCCCAGGTACGGTATAGAACAAAAAAATGATCGCAATGACAGGGAGAACCAGTGCCTTTCGGCTTCGTTAAGAGGTGTCTACACCCTTTATTTTTTCTTGAAACAGGTCCAAGCCATCCAGGATGAATTCCAAGGTTTTATGGGTTACTCAGTGATGGGAGTAAGCTTATTAATACCAGCGCAATGGGCTACCCCACTGTGGGTGGTACTCATCCAGGTCGTGGCCGCATACGTCTGCTTTGCCGCCTGTAAAACCGCCTGCAAGATTCTCATACAAAGCTTCAGTTTCACATTTGCACTAAGCCTCGTTGGACCAGTTACTGTGAACCTGCTAATTGTTTTATGCGGAATGAGGAATGCTGATCCATGTGCATTTTATCGAACTATACCCGATTATTTATTCTTCGAGATTCCACCGGGTAAGTTGAGCCGTTCATCTGTTCAATCACGTTTCTCAATGAAGTTATAAAGTATAATTATGGTAGATTCGTTATTTTATATAATCGTTGTGAATACCGATTACTATCTATATTTTCCCTGCAGTTTACTTCCTGAACGAGTTTATTGTGGAGCAGATGTCGTGGATATGGTTGCTGTGGCTGGTCTCTCAGGCTTGGGTGACTGCTCACACTTGGAAGCCGCGGTGTGAGCGTTTGGCTGCTACCGACAAACTGTTCTTCAAGCCGTGGTACTGCAGCGCCATCCTCGACCAGTGCATGCTCCTGAACAGAACTAAGGATGATGGCAAAGATATAGCAATTGAGGTGATCTTACTTATGATGATGATAGATTAAGCCAAATTACAAAAAGATGACTGAAATTGTAAGTCTCATTTCTTAATTGTATTTTAGGAGCTCAAAGATGATGAAGATGATGAGTCTATGCTTAGTGGAGAAAAATTATCAAAAAAAGACATCAAGCCATCTGACAACATCACAAGGTAAAACTTAACACCCCTCTATATGCGAAGATCTATTTTCTATCCCGGGGTCACAGAATTTCATAATTCTTTAGTGTGTATAAAATGTAGTACTCAAAAGGATAAATAATGAATATTTAAAATCCATTTAAAACCTGGCAATAAATTTGTTTAAAATAACAAATATAAAAGTACAACAACATTTAAAATTTAAATTTTGGTGCTGAAATATCGAACAGGATACGAAACCGGGACTTTTCCCGTACTGACGCGCGCTCCATACTAGTCAACACTTAAACTTTAGGTAAATATGTTTCCGAATATCCGATCTCTAAAAATGACTGAACAAATAAATCTAAAATTTCTCTTTTACTTAACCAGGATCTACGTGTGTGCAACAATGTGGCATGAAAACAAAGAAGAAATGATCGAGTTCTTGAAATCTATTTTCCGTTTGGACGAAGATCAGAGTGCGCGTCGCGTTGCGCAGAAGTATTTGGGAATTGTTGATCCTGACTACTATGAACTAGAAGGTATGTATCAAAGTCACACAAGTATCTCACAACCGACACGAAGGCAACAACATCAAAGCAAAAACATCATCATTGTTTAGTTTTTAGATTATCTTTTTTATTCGGTAAAAGGCTAAAAACACTTCATAATAGTTTTTACTATTTATATCCATACTTACTCTGTCATACTTCAAACGTTACAGTTCACATTTTTATGGATGACGCATTTGAAGTATCGGATCACAGCTCAGAAGACTCGCAGGTGAATCGTTTCGTGACGTGCCTCGTTGAGACCATCGACGATGCTGCGTCAGAGGTCCACCTGACTAACGTAAGACTTAGGCCGCCAAAGAAGTACCCCACCCCGTACGGAGGGCGCCTAGTTTGGACACTACCCGGAAAAAACAAGATGATATGCCACCTCAAAGACAAGTCCAAAATAAGACACAGGAAAAGATGGTCTCAGGTAAGCTACTGAATTTCGCGTTCTATTGTTATTGAAAAAAATATATTACTCAGAAATAATTATGATTTGATAAGTTATCGTGATAATGGAATGTTTCGACTATAGATATTTTTGTTATACGATCTATATATCTCTATATATATCGATCTTAGATCCGGGAAGGTTACGAACAAAACGTTGGAAATTATTTGCTAGTTCTCGAATCAACCTAGTTATTTCAAATATAAAATGGAATACATAACTGTTCCATAAATAACCGAAATGGTTGCATTGCTAGTTAATTTTTTACAATAGCCATGATTTTAACAACTTCTCTTTTAATTATAGTATGTGAAGAATTACCGACCTTATGTGTTTAGTATCTAATCATTGCCGATTGATGAATAGAGACATTCGGCTTTGATTGATTGTACAGACAATACCTACAAGGAACCGATAGATTAGAACGTAATTTACCGATCGGCACAAGCGTTCATTTAAATTCGAAAATGTGTAGTGATTGCTTGGGGTCGGTTACAATAATATATATCTGTAATATATACAGATTCAAATCTTCCATCCCGCTAATGTGTGGCACACGTTAGTTGCAAACCTTAAGCGCTTGCTCCTGTACAGGTGATGTACATGTATTACTTCCTGGGTCACCGTCTGATGGACCTACCAATATCCGTGGACCGCAAAGAGGTGATCGCCGAGAATACATACCTGTTGGCCCTGGACGGTGACATCGACTTCAAGCCCTTAGCGGTCACGTTACTGATCGATCTCATGAAGAAGGATAAGAATTTGGGGGCGGCCTGCGGTCGTATCCATCCTGTGGGCTCTGGTAGGTGAATCATTTGCATCTTCATTGACCATTATGAAATTTTGGTCTGGCTTAAAATTCAGTGATATTTTATCTATTTCCTTTCTGGCACCTATTTTGGAGGGTACATTTTTAGTTTTTAGTCTACCTAAATGTAGTTCTTGATCGTCTAACGAAACTAAACTAAAAAAATAACTGATTGGCTCTTATAAACCTGATTATTTCAGGCTTCATGGCATGGTATCAAATGTTCGAGTACGCTATCGGTCATTGGCTGCAAAAGGCGACTGAACACATGATTGGCTGCGTACTCTGTAGTCCCGGATGCTTCTCGCTCTTCAGAGGAAAGGCTTTGATGGACGACAACGTCATGAAGAAATACACACTGACTTCGCACGAGGCTCGGCATTATGTGCAGTATGATCAAGGTACGATAAAGTCTCACTTTAAGTTTACAAAACACATTTTTAATCGTTTTAGTACCACTAATAGGAAACGTGAAAGCGGTTTGAAGGTTTAGGAACATGTTTTTTGTACTGAGACGTACTATTTTATTTATTGTCAGCACTTCTTAGAATTTTTTGACGGTCATCGTTTTAATCTATGAATCTGATGACATGCAGGTTTTCTGAAATTTTGTTTCAGTGCTAATTAAAGTTGCAAAAGGTTGTAAAATATCTTTGAATTGTATAGATTCAATCTATATTATATTATCTATTTTATATTATATTATATTATTGCCCTGGCGGTTCAGTGACAATATTTTGATTTAAAAGAGTGTCCATGGATTTTCTTGCCCATTCTTCTCCATAGAAATCTACGCTTTGGAATGGGCAACTACAATACTTTCACAAGTTATTATGCCTTGTGACTGGGACTGTATATTCGCGGGTTTTTTTGTTTGTATCTTCAAAAGTGCCTGTAATGGTCTAATTGATATAAATGCTTTGAGTTTGAAGTGCCTGTTCCTCACAATATTAACTAATAAGAGATGATGGGACTGTCTTGTTGCTTGCACATTACAGGAGCTGATGGAAGCTACTGAAAGTGCCAAAACCGTCATCAAATTTTGGGCTGACTCAGTTTAAATTGTCATCGACACGCTAAAAACAAGAATTAATAACCTAATGTTATCTTACCAATATCCATAATTTAATGAACATATAAGCCCTCATAGTAACTTACCCACACAGGTGAGGATCGTTGGCTATGCACCCTGCTACTTCAGCGAGGATACCGCGTGGAGTACTCCGCCGCGTCCGATGCGTTCACGCACTGTCCCGAACATTTCGACGAGTTCTTCAACCAGCGCAGGCGATGGGTGCCCTCCACCATGGCCAATATCTTCGACTTACTGGCTGACGCTAAAAGGACTGTTAGCATTAATGATAATATTTCCACGCTGTATATTTGGTATCAGGTATGTAATTTTTTTTTTTGTGAATAGTTAAAGCCATAGCATACTTAAAAGCACTTCTTCGGTTTAGTTTCGCATCACCCTCCGTCATTTTTACCCACTGATCTTGAACCGATATGATATCAATACGGTATAAGCAGTGGCGTGACTAGGGCCCAACAATATTGCAAGACCCTAGGGCAAGCAGACTCTTCAGAAACCCTAATATCATGAAAAGTAGTAGGTTATAAGGGCAAGCCAAGCATTTAGGTTCGTATTAAAAAACAAAAAAAACTTTTATTTCGTCGAGTTGTGTAAAGAAAACATTACTTATATAGATAGGAAGTACCTTTTAAGCAAAAATTTGCTTGTGTTAGGTACTTTCGCACTTCTGGTAAATCAAAATCCAAAATAAAATTAGTATTAAAATCACAATTCAAATTTAAATCGAAAATTTAATTCTAATCAAACCAAAATTAGAATCAAAACCTAAACTAAACTCGAAAACTAAATTAAAATAAATACAAATTATTATTTCATTAAAGTACCTATGTACCTCTGTATAGAAGTGTGTACTGTACTGTATACAATCTCTAGCGGCTCGTCTTCAGGCGGTGCTGCTGCAGGGCTGCAGTGATTCTAACTGTGCAATGACTTTCACTATTAAATTGTAATTTACTTCTAAATAGTGTCAAATATAATCGCATTATTTTACCCGACTTCGACGAAGCCTAAATGAAGGATATTGGTTTTGGCAGTCTATGTACGTATGTTTGTATGTTCCAGCGCCTAAATTACTGAACCGATTTAGTGAATGAGAATCTATAGATTCGTTATAATGGCCCAGGTAACGCAGGCTATAATGCCTATACATTTTATCAAAACTTTATATGACGGAAAATAAACCTAAGATTCTAACGTCAAAATCAAACTGAAATAATCGTCACGTGTTTGGTATCAAAAGAAAGGTCTTGGCGAGCACATTACAGATTAAACAATATGATATATGTACATATACATATATATCATATTGTTTAGGTAAAAATATATGTTTAAAATGCGGTCGTACGAACCTCTGGAGAACATAAAGTTAAACTATTTTTTTTTTATGATGGCTTTTTGTGAATCGAAGGGCATAAGAAGCACATTTAAAAAATGTAGAAATAATAACCGCAAAATAATTTAAATAAAAAAAATAAGTTCAAAAACTAAAACCCGACTACTTAAAAATCACGCTCTAATATGTATAAACAAGAAAATATTCTAGGATAGCCTTGGCCGTATACCATTTACATCATAAACTTTAGAGCAAATTAAAACAAGTAGTCGGGTTTTAGTTTTTGAACTTTTTTTTTTAATGTCGTATCTTACTTGATAGATTTTGAAGTAGTTTTCATAATCACTTATTAGAGTTTTCTTTAGAATAATATTAAAATTTTCAGGGCCTTTTGATGTTCGGTTCAGTGCTTGGTCCAGGGACCATCTTCCTGATGATGGTGGGTGCTTTGAACGCAATTACTCAGATCAGCAACATGCATGCTATGCTTCTCAACTTGGTGCCTATAATAATCTTCATCATCGTCTGTATGACTTGCAAGTCTGAAACGCAGGTAAGACTGTTTATTGTAATATTTTTTTTTATGTTTGCCTACCTTCACTACCGCATATACAGGATGGGTAAAAAATCGTGGATCAAATTATACAGGGTGAGTTTATAGGAGTAAAAAAGAAACTGTTACAAAAAAAAAATAACATAATTGGTTTAGGGTTCTTTTTAGGGTACCTATTTTAAAACAATTACCTAATGATGTTTAGTTGCTTTTAGGAAATGTATCATCACAAAAGTGCTTTTATGACAGTGGGTACCATGATTTATGAGTATTGACACTTTTTCAATATCTTTTTCTGCCCGGTCGCGGTGATGTAAACAGTCCGCGATAAACTATTAACACTTTCGCAGTTTTAGCTTTCATCAAAATCGGGCTCGAGGCACCTTTGAGTGTTTTTCGATATTACTCATAGTTTCGGGTTTAGCCATCCCCGCCCACTTGAAAAATTCACCCTGTATACTTGAATGAACAGAATGCTTGGTGGACGGCTTTGATGAATCCCTTTACACCCTGTTTATGTACGAATGTCTTATTGAGATAGGAACTACAATTTCTTGCCTTTACGACAGAACAATCGATAGCTACTCACTTACCTGTCAGCGGTGCAGTTAGGAAGTGCCTTTTAATTATTATAATGTATAATGAGTCTTTAACACACCTTAATTTTCAGCTTCTACTGGCTAACCTGATAACATGTTTATACGCCATGGTGATGATGTTCGTGATAGTGGGGATAGTTCTTCAGATCGTAGAGGACGGCTGGTTTGCTCCATCAAGCATGTTCACGATTCTCATATTCGGCTCGTTCTTCATCACCGCAGCGCTACATCCCCAGGAGATCGTATGCCTAATGTACATAGCTGTTTACTACATCACTATCCCCAGCATGTACATGTTGTTGATTATATACTCGCTGTGTAACTTGAACAATGTATCGTGGGGAACAAGAGAAGTGGTGCAGAAGAAAACGCGTGCGGTAAGTTGGTTTCTGTTTTTATAAGTCCAAAACAATAGCAGTTTTTGCTGCTCTTTTCTAATGATGGCTAAATAATAACATCAGCACGGGATCATCATCATTATGCCGCGCTTGCCAAGATCGATGACCAGCCATAATATTCTCGAAAAGGATATTATGCTGTCATTTGTAGATATTTGACAGTTGTTACAGGTGGCCCAAAAGTCTGCCAACCAGTCTTACTAGTATCGTATTACCCAGTACTATCTGGGTTGTGGAGGTTAGATAGGCAGTCGCTCTATGTAAAATACTGGTAATCAGCTGTATCTGGTTAGACTGATGCCCACCCTGATTATCAATATAAAAAAAAACCGGCCAAGTGCGAGTCAGACTCGCGCACGGAGGGTTCCATAGCATTATTTCAAGAAACGAGAAAAAAAAACACTTTTTTGTATGGGAGCCCCCTTTAAATATTTATTTAATTAAATTCTGTTTTTAGTATTTGTTATTATAGCGGTAACAGAAATACATAGTCTGTAGAAATTTCAACTACCTAACTATCACAGTTCATGAGATACAGCCTGGTGACAGACAGACGGACGGACGGACAGCGAAGTCTCAGTAATAGGGTCCCGTTTGACCCTTTGGGTACGGAACCCTAAAAAAGAATATTAATCTAAAATTTTATTTGTGATACGATATTAATCTTGATACGATTTCGATATTAATCTGTGCTTCTAATCCCATATAGGAAATGGCATTGGAAAAACAAGAAGCTATGGAGGCTAAGAAGAAGATGGATGACCAGAGCATAAAGAAGTGGTTCGGTAAGGGCGAGGAGACGAGCGGTTCAGCGGAGTGTAGTGTGGCAGGCTTGTTCCGCTGCATGTGCTGCACCAACCCCAAGGACCACAAGGATGATCTGCATCTACTGCAAATCGCCACCGCTGTTGAAAAGATTGAGAAGAGACTGGATGCTCTGTAAGCATTTTTGTTTTTATTTTTTGTTCTATGTTCTATGCGTGCCGTCCCAACGGACTGTGAGAGTAAAGGCACAGAAAGAGCACCTGTGTTTGCGCACACACTTGTGCACTATATTATGTATTGACAACTGGCTCAAGTGGCCCCCGGCCACAGTAGGCGCGTGCCTGTGGACGGTGAGTAATGGGCTAGCTCACCGTCCGTCCGTCTCATGACGACAGGCCGTGTCGACGATGTCAGCAAACCTGAAGGGGTCAAAGAGGTCCGATGCCTGCCAGGGCTGCGGGACTGTTCGAAAGAGATACCGTGGCCCTGGGACACAAAGGGCTAAGAAGGAACATGGATGGGTTTTAGTCCGTACAAGTCTAACACCATTTGATGATTTCCCATCCGTAAAAAAAAGGTATGACGCTGATTTTAAGCTGCAATAAGTGCCATAAGCTCGAAAATATAAACAAATTTTCGCAAATGTCACGCAACGTGTATACACCCTTGCGCTAGCGACTTAATACTATCGCAGAACATGTGAGCGGGTCAATGACTCTTAGGTATAATCCATTTACCCTTCATACTTTAAACTTACCTGGCTTAGGACAGTCCAAAATATCTAGGCACTAAACAAAACATTAAAAATTCTTCTATATACGTTATAGGTTTTTTACATATTTGGGACGAGAATCGAATACTGAATACCCTCCCTCAATATGTCCCTCGTTTAACCTAACATACTGTAGAAAAGGCTAAAACATCTTGTGCAAAAACCAAATCTAATAAAATCCTGTGATTCTAAAATAAACAAACACACAAAACAAAAATAAAAGCGCGCAGTGTGGCTTTAATTCATTTAAGCATTCATTTAGGTGTCGCTTAGTATTGGTGGTATCGGTCATAACTCATCAGTATCTCTAGTCTGCTAAAACCCCCACTTATTTTATGCTGACAAAACTATTGTCCTTCAGCGGTGCCACTATCGAAGAAGCAGAACCACTGAACCGCCGTCGCTCATCAGCAGCGGCGATGCGACGATCCTTGGATCCTCTCGCCAGGCTGCCTGAGTACGAAGAAAGCGAAGTTTCCACCGACATTCCAAGGGTATTTTTTTTTCGTTTTTTTTAAAAAGATCAAATTTAATTTGAAATATTTTTATTTGTAGAACATCTTAACTTAATATTATAAAGAGGAAAGATTGGATTGTTTGTTTGTTTGTTACAATTAAACTCAAAAACTGCTCGACCGATTTTAAAAATTCTTTCACCATTAGAAAGCTACATCTTTACCGAGTAACATAGATAGCCTATATTTCAAGCATTTATATGTTTCATTATAATTTCAAGCAATCACAGTTTTCGCGGACGAAGTCGCGGGCGAAGGGCTAGTAGGTAATAAAGGTACATATGTCAATATTACATCATTATAGTTCTTAAAAGTAAACTTGATTAAACGGACTTTTTTTTATTCATGATATGTTTTTACAGTTTAGTTTAGAGGCCCTAATAAGTAGCCATATTTACATAGCGTAAAATGCTAGACAGTATTTTACAGCATAACTATGCATTTGTGATTATTTATTACGATATGGCCAAAGCTACTATAGTCAAATAACTTTAATCAGGCAAAACAATTGAATGTGACAACCATAAATGGCGAAATGTTGCTGTACTAAACAAGGTGTTGTTTTGCATCCTCGTCGAAAACGAGAACTTAACGCGATTTAGGAAATAAGAAATTATCGAATATACGTTTGAGACTGTTTGTATGTCATGTGTGAAAGCGTGGTTATAGGGCGAGGATCAGACGGGCCGCGTTTAAAACACGGGTGGTTTATACTTACTGATTGCCGCAAGTAAATTTAAAAAAAAATACCTACCCGTTTTATTTTTGATTCGGGTCGAGAATCATTTGCATAGTAACCTCCTTGAATTTGACGAGGATGCAAAACAACACCTTGTACTCTGCTTACCTTTCGGGGAAATACAGGCATGGTCCTATGTTATGTAAAAATATTGAAAATATTTTCTTAACAGGAAGAGCGCGACGACCTGATCAACCCGTACTGGATCGAAGACGTGAACCTTCAGAAAGGGGAGGTCGACTTTCTCACCACGGCCGAGACCGACTTCTGGAAAGATCTCATCGATACCTACTTGTTCCCAATCGACGAGAACAAAGAAGAGCTGGTATGTGTTCATTATAATCAGTAATTGGCTGCCTTGTTGTCTACAGTTGCAAGCTTAACAGGGGTTATGCTTTGTATGTATAAACAGTTAATTATTCTGATTGTTTCTTGATGATAAGTAAAATCCAACGGATAGCAGTTACATTAAACCCAATTAAGTTTAAAACAATAATTGTGTATACTTGGTGCGTTTGAACAAGGCATGATCTCGCTTGATGACGCTTTTTCGCGTAAACGTCCGATCCGATCAATCTATATGTATAAAATTTAAAGTCCTGACTGACTGAGATATCAACGCACAGCTTAAACCACTGGTCTTAGATACCTGAATTTCGGAGGGTGTGTTCTTTGTGAAGAGTAGATATCCACATTAGCCACAAAGCAAGTGATTTTCGAAATTCCTCCCTTAAAGGGGTTAAACAAGGGGTGAACGATTGTATGGAAATCGGTCAATTTTAAAGTCGAGAAGTACGAAATTTCATATACGAACTACTGGTTTGAAATAAATAAATAAGTATTTTATATATATTATTGTTTTCGTGGATTTCGGGTCGCTGACAATCAGTCAAATAACAAACCACGATGGCGCCGTGGAAAACTTTCGGTTTTCCTTCATAGGTGTCATTTTCGTGGATTTCGGGGTCACTGATAACGAAAATGAGGTCAAAATGAAAATCCAAGATAGTCCCGAGGAAAATTTTCGTTTTTTCCTTCATGGGTGTTTCGTTGCGTGGATTTCAGGGTCGCTGATAACGAAAATGAAGTCAAAATGAAAATCTAAGATGGCGACGTGAATAATTTTCTATTTTTCCTTCATCGGTGCCGTTTTCGTGATTTTCGGGGTCCCTGACAATGAAAATGATGTCAAAATGACAATCCAAGAAGGCGCCGAACAAAACTTTCGGTTTTTACAGGTGACACCCATGAAGGAAAAACAGCGATTCAGACGACGGATATTCATTTTGACCGCATTTTCTAGGTGCACATAATGAAATTTAAAATACAAAATTTCTCAATATCCTCCCCTAGACTATGGCTGGCATTGATTTAATTGAGAACTGTTTCTCACATGGGCAGTTTTATGTTGCATGCTCCGTAGTGAGCTCTGCGAATAACTTAGTCATTTAAGCCCCAAAAGGAAAAATTACAAACGACATTCCAAAGAGGTGCTAGGATAATTCATTATTAATGTAGTTTTCCGGAAGTTAAATAGTATTGTTTAACCAGAGTAATTTTGAATTAAAAAAAATTGTAAGCTAGCTCATTTACAGAATTAACTATATCGAAAGGTGTGGATGGATGACCGGGGCATTTGAGCTACGGCATCGTAGCTCGGAAGACTTGTATAAAATAAATTCTGGTTCAACCCATTTAGGTCACTAACAATCTAAACTAGAACAAACGCCGTAATATAGTTTTTTCTAACCAGATTGAATTTTCTGGCTTCTTACTTTGGAAATCACAGACTTTTACACAACTATTTATTTTGCGCACACGTGGGCAATTGCCGAACTCCACGCGGGCGAAGTCGCGGGCAGAAGCTAGTATATAATATAGTGTTTTAAATGAGTGATAAATTCTAAAGTACACAATAGATATCGATGCAGGTTAAACCCGATGATGTTGTTTTTATTTCTGTTTTCATGCTGACTCAATCGCCCTTTTCACAGAATCGTATCAAAACTGACTTGAAGAACCTGCGTGATAAGATGGTGTTTGCTTTCTTGATGGTGAACACACTGTTCGTGCTGGTCATCTTTTTACTACAACTGAGCCAGGATCAGCTGCATTTCAAGTGGCCTTTCGGACAGAAAGCCAGCATGGAGTATGATGAAGAACTGAATCTGGTATGTCCCTTTGGTATTGTCTAACACATCTCTAATCATCAAAATCGACTACCTACTAGTACAGTCACGGACTTTAATTGATGAGCCACTTGCCACTGTTTGTATTTTAGGCGTGTAATGAAAATCGGTTTTAGTCGGCTATATTCGTACATAGTACAGAGTGACTACCCAAAGTCAACCAATTGCAGATCTAGCAACCGTTACCTAGCGACAATTTGTTTTAGCGTAGCCATAGTAATGCTTAGCGTACGGAGAAATTATGATTGGTAATTTTGACATCGGAAAAACTCGCACCCACGATTTTATCCGAACGCGTAGCGTCCAGGATGACGTTCATGACAATATTATTCGATTCTCCAAAATTCAAAATAATAGTCTCTGACATCGACATTTCAACTGACTGAAAACCCATCCAAGGTTTTCAGAAATAAAGAGTATTTAATGAGCTCTAATTCAAAGGAGGTCAGACCTTTATTGATAAAACTACTACCGATTATTACTAATACGACATCTTGTTTACGAGCATGGGGTTTGAGTTCGGGTTTAATCGTGTAATTTTGTGAATGGATGAAACTGCAAAATTGGAAAGTTTAAAAGTGGCTCATCAATTAAAATCCGTGACTGTACTTTAAAAGATTAGTCTTTTAAAGAGCAGATTTTGATGATTTTTTAATGTGCATATTTTCTTCCGGACTTTTTTGCGGATGCGGTCAGATCCTACCGACGTAATTTTGTGCAAGAGCGCTGCATAATCCGTCGAAGCCCCTTATTATTTCAAAACGATTTTGATGCATATGATTTCACGCATATGTTAAACATACAGTCAAAATCGTTCAGGCTGCATTATCTTTGTCATGCATGAACATGCAACGCATTTTCAAGTAACAGTCGCAATTTTGGCGTTTAATGTTACAGAACGTGTGCTGCCTGCGTTAAAGTAAGACTTGTTATAGATAACTATCTCCGAATAATCAATACACCTGCTGACGGTTACGAAAACACCATTATTATCGGCACGCAAAATTATCAAAAAACTTACAACATTCCGTTTATGCTGTGTAATCTGTACCAAAACTACTTTTACTCGATTGAAATTGCTCAAAAAGATAACAATTCCAATTACAAAAGCATCGGAAAGGACACAGTTAATTGTGTCGTGGAAAAACAATTCTATGTTAACCCCTAAACTAAAACCCCCTAGACAAGAAGAGAGTTCAAATATATGAAGTACTCTATTATGAATTTCTTTAAAAACATCCCGAATGCTGATAGAAAATCGTGCTACACAATAGTGTGCGTCCACACTCTGCAGTGAACGCCACCGCGACGGCGGACGATAATATCAAACATGAAAACGGCGCTTGTGGCCACACACCGAAGTGACAAAGGCGGGCGCGACGGGCATGAACGATTGAGCGACTTAGCGCTCGTAGTTTTCAGTCATTCATATCCGCGCATTATTACTTATTGACCTAATGCGCGGGTGGCATGGGGTTCTTCATATAAATTTTAATAAATCACGGGATCGGACTATCTTATATAAAAAAATACTCGTCCATGGTTTACAACACCTGAAATACGCCTTAATGCTACTCGCTTATCACTGTAGCCACCGCACGCCTCCGCCGTCGCGCCCGCTACAGGCCCTAGTCACCATGCGTTCAGTGTGGACCCACACATGTGGTGGAGAACGACAATCTGTCGTCCCGACTGTCGGACATGTATCCAACTTAATCCTCATTTCCACACGTCAGTTCATCATCACACAAGACTACCTGACGCTGGAGCCCATCGGGTCGGTGTTCCTCATCTTCTTCGGTACCATCATCATCGTCCAGTTCACTGCGATGCTGTTCCATCGCCTCGGCACGCTGTCCCACGTGCTGTCTACCACGCATCTCAACTGGTATCTTACTAGAAAGGTAAGTTAGATGAAGCAGTATTTGGAAATGTATCCGTGATTACAGGATAGTCATCCAATGCGGTTTCGACGGCGTATATTCATTTTATATGTACACAATAAATATATTTTATAAATTATAGGTAATGTGTTTGTCGGATGTATAAAGTACATATTATATTATGGTAATGTTTCATCAAAATCCGTGCAGTAGTTGTGTAAGTAAGATAAGACAAGACTTTCATGATCTCTTGGCTAAGCGCAAAGAGTACCTAAAGCAGATTATGAAAGTCTTGTCTTTAACGATATTGTTATACCTGACACAAAATGAATATGAATAAAATGCCATCTAAGCCTTTCGATCAGCTCTCATAGAATATCCTCAACCAATCTATATCGTCCCCCAAAATCAATAATTCATTATCCTGTTAACAGCCGGACGACATGTCAGACAACGCTCTAATAGAGGCCAACGCGTTATTAATAGCCAAAGACCTGCAACGTCTGAACACAGACGACTTGGACAAACGAGACAACAACCAGCACGTGTCCAGGAGGAAGACCATACACAACCTGGAGAAAGCAAAGGATACCAAGCAGAGTGTTATCAATCTTGATGCTAACTTTAAGAGGAGGTTGACAATACTGCAGAATGGAGATGCGGGTAAGTTGTATAATACTGATTTGTAGATATTTTGCATTTTTTATTGAATATAATGCAGACTTCTTCTTCTTCGTGTCCCCTAATATTAGAGTTAATTGAGGTCCAACCAAAACTGCTCCATCTCGACAACGTTAGTAGCGGCTCCGGACAGGTCAAGATACGTGGGCCTGTATTGAAATGTTTGTGGCCATGGCATCCAACGCCGGTACTCCCTTTCTTCTCTTAAAATTGTTTGTCCGAAAATCACTATCCATGACACGTTTGCTATAAACTTTAGTACCCATAAAGTTCAAAAATACGTGTATTACATAATTATCTTTACTTCTAAAACTATTCTGTCATAATATCGAATTTCCTAATTTTTTCTCATAAGTATTGTTTTGATAATTATTTAGTCCAGAAACGAATCGATGTGAATTCGACTCCACGCACTTCCACTTCCACGCAGTCTTGTCTGCCCTACTTCTAGAGTGGGGACTCGAGTTGAGGAGCAGGTGGTTGTAATGCTCGCCGCCGCGGCTGAGGCGGCCCGGTGAAGGCTGCCAGCAAGCCGAAGCTGCGGTGGTGAGCGTTAAACCATTTGCGACGATAAGCTCCCGTGGGACCGCCGCGCCGGTGCCGTGGCAGAAACCATGCCAGCTGCATGTTCGCTTGCATGCTGCATGCTTGCTTGCATGCTGCATGCATGGTGTTTGCTTCTTACAGGGAAACAAAAACCACAAAAAAAAGGATAAACAAACATTAAATAATTTGAATTTAGGACTTATAAGTTTTATGGAAACCGGTTTTTAGTATATATTATTTATTGTAATATTTATGACTAACGGATTTACATCATATTGTATTTAGGGATTTAAATTTGATGGCATGTGATATTATGTGACATTAAGTCGGGCAAGCTACCATTCGGAGAAATGATAATTAGGACAAAAAAATATGGCACTTAAAATTACAATAGAGAACCTCCAACAAAATCCTCCAAAAAGAACTATCAGTAAGGTTTAAAAACTTTCGCCTTCATCAATAATATTAAAGATTAACATTAAAAAAAATGGATTGAAATAAAGGCAAGTCTATATTGAACATTAGTACTATAGACTACACTACTATAGACTATCATGTGACTATTGTGACACGACAGCTTTGTATCTCTGATTAATCTAATGTGTGTAGGCCAGAAACTTTGGGACCTTACCATGTATCTCTCACGCAAAATCGTGCAACACGCAAGCAGAGTTATCAACGCGATTGTCATTCGTACTGAAATACGGCAACAATCGTCGTGCAGTAGCCTACCAGAAACAACATCTGATAGGAAGATCCTCCCTTTTTAATGGCAGATGGGGAACTTTTCACCCTGTTGGTACCACTATTATGTTGTCCACTTCCATAAGTTTGACCATCTCAGAAGATTTTCTTTAAAGAGGTATTTACTCCAGGTCTGATATCCCGGCTCCCGTCCCTGGGCGGCAACACAGCGACGCGTCGCGCCACACTGCGAGCACTAGTGACGCGCCGCGACTCCGTCATCGCCGAGCGACGCCGCTCTCAGATGCAGGCTGCCAGGGATTCTACTAACGACTTCATGTTTACCACGCCCGGCTCCGTAAGAGTAAGAACATCGTTGCGCTATTTTACATCATCGTTCATCATCATCATTCTACAGTCTTTATCCCCTTGGGGTTCGGCGCAGCATGTCTTTCTTTTCTTCCATACGTTGCCACCTCATGAGCCATATCATCTTTCACACAGTCCATGTTAACACAAAAGCAAACTATACTCTACTTTCATCATACTTCATTTTTACAGTTTAGTTGTTCAACACGGTTCCAATAGACAAAACCTATACCTAACACAAAACCATTAATTCATTTCTAGTTGGGATATTATGAAAGCATGGGCAACGCAGATGACA
Organism: Cerastis leucographa; assembly: GCA_963082945.1. Taxonomy (NCBI): domain Eukaryota; kingdom Metazoa; phylum Arthropoda; class Insecta; order Lepidoptera; family Noctuidae; genus Cerastis; species Cerastis leucographa. Next base: position 13,050,784 of record OY720383.1, read on the forward strand.
GAATGTATGCGTTCGAGTCTGCGGCGTGAGTCGTGACCAAGTGTGCAGCACAGACTAAGAGTTTTTGGGCGTAGTGTATGTTACCTCATTTAATTGTGTGTGTGTGTGTGGTTGTTCCATTTGACTTAAAGAGAACTGTCATTTGCGTGAAAAAAACACACTGCCTTTCGCTATATGATTTATTTATGCTCATCATGCGTTTTATATTGGTTTTACAAATGCTTTAATTACGAGGTGTAATTAACTCGAAATCTAAAATACCGTTTTATTCAGTATAAAAAATTATAAAGTATTGTATTCGATTGATTAAAATAATTAATATTTTTATGCAAAAATGCCCATGTCGATTAGAACAAGAATCTTTTCACATGAGATGGATATCAATAATAAGTTTTTGACTTAATTTACACCTAGTATGTAATTAGTATACATTGAGTGAGATCTTCACTCGTTGTTGTATGTAGTTGGATGACATGACGGGCCGCGGCTCGACGGCGGGCGCGTACGTGAACCGCGGCTACGAGCCGGTGCTGGACAGCGACGACCAGGACTCGCCGCCGCCGCCGCGCCGCTCCACCGTGCGCTTCCAGGACCACTACGCGTGATGCATCTACTGATTACACAGTGGCGGATTATTCACTAACTTTATCTTCTTCTAGTACCGACATTAAGCGCAACACACACAGGGAGCGTTCGCGGTCGGGCGAAGGAGTACGGCATCTATATTTCATGTACTTATATGGACGACATCACACAGAGAGCGTGCGCGGCTCCCGAACGTCACCCGACCCGCACCCGCTCCTTGTGTGATTTGGGCCTTAACGTTTTTTGCATTGTCACTCCTAAGGTTCGGCACAGTTTAACCCTAAATGTATGAATTGAATTTGTTGCCATTCCGAAACAGTGGAAAAACGAGAAATTTTTATTTGTAGAAATTCATAATTAAAATTAATTAACTAGCCAAATATGTTCTTCAGACATAGACATTGAGAACGCAGCGCGTTTTTGATTGATCATACAATAGTCGAGAAAGATAAAACTTAAAAAATAGAAACAAGATTTTTAAACTTCCATTATTTGTCAATATCCTCCACTGCATTGGTCATTTTTGATGTGCAGGTTTGCATTTAAACGGAACTTTTGTAATAAGTGATTTCTGTGCGGCACTTTACCATTGCATTTATTTATTTGTATGTTTCTATCAGTGAAATCATTATAAAATATACTGTGAATTTAATAGACATTCTTTTTATTATTAAAAATCCATTTGCAATTTTGGCCCACCTAATAAAGCTATGACAAAGAAAAAAAGAAATTCCTTGATAACGGGTGCTTTTCCAGTCTTTCCCGTAACCTAAATGACATCGTATGCAACGCAAATATTATTATTGGGATCGAACCGAGACAGACACGCGCTTTCAGCAAGAGCGTAGCGTTGCCATGCCAACAAGATTTGTTTTTGATTGCTACCTGCGTTATATCCCCACCAGACAATTGATGATGTATTTAGCCATAAACCTAATAGTAATAATTTAGGGAAATCCCTTTAAAAAAAATGAGTTATCTGACTCAGGTGAGTCAGTAGAGACCAGAGCTTAAGCCTCTTTGGTGTGAAGTAAGGGGTCGTTAGCAGCTACTCGGGCAGTGAGCGCGCGGCCTACCGACCGAACGCACGCGCGAACCATGCGCAGCGACGCCGTCCCGCGAGTGCACTCCACGCTTTACCTCAACATTGTGAAGTGATACACAGTACACATACGGATTACGACAACGCTAATCTTCTCAGGATATATCAACGGTAAGTTCAGTTCACATCTCCTAAATATAAGCCTTATTCTGACATGGATATGACCTTTTATCCCTCGAGGCTGTTGAGCACGATCAGCTGCGAAAGTGTGCGAGGGTGACTGTAAGGTTCCTTGCATAATGTCCACACATTACTGTTTCTATTAAATGTACCTATTCCTGTAACTTCTTGAGAAGGTAGATATCTGCTGTCAGGTTGTAGTAAACGCGAGACTCTGCACTGGTTTCTCTTTCGAAAGTTTCGTAATAACATTTATGTAAAGTGAGACTGACCGTTCAAAGAACGTGTCTAATATGATTCATAATGTGTTATTTATTCAAAATATGGCGAAGCTGTGGTCCGTATGGTACCCGTAACAAGCTTGTCTCGTAAACAGAAGTGAATGTAGGCGGCATGGGATAGAGAATGGGAAACAAAGACCGCGGTATTTCCTTAGCCGGTCGACAAACGACCTCTAAATACCAACTGTAATAGATATGCTGAAGTGATACATAATTAAATTACATAAAAAAGGTTTAATACATTGTGTAACTTATACCTTACGTACATTACATAAGGCGAGGTATCATATTGACAGATCTTCACGTAACTTTGTTCTATAAATTGATATAAAATAATGTCATTTCGCAGTTTAGTACCTAACTAATAACAAGCTTGTTGGTTGACTGACATCACTATTATCGGTAGACTAATAGTTATAACAATTAGGGCATAATGTGATGTTCTATTTATGTTTGTTGGATGTGGTGCAGATTCTTTTTTATTATATTTACAACTCTTTAACAAAGTCCAGATGAATTTTACTTTTAAACTGTCCAATCTCCAAAAAGGATAAAAAGGAAAGGAAGGCATGGCTAATAGTGATCATAGTGAAACCTCGATGAGACGAGTCGATTGATTTATACTCTACTGCAGAAGTAATAACAGCGTCATAATAACAGTACCAACAAGTACACAAGCACTAAAGCCGAGTTCAGACCTCGCTCACATCCGCCGCTAGAGGGTCGTTCTCACTAGAACAAGAACAATTTGATGGTTTCCGCAATAGTGCCCACTATTACGTTAGCCAAGTGCAATTAACTAATTAATAATAATCTTTGCGTTGCGCAGGCGCACTTGCAATACAAAGCGTAATTAAAAGTTTGTTCAAGGAATTTTCGTTTTTGCTCCTACTTATTTACATATGAGAGTTGTGTGACGGGAGTTTGGCAAGCTGTTGGGTGCCTATTGCCGGAGTTGCATGTGAAAGAGTAGGCAAAAGAAAAAACAAACATCATTTTTATTCTTCTCAGCTTTGTTGATGTCAGCACTTCAATAAAGTACCTGTATCAAAGCCTGCATGAGAGAAGTATGGAAGAACAAGACATGCTGCGCCGACCCCAAATAAATTGGGATAAGTGCAAGAGAATGGTGATGATCGAAGCCTGCATGGTCTGAGATGGGTTTACAGTTTATAGGGACAAAGGAAGCAAGAAAATATCCAAAGAAATTAGGTCTATTGTCTTGTCCCGTTGTCAACTTTGTTAATTCACTACAGCATGTTGCATTCAAATGCCTGTGCCCAGTCAATAACAGAGCTTTATTTAGTCCTACTAATATTATAAATGCGAAAGTTTGTGAGGATGGATGGATGTTTGTTACTCTTTCACGCAAAAACTCCTGAACGGATTTGGATGAAATTTGGCACACAGGTAGGTTATAACCTGAATCAACACATAGGCTACTTTTAATCCCGGTAGTACGATCCCATGGGACAAGTATCAAACTACACGCTGGTGAAGCCGCGGGCACCAGCTAGTTCTAAATAAAAGACTCGTGCGTGACGCAAGTCTCAAGATACACTTCATAGTCCATTGCAGTTTTACTGGTACAGATGTCAACGCACACCTATAGAAATATCGCAATGGAATCTACAGCGGAATCGAGCAACTTTCGTGCACAATCCTTATAAGCTGGTTTCCGTATTTGTGATTTCGTTTAATATTTATATCCAACTTATTATTTCCTGGTCGTAGGTAACTGTACATAAATTCCCATTATTTATGTGTCTTTATAACGCCTTAACATTCTTAAGTATTTCATGGTCGTTAGTAATGCTTAATTGCTTACTTTCATTATCCATTATTAAATTGTCAAACGCAAATGGTTTGCGAGCAGACCTTGAATGTTTTGACCGGAAGAAAGTGGGGTGCGATTAGCATGTCGCTTACGTACCAGAACGGTTTATATTTATACCTATGTACGTATGTAACGGCAGTTAAGTACGTGAATCTATTGCAGATACCTTTTTCATTGATTTAACTTTGAATGTTTAGTTACTAGATGATCAATAAAGTATCATCACATAAAACCTTTCGATTTGTGGGCTACAATGACAGCTTCTTCAAATATCGTAATAGTGCACACACATTGCGTCAGTTATGTTAAAGTCCTGTGTAGTAAGGGACGACCCTATTACCATCCATCGGGTGCAAATCCAGACTCTGTGGCTGCTACTGAGAAATTCATAATGGAAAAATCCAATAACACGATGCCTGACCTGGGAGTCGAATCCAGGATCTCATGGTCAGCGGTCGCGCTTGCTAGACCAGCGAGGTAGTTCAAAAATTAAAGTTTTAATTTCTCCCTTGAAGCTTTTCGCCCTAGAGAAGAGAGCCATCCCACAAATTCTCCTTGTATATTCATTAACCCCCGACCAAAAAAGAAGGGTGTTATAAGTTTGACGTGTGTATCTGTGTGTCTGTCTGTGGCATCGTATCTCCCAAACGGATGAACCGATTTTGATAAAATTGGTGTCATTTGAATGAAAAGTATTAGCTATGTTTCGAGAAAATCTGCTCAGCCGTTTTTTTTAATAATCTATCACCATCTAGGTGTAACAGCGCCCTTATATCATTTAAAGCACCATAATCACAAGCAGTCATACAATAAGTATTCACAAAGGAATAACACAGGCATTTTGCAAAGCATGCAATTATTGCAAAGTTGCTCTACAAAAGACATCAACGCACGCCCACTGCTCCGAGAAGTCGAAATGCCAATATCGTAGGTAACACAAGTACATCGTTCAAAGGTATTTATTTAAGTAAAACACAACTTATATGTTACATACTTATGTACTTAGTGCGTTAGTGTTTTTTTTTTTTTATAAAAATAAATAAAATAAAATCTTTTTATTTTCGTAATGCATAAACTTACAACAAAATTTTAACTGCGTTATTGTTTTCAGTATTAAATATATACTTAGATAGTGACGGCATATATTGGTATTGTTGTTTTATTCAAGCTGTAAGTAGGTATTGCTCTATCACAAAAGAATGTAGCGGCAAAGCTGGTAAATGTCAACAATGTTTTTACAACATAAGAATTTAATAAATAAATACGTATTCCCTTTAATTATGCCGTAGGCAGAGCTATAAATATAAATAATTGGGGACCAGGCAATCTGTATACGATTATGATAATACTAGCTGTCCCGCGCAACTTCGTCTGCGTCACATGTTCCCCGTTTTCGCAACATTTTTCATTGCTGCTCCGCTCCTATTGGTCGTAGCGTGATGATATAGCCTATGTCCTTCCCCAGGTTAAAATCTATCTTCTTGCCAAATTTCGTTAAGATCCGATCAGCCGTATGGTCGTGAAAAGGTAACAGACAAACAAATAAACAGAGTGACTTTCGCATTTATAATATTAGTATGGATGACATATCTCACTCTACCATTACTTTATGATGCGATCTTGAGTATGTTGGGGCTGACATGTCAGCTTGTAGTAGGTAAGCAATTGTTTTTTTTTTAATCCAATTTTTTAGGCTTTTACACATTCTTCTTTCGCTTTAGCACTCTTAAATAATTTATTTGCCTTTTATATAGGACATACTGTTGTGTTATTTGTGTAATTAGGTCTCAAAAGCGGTCTTCCCTTCTATCTGACATACCTTGGGAATGTTTAACATTGATTTAAAACCACCAAGTAATGAGTTGGCCGTGTGTTCGCGAGACATAAAGGGTCTGCATCGATCCAAAGACTGAATGGATTAACGTTGTTTATGTTGTATACAAATCAAATCAAATCAAATCAAAAGTCATTTATTCAAACTAGGCTGATAATCAGCACTTTTTGAACGTCAAAATTACAAGAGACAGTCCCCCAAAACGCCCGCCCTTCGCCACTTCCTAGTGTTTTAGCTGGGAAGAAGAAGTGGCGGAACAAACTCCCCAGCAACCATACTAATCATTAGCCGTGAGAAAACGACCTTCTCAAATATTATTATGTAGATAGGTACCTGCATGATGGGCTGATTAACCTTCTACTGAGAAGTATCATTTACGAATTCACATGTACAATTCACCTAGTTACAAGTACTTTCGTTCATAAATTATCACAAATCTCACATCTAAGAGAAAAAACAAAGAGTTCTCTCACAAATATTTACATAAAGTTAACCTCCATTTGAAGCAAGTTGTGCTAGCGCAGTTGACTGAAACAAAAAGACAAGTTGCACGGCCTACTACAACTACATAATAACAATTGCGCTAATAAACCCCACTTTCTCTTTTTTGTGGAGAATTTCTCGCGTCTGCATCGTTTATTAATACGTGAGTACGTAACGATCGCTTATTGTGTATTATAGAACTCAAGTGATTTAATAACATTGTGAACTGTTAGCTCATACCTCCGGCTTTTGTATACAGTCAGTAAAGACCTAGGTTTATCTACCGCTCATACTGTTCCGATATGGATCTCTATGATAAGATATGAATAAAATTATCGTAGAGGGAGGATCTTTTTACGATAATTTTCATAATTGCCACGTGGAGAAAATGTAATGTTATTAACCCAGTTGCGATTGCCAAATCATTTTTACAGCCCTATGGTTGTATATAGGTGGCGTGAAACATGTACATTAATTAATGTACTACTGCTATCGTAATGAAACAATTTAATTGACATCGTTTTATGGAACAAATCGTGTATGTAGCCTTCACTTTGACCTGGCATTTATTACTAGGTACAAAATATAATCTGGTACAATTAATTGTTTTATTAATTCGTGATTGAGTAACAAACGCAAATCTAATAGCCAATAGTCATTCGATAGGATATATTCTCGTCGAGGCTAGTTACACTAAAGTAGGACAGAAATGAGTTTAGATAGATCTATAATGCTACGATTGGGTGCTTGCTGCGTGATTTCATAACAGTTTTATTTTTGTAGCTAGCTTGAAGTTTCTTTTCTCAGGTTTATTTTTATAGAAAGAAAATAAAAGAGCTTTAGTCAGTGACCTTTTTATAAAACTGACAAATATACAGGTTCTTTGCAAACTGAGCCAGTTCCATAACCGCATCCGGGTTTGTTAGAACTGCAAAATATTTCTAGGAATACAGCTCCTTGTGCCAGTAGATGACAAGTCAGTTGGGTGTAGATCGGCTCCGTTGCGGACTCGAGGTCGGTCCGCCCCACTCCTCCACGCTCCGGTGATCCAGCGTGATACTTACTTACATTAAGATCGTTACGACTTGCTTATTGACTCGGTATAGCAACGATTAAATGATAATTTTATGTCTCAAAAATAATTTGGATTTTAAAGCTTTTCCGACAACTTAATTAGATTAAGGTGGCTGACTTCCTGTTGATTCAAATTGTTGGTAATTTTGTAGTCAAATGGAATCAATCATCGTTTTAAGGCCAGTACCCATTAATAACATATTTTTATGACCAACAAATTAGCTCATAGTCCATTTTAGATTTCTTACAATAGCAAAATAAATTAAAAATTGATAAGAGTTAGGATGACAACAAGATATAATTGAGCTTAGAGCTATAACAATTTTCAAATCTCTCGTATTTTGGTGATAGTCAATTTTGTATGTGGCTGATGTTCAGTCGTAGGTAAACGCGTTAAAAACATGAATATATATTCAAATTTATAGCTTAGTCGCATCCAATCATCTAAGAAACTGGTTTCACCAACTTTGGTAAATAATTAACATCAATCGGCACTCCTTAACGCTGAAGATTATCTACACTCCCATTGGGCTTGTGAATTAGGCTCGCGTTAGGCAAAGCATTCCTGATCGTTAACTCATCATCTTGTGCAAGGCATGTACATGACAGCGACACTATGTAAAGCTACGAAAGTACGAATATAAGGCAGTGTTGCGCAGCAGTGAGGAGGACGGAGGGGCGGTGCGGGGCGAGCAGGCGGGGGGGGGGGGGGTGCTGCCAGCTGACGGCCTCTAGCAGTGAAAGTAAACCTGCGGCCCTCGCCACCAGTCCGACCACATTGGTGCTTGTAATACGATTTAAATTATGATTTACTATTGCAATGTTAGTGCTTTGATGTCATTTACAATGTATGAATGTGCATTGTATTGTAACAATCAATCTATTGATTGTTTTTCTCGCATTAGAAATAATTGTCGTTCTCAGATTCGTTATCAGATTCTCAGCCAATCCATACACAATTCTAACTCACAGTTTCAGAAACCCACGTAGGAACTTCTTAGTTTCTACTTGCATTAAATTATTGACCCAAAAACTGATGCTTAATAAACTTTGTACTAATTTATTACCTTTTGTGTATGAAGTCCGGTTATTAACATTATTCTGGCAGGTAGAATACTACCTACATTAGCTCGTACATAATATTTGATCGTTTCCGCTTATTACGAATTACGTCAGACTTATTAAAACTTGGATTAAGTAAAGCGTAGAATGTTGAGACATCGTTTTAAGTGCATTCTTTGTGAAATACCAACCATTCGTTTAATTTTGTAAAACATAATTTGAGTAATGTTTTACAAAAGAAAAACGAAATAACAACTAAGATTCCTCGTATTTAGGTAGGCTTAGACATTCAACCTACGAGTCATTCTCTTCAGCTCATTAAAATGTTATAGGTAAGACATGAAAATGATGTTTCTGTATTTCTTTGATAACTGATCTGTATATGTCTCTTTTTAGTCAACTAGAATTGTTGGTTGTTCAATTGCATTCCAATAGATCAGAGATGTTTAGATAGAATCAGATTTTGTTGAAATTCTCAACTGAGATAGTTTCTGTTGCGTGCACTATCTTTATTGAGTCAAATAAGTCTTGAGCTACATCGGATTGGTATTTGTCTCTAAAGTACTTGTAAGGGTGGGGTCCATTGTCCAGCTGAGGCCGAAGTCGCTGACCTTGCGGGCGTCGGTGCGGGCGCAGGCACTGCCCACAAGCGCCGTGATCTGATACGATGGACATCGCCTGCTCAATGCAATAACCCAGCCTAACAATGTTTACGACTTCTTTGTGTTGGTACCTTGAAACTGTTACATACGCGATGCGTGCCAGGTTCTGCCTATTGTTATGTTATATAATCTTATTTTGGTGTTGCGATATTAAATGAAGAACAATTTGCCAAGAGTTCAATGGTTATGAATTGTAGCAAAACCTGAGAGGCGTAATCGTTACACCTGTTGTAACACTTTCCTTAGTAACACGTTGTTTCCTTGTGAAAAGGTTGTTGTACCTACAAACATCTTCCTTACGGAAACGTTATTAGTTTAACAGTAAGTATACTGTATACCTAACAGGAAAACTTGAACTCCATAATATGGCGAGATACTTACTTGAGCATGATTCGGAAAGAAATAAAATCGATAATGTCTTTCTTTAGAAATGCATTGTGGGTATACAAAATATGTGGTTAGATGAATATGAATGAGCAATAAATCACTGGCGAAGGTCCATAACTCTGCGAGGGATGAATGACCGGCAAGGTCGAGGGCTCTCGGAGGAATGCGCGAGAGTTCTGCTGGACACACTGTGATTCACGCACTCGATGCATTCTTATTTTCCAGACAGCCATATCCTTGAGAAAACGAATATCTAGTAATTCTGACTACGAATGTATTTTGAAGCAACGCCAGTTTTACGATCAAAGTCTTGCCTTGGCCGCTAAACAGATAATTTATTACAACTAAGAAGGTGAAAAGCTACAGCCTCGATTGTTATCACCGCGCAATGTTTTATTGTTTTACAAGGATTTCCTACAAATTTACAAAGAATTTTAAAATATAAACACTTAGTAGTTACAACTAGGCATATTAGCATAGGTACCTACGATATAAAATAAATAGGACCTGTGGTTAAATACTTAACCTTTAACTAAAAGGTCAGCCGTGCGCTCACTTGAGAGGGCACCATAAATTAGGATCATTTTATAGATCGTTTGAAAGGTTAGCCTTTGAAGTAACTTCGAAGGCATCTTCGTGCCTTTGTTAAGGCTTGCCTTAGTAGCAGGCTAGATTACCTGTGCTACGAAGGTGCTACGTTACATTTTTGCATAGTTTCAATATTAAGGCGTGCAATCTTCAGTCGATAAGAGTCATAGATGATAGACGCTTTTTCAGACTACTTAGGTACTGCTTAAAACTGATGCTTAATGAAAAAACCATCTAAAGATGCACTGCAACGTAATTGTTAGTAAGTAATCAAGATGAATCGAAGTGCAGTCACCATCTCGCTCGCACCTTCAAGCTTGTTAATATTCACAGTATGGCACGGTCAGATTCACGGGTCCAACCCACGAGTCCGTAAAAGCGTGACAGTGGACACAGTTGAAGCCGTCCAAAATGGAAAGTCGTGATGTAGACAATTTCTCCGTTAACGGTTCTAATAAGTACGCGAAGACACTACACATTAAGCGTTTCTTCGAATGATGAAAGTCGTTTATTAAATTTGGTGATTATTTCATAAAATGCTGATCATGTGAAAAAGTTGGTTTTAGAGTAGCATCAATTACTTCAAGTTCAACGACCACATCTGCATTTCTTGACAACTTACCATGTAGAGTTTCATAATTTATTTATTGTTTTCAGCAAACTAGTAAAAAATGGCGACGTCAGGAGGGAAACCGCGGCGCGAGGAGGCCAGCGACAACTCCGACGACGAGCTTACACCGCTCGCTAACGACATCTATGGCGGAAGGTACGTACCAAAGAATATTCTATTATATTCTACGAAATGTATTTCATATTTAATCAATATATTTATTCTGTGTCGCTAAAATAGATATGTTAAATTTTAACGGCACGGTTGGCGCAGTGGCTACGTGTCGTGGGTTCGATTCCTGCATGAAATAAATTTGCGGAACAACTAAGTGTAGTAGTTTTCCGGGTATGAATGTTTGTACAAATGTTTGTAAACGAACCCATGATACGGAGAAATTCCTAGTGAAGGGCAAAGATAAAAAAATACCAACGTGTTGAAATCTTTGCTAAAATCTATGTCGAAGAACTTGAAATTTGAAGGTCTTAAAGAGCTTGCGATTTGAACCCCTGTCCTCGTCATGGATATTAAGATGAATCAAATTTCCTAGGAATGCTAACCACATAAGTTACAGCACTACAAAATTAGGAGTTAAAAAAATGTGGAATCATCATAAGCACAAGTCGTAAGACAGAGACCTAACTATAAAATGCAGTAAGTATAAATATCTAAAGATACAACTTCATATCTAACACAAAAGCTCGCCTGAGAGTTACGTTACAACCAGAACAGCCTCCATAACGTATGATATCACTCGTCCCAATCAAATACGTCATCGTCGAGCGATCATTCGTGAGTTGTTCTCGTGTATGTGCTAAGTACATATACCTTACACTTTCACCTTTGCCAAGTAGCAGAGTAAATAAGGAAATAATAACACCTTATTGGCGTTGAATAAAACTTTTAAATATTTAAAAAGCATTTTAACCTATTTACCGTTTCGTATTAAGCTCTTACAATAGAAGGTATTAATGTTACATAATTTGTTCGTTATTTTCATAAAAGCATGAAAATGATTTTACTAAGCGACAAGTGATTCATGTCTTGACACCAATTTCTTGTGAAGGCTGTTTAATTTCGAGACATCTAACATTACATGAGTAAGGTCAGATGTGATCATAAAGTTAATATTAGGCCGTTTTTGGATGTGACTTCAAGCAACATTTAAAATTCAAACGAAACAAAATAAAGTACTAAACTTAAATAATAAGAATGGCATTACAGATTATTGTATCACCGATGAATTAATTTGATCGCCTGTAATGATTATTACTCAAGTTCTAGAAAAAAGGAACAAAATCAATTAGAGTAGAATGCCGTTAAAGGTCTCATTAGTGGTAACAACGATATTAATTAATATGGTGTTCAACGCATTATTATGTGGTTAGGCATGTAGTGTGGTGGGCTTTTAACATTATTTTCCCATCATAACTATGTTGAGTAATTCAAAAGCAAATCAGATGAATCAGATTCGCAATGATGATAATTATGATTTTGCAATTTTCCCACCAAGAGATTCAATCTTTACAATCTAGGCATTAAAAGCTTCTTCTGCTCAACTTCGACAATTCAAAACTTTTCGTGACTATTGACGCCTTTATCACAACGATCAGAATTTAAAAATCAAGACAGTATATTGAGACGGTAGATTCGTCTAATAGGCGATAATCCATTTTTTTTTTCTTTGTCCGCCGGGTAGTTTATTGAAAAGTATTGGACACGTATTTTTCTTTTTTTTCACGTGGTCATAAAATTACGGAGATATATTGGGTTGAAATGGCGCATGACGTCACATGTAGGTAAGTTTTTGTTGTGCTAGTGCTAACTTGTGACGTAGTAAGCCCCCACTCTCCAACTTTAATGAGTTTTAACTAAGTAATGTTTTGATATTTTGATAAAACAAAAAATACGTGTCTAATATTTTTGTTTTACCTGTCTGACGGACAAAATAGAATGTCTTTTTCTTTACCCAGTCCGCACCCCTATTAATTTTATAGAAAGTTTTAAATACAAATGTTATTATATAATCTTTCATCTACTGATTTTATATTAAATAGAATCTGCAGCTGATTTGTCGTTTTCGTTAAAATACAATTTATGAATTTCTTATTAGCTTACGAATAAAATACTTGTAGTCTAAGAAAAATAGAAGTAATAATGTAAAAGATCTTTGTTTAGTATAAAGCTTTATTTAGCCAGAGGTCGAGTCGCTCGCGCCGCCGCGCCGATCGGTCACCGCGGCCCGGAACCCGTTCAAATGCCAAGGTTGACAACTCTGACGACACAACTTTCGATCGATCGACTGCGCCACATTTTTGCGCCCCACTTCGCTCTAAGAGGCCTCTACGCACCATAACTATAATGGATACTAGTGATGGTTTACTTATTCCATGCTTGCCCAGGTCTGGATTAATATCTGAGGTCTAACCTTGAGATAATATGATATGGTCCTTACCTATATCCTGTTTTAACTTCGTAAGTCTCTACATTCTTCATAGCAGGTATCTGTTCGCCAACAAAAGAATAATATTGTGCTAAGATGCAGTCAGATTTTATAGCTTTTTTATTTTGTCTAGGTATCCTAGATCTTACAATGCTTCGGTTTGTTAGATCACGTTCAGTAATAGGCAGTCGATACTTTGATTTTTAGCTTATATCAGAATTTGATGGATGAATCTTGTGGAACACCTGCTAAGAATCGACTAAATAAGGCTATTTATTTGATTCAAATTGAACGGTGTCTAGCAGTAAACGCTTTCGTAGGAGGTAGCTGAGGCTACCGGGGTCGAGCGTGATCAGAATACCTGATGGTGCTAGCTGACTATTGAACCAATGTGATACTTACCGGTTGTCTTGGACTTGGAACAACAGCGAAGAGAATTCTTAAAATCCAAATACCCGAAAAGTACTCCTAACGAAATCAGTGGATTGATAATGATTGTTCATTTCTTGCTAATTAATTCAATAGATTATACTTTGTTAAGACATTTTTGGGCATAATGCAAAAGCGATTGTAGGTACTACTAATATATTGTTGGTACATGATTGAATACTTTGTTTGTCTTTTCCGAGGAAATTCCACATCTACTTTTTTTCTAGCTACAAATCATTTACAGTTAGATTTTGTCCATATATTTTAACGACGTGTTATGAGTGTTATGTCCACCATAAACTCGTAATGACGTAACTGCGACTAAGCCCAGGTGGGTATATGACAAACATGGAAGTTAGCAGACGTGTGCACAACATAATGCTCCCGTCCACGCCATGGTCGATGACCTCCGACTGCGGTGGACATTGGGCATGACTGGGAGAAGCGGCGCGCATATCAAACAAAACCTTACCTTATAATGAATATATGTAAATTGGAAAGTTTGACGTATCCATACTAATATTATAAATGCGAATGTCACTCTGTTTGTTTGTGTGTTTGTTTGTTTGTTACCTTTTCACGACCTAACGGCTGATCGGATCTTAATGAAATTTGGCAAGAATATAGATTTCAACCAGGGGAAGGACATAGGTTATATCACGCTACGACCAATAGGAGCGGAGCAGCAATGAAAAATGTTGCGAAAACGGGGAAAATGTGACGCAGACGAAGTTGCGCGGGACAGCTAGTTTCCAATAAAGATATACTTTTCTTTATCAATCGCATGGCAAAATTTATTTTATACCTATTATAAGCACTTTTAGATATCAAGTATTTGCTGCCCAAGCCCCAGTTTTACAAACTTATGACTTGAAAAATTGACTTTAGAATATTCATCTTGCAACATTGAGTCATCGATTTAATTGAACAGTAACAAGTAAACTAATTATAATTATATTACATTGAGAATTATAAAATAAAATCTGAATTTTCTACAAAATTGAAACAGATTTTTGGCAAGTCTGTTAAACTTTTTCATAACAGATTATAACAATCCACTTAGATACTAACTATTTGGAACTTGCAGCTATTACTTTGTGAAACAAAATAATCGCGGCCAAAGAAATAGTTGTTTTATTGTTATGATGTTACGGGTTACTGTTATGTTACAACACCCAGCGCGGGTGCACGTGCACGCAAGGCGGGCGAAGGCTTTCGTAAGTTTTCGTGAGCTGTAGCGACATTGAGCGATCTATTGTTTGAGGCGAGCTTCGTAGGCTGCGCTTGCGCCGACAAACACTAATCCATCTAGCCGCAGCCAATATGACTGTCGACGGTCTGGATCGTGTGTAGAGGAAGGTCACTACACAAGTATACACGTATCCATCTACATTTGATTTGAATTTGAATTCCGACCTCGCTTACAAATGTTAGAGACGGTGGTGACGGTGACTGCTAGCTCAGGGTGAAGATAAAATTTGCAATAGGTTACATAGGTAACAGAATTTTGAGCATTTAAATTTTACACACGAATAACAAAAAAATGACATAAGCTTCGTAAATAGGTACGGGTGCGACGATTAGGTAAGTTTTCAGAATATTCTCACCCATACCTAGCTACACAAAACACATCGTGAAAATTCTTAGAAATCAGGTATAGTGGCTTTTTCGATGAGTCAGATAAATTAAACATTCCAAAACGTTGACTTAGTGCGTAACTTAACTAAAGTTAGTGCAGAAATATCGGAACTGGTTTTATAGAGCTAAACCTTGTATATTTTTATTTGGATGTATAATGAAGCGTAAATATAGGTATATGGAAACTTTTTCACTTCCTCGTGTTGATACTTTATACAGGTTTCAATTTAAAAACTCAGATCAATCGAACTATTCTTACACAATTGAAAAACTTAAATAAAATATAAACAGGGCCAGTCGGTGCCCTGAATTTTTGACGTTCGTGCAAATAAAAAGTAATGCACTTGTATGACTAGAGGGAAAAGGGAAATCTGTTAAGAAACAGTATAACAGACTTGCCAAAATACTAATAAGATTTTGTAGGAAATTCCGATTTTATTTTAAAATTCACCTTGCAAATAGGGGATCGGACTGGGTAAAGAAATCGACATTCTATTTTGTCCGTCAGACAGGTAATACAAAAATATTAGACACGTATTTTTTGTTTTATCAAAATATCAAAAAGATACTTAGTTAGAACTCATTAAAGTTGGAGAGTGGGGGCTTACTACGTCACAAGTGGGTATAAAACTTACCTACATGTGACGTCATGCGCCATTTCAACTCAATATATCTCCGTAATTTTATGACCACGTGAGAAAAGAAAAAATACGTGTCCAATACTTTTCAATAAACTACCCGACGGACAAAGAAAAAAAAATAGGATTATCCCCTATTATACTATAAGTAATTATTTTATAATATGCAATTAATATTATGTTAATTTGTAATCATAATTAGGGCAAGTTTCAAGTCTCTAGGGCAGTTTTTATGACAAGGCCCAAAGACGCTTTGGTCAATTTAACAGACCGTGCGTTGACTTAGCTAAGTAACCGGTTCATACAAATATGAACCTTATGAATACAAGTGATATGACTGACTATATGACTTCTATGAGCGAATGTGAATAAGAGTTTCCAAGTGATTTTGATATTCGTATTAGAGGCCTACTTTGCTTGGCAAAGTAAAGTCAAAGTCCGGTCAGTGAATACGTTGAGTTGCCCTTAGTCTAACTTTGGACTTCCCACTTGACATAAGGTTCCAGTCGCGCAGCTTTTTGTATCGTGTGGTTAGTGCCTAAACCTGGTGTAAGAGTTTTTTATGCCGCCCATAGGCCTCTTGACTTGGCTTTACATGCCGTCGAGGAATATCTCCCAGGCATCCTGGTTTTCTTACGATGTTTTCCATCACCGAAGAAAGTGATAATTAGGTATATAATACGCACATGAATCCGAAAAATCAGAGTTGCTTATCATAGGTTCGAAATGGAGACCTATGACTTGGCGCTGGCAGTCCGACGGTCACACCACTAGAATATCACTAAGCAGTGCATTAAATAGACATCAATGATTTTATACTTAGCTAGCTGTCCCGCGCAACTTCGTCTGCGTCACATTTTTCCCGTTTTCGCAACATTTGTCATTGCTGCTCCGCTCCTATTGGTCGTAGCGTGATGATATATAGCCTATGTCCTTCCTCGGGTTGAAATCTATATTCTTGCTAAATTTCATTAAGATCCGATCAGTTGTTTAGTCGTGAAAAGGTAACAAACAAACTTACTTTCGCATTTATAATATTAGTTAGGATGTTGGTACCTAATACATTTGGACATAAGTAGTACTGTTGAAGTTAACTGATTGGAAAGTGTTGAAACAAGGAGGCGTCACTCATCGCGGTGCGATGCCGATGCGATCATATCAATTAGTGAGCGGACGATATAATTTCGCGTGCTCACCACTGCTGAACGAAGAACTCTCCGCACATTGGGTACAACTTGGTGCAAAGTTGGACAAAATGTTAGTTCGGACTTGACATATAATAACGACCGGAAGCTGCTGGAATAAGATTGCTTTAATTACATTTGGAGTTTTTTATTAACTGAGATATATTTTAAAACCTACGTAAATGTTTAAACTGAATTTAAATATTTACGTAGTTTTGGTTGTCAATGAATTATAGCTTTCTCTGATTTCTCAAATAATAGGTCCCGGCTGTTGTTTGTCTGTCAGATCTTTGACAGTCGTACGGGGAGTCGGAAGCCGAAAGTCTGACATCCAATCTTACCAAGAGGTATCGTATTACCCAGTTATTGGGTTGTGGAGTTCAGATCGGCAGTCGCTTCATGTAAAATACTCAGCTGCATTCGGTTAGACTGGAAGCCGACTCCAACAAAGTTTGGGAAAAGGCTAGGCAAATTTTCGGGTTTATATTTCTCAGTAATAAGAAACTCCAAATGTAATTAAAGCAGTCTTCTTCCAGCAGCTTCCGGTCGAGTCAGTCCATGAAAAGTCAAGATATTCAGTAGCTCACGTTAAATAATCTTACCCTGCTTTCTATCATACATATCAATTGGAAAACATCTTAGGTGATTTGTATACTTTTGTGCTGTATCATGAAGAACATAAAGCATATGAATTTTATAGAAATTTGGGAGAGATCAATGGCTTTCTATCCAAGTATTAAGTACAAAAATTTCTTTTATACATTTTATGGTTGATGAATAGCCATCAGTATCGATATGATTTAAGCTATAGAATTGCTTGATACTAAAAATGATTCCATTAATTAAGACCTCGGAGATCTCAAGTTTGCTCACGAAAACACAACTACCTAACTACATATTACCTGCTACGACCAAAGAATCTATGACTAAAATTCTCATGCTGCCTAATTTGCAAACGAAACCACGAACCGGCAATTTTGTGTAAATAACGTACCAATCCCATATATTGAGGAAATTAATATTCATACTTTGTCCAGCACGAGACAATAGCGTATCACAGGGCGACGCGGTGCCCAAGCAGTCGTTATTGCGATCGCACCGTTCGCTGTCCTCATAACAATCGATGAGTTCTACTACACTATTCGGACTGACTGGACATTCCGTTGATAATTTTTTTCTAATTTCCGAAAATATTTTCATAAACTTTCTATGGTGATGTGATTTTTTTTTAAATATGGTAACACAGTGACGTGTATTAATATGAGTGATCACGATCGAAAAAGCCATTACGAAAGGGACGATGCTGAGGAACCGCTTTACGCCGCGAATAACAACAATTCGATTTATAGCAATGGGACTTTGCATTATTGTAGCATATACAGGTAAATGTTGCAAGTGATACCATATCACATATTTTAAGTCTGTGGAACTATGTGTGGTTTGAACTTAACGTATAAATACCTCTCTGCGAATAACTTCTTACGATATCTTAAAAAACCGGGATACATGATGATGATACAAGAGATACTCGTACCTATGAGGTACAGATACAGAAAGTGTATGTGAAACGCCTGCGATTTCATTGAAAACATCGTGAGGGAACCTGGTTCTCTTTAGGTTGCCGAGGTCAGACGGCCATACCAGAAATGGGAACTGATCCTAATAATATTGTATACTTTGTTCATGATCTCTTAATTAGTGGATTATCAAAAGTATTCCCGTTTTTTATGCGAATCTGCGCTTTTAAGGAACAAAGGTCGACGAATACTTTTAAGAAATCAACGTAAACACCATTTCTCTGTACGTAGGTCTCGTAGGTACCTCCTGCACAGGCTTTCAGCCTAAAAAAATTAATTTTACAAAATGCAGCTGTCTTGTAAATCTACTTCTTATGTATTCCTTAGATTGTGTGCGTAATGGCGGCGTTACGCATAATTAAACAGTGTTCAATCAACAACTTTCTAATGCCTTACATGGATTACAGATCCGCTCAATCATTTATTGTCATCGAAAGCAAGTTTACCGGTGAATGAAATATTCTTTTGTTTCGTGTACGAACATTGACATAGGATAAATCAGTTAATTTCTTACTGGCGCTGATATTGCTGTAATTATTGTAGGTGCTTTTCAAAATTCTAATTTTATATATTACTTACCTAACTCTTTATCTCTTTCTGATCTGTTATAATAATGGTCAGGTAACTCTGCCCACGACGACTGCACGAAATTCTACCAACTCGCCGAGCTAGACGGCCGCAACAGTTAATTGGGTCACCTACCACCTTCGTTGGTTACCTTACGTAAACCCCACTGTCACAACCAGTACAAGTACTATGTGCATATGTGTTGCAATAATAAACGTTGTAATGTAACAGTTTTCTATCCACGTTAATATGCTGCACACGCGAAGGTCATCATCGCGAAATATTGCCGATCGGAAGGAAGCTGCGTCTGCGCCGCCGCCGCTTGGAACGCAACATTGCTCGAGATTTCTCTATCAACTGAATAGCGTGTGAAAGTTGTTTTTCTCGCTGCAATGTTGACTTTAGTTTGCGTTGTTGAGCAGGTGTAGGATCGTACGCACTCGGCACTTGCTAAAAATATGATGCTCGACGTAAAAAAGAAATTAAGATTAAATATTTGTGTGTAACCCACTAAAGAACATCCTTTTGACTATGATTTTAAGAGAGAATCATAATCTGCCTAGCCTTTTCCCAAACTTTGTTGGGGTCGGCTTCCAGTCTAACCGGATGCAGCTGAGTATCAGTATTTTACATGAAGCGACTGCCGATCTGACCTCCACAACCCAGTACCTAACTGGATAATACGAAACCCTTTAGTAAGACTGGATGTCAGACTTGTGACTTCTGACTACTTGTAACGACTGTCAAAGATCTACAAATGACAGCCAAGACCAACGGCTTAACGTGCTTTCCGAGGCACGGAGGAAACTCGGTATGTAATTATGGTCATCCATCCACGGACCGACCTCGGCAAGCACGGCTTAACCTTGAAGATCGACCCGTGCAGCTGTTATTATTTATCCACGAGCTCCTCGATGTTAAGAGAGAATGCAAAGATTAAATTATAAATCAAGAATATGATACTTATAACTTATTTTTTATGTTTCAGCCAAAGGACAGTACAAGAAACGAAAGGATGGGACGTGTTCCGGGAGTTCCCACCGAAGCAGGACAGTGGGTCTATGGAGACGCAGAAATGTCTGGACATCACAGTGCGGATGTTTAAGGTGTTGGCGTATCTAGTCGTCTTCATCGTAGTCCTCGGCTCCGGAGTCGTCGCAAAGGGCACCACGCTCTTCATGACTTCACAGCTAAAAAAGGACAGGCGGATTGCGTATTGTAATAGGAATTTAGGTACGTTAGTGTTCACTTTAGTAAATATTTTCAGATTAAAGCCAAACATGCAAAGCCTATCAAATACCAAACGTTTAAGGAGGTCCGCACATTAAACAAGATCCGGTGTGGCATAGCCACGCGCGTTCCAGATTCATTTTGGACTTAACAATCTAGTCGCTGTACAGATGTGGCTTGTTTGTCAATAATATTGGATTTATTGCATTTCTAGCTACAAATATGTATTGCAAGAATTTTACTACCGAAACGCAATTTACACTGAATTTGACCATTTATTAAGTTATCCGAGGCCAAACTTTCACGTCCGTTATTAATGTTTCGAAATCACTATGATCAAGAATTTTGAAGGCACACGATTTTTTTTTTTTTTTTAATCTTTGTTCTGTAATGTAGCATGTTTTGCTGAAAACTAATATAACCTTTTTCATATTTCCAGGTAGAGATAAACAATTTATAGTAAGTCTTCCAGACGAAGAGCGAGTGGCGTGGATGTGGGCAATCCTAGCAGCGTTTGCCATCCCAGAAATAGGGACACTCATACGTTCAGTGAGGATATGTTTCTTCAAAACTTCTAAGAGACCAAGTAGCACACAATTTATTGTGGTAAGTTATTCTTTTAAAAATTGTTCGATGTTTTCACACAGTGTTGTCACATATTTTTTTGCATTATTATTTTCTTTCGACTAGTGACGACTGGCATAAGATTATGACAACTCTCACTGACAACTTTTATGCGTAAATATTGCGTGCAAAAATGTGCGCTGGTCGGTTATCACTATCAGAGAGCTAGTATTTTAATAGCGAAAGTACAAATTCACACCGATTACCAAAATAATAAAATTGGCTTGTAGAAATTATCCCTATAATATTTGTTATTATTCCGTTTCAGATATTCATAGCAGAGTCGCTGCATACGATAGGAATGGCCCTTCTCTTCTTCATGATTTTACCAGAACTAGATGTAGTGAAAGGAGCCATGATCACCAACTGCTTGTGCATAATACCTGCGATACTCGGCTTGCTGTCGCGCAACTCTCGCGAATCGAAGCGATTCATGAAAGTGATCGTGGACATGGCAGCGATAGTTGCGCAAGTCACCGGCTTCATCGTGTGGCCACTGCTGGAGAACAAACCAGTACTGTGGTTGATACCAATTTCATCATTATGCATATCGCTGGGATGGTGGGAGAACTACGTCACTCGACAGAGCCCTATAGGTAAGAAAAAGATAAATGCAATGCAATGGTAAATGCATATTATTGACTTCAGATTTTTTTATTCTGTTCTTTGTTTTCTATATTACAGGTATAGTCAAAAGTCTTGGCCGGTTAAAAGACGAGCTGACGTTCACGCGCTACTACACATACCGCTTCATATCTGTTTGGAAAATCTTGTTGTTCCTCATGTGCATCCTCTTTAGCATTTGGATTGATGGCGATGAGCCCGCCATGTTCTTCCAACTGTTCAATAGCGGTTTTGGACCCCACAGTATCGTCGTTGAAGAGGTTTGTTCAAAAAGATTTTTCATTCATTTATTTTTAGATTGAATATAAATAGGGAGTTAGGACCCCGTGATATTCATGGACTCTGTTTCATTTTCAGGTACAAATCCAACTAGGAGGAACCGTAATTCCTGACTTGGCGAACGTTACTCTTACTGGAGATTCAGTCGAAGTGGCAGCTGCATACAAATCCGCATTCTACGTGATGCTTATCCAAATATTTGCGGCATACATCTGCTACATCTTTGGAAAGTTCGCGTGTAAGATTCTCATCCAAGGCTTCAGTTATGCGTTCCCTATCAACCTCGTCATTCCGTTGGTGGTCAATTTATTGATAGCTGCGTGTGGTATTAGAAATGGTGATAATTGTTACTTCCATGGAACAGTGCCGGATTATCTTTACTTCGAGAGTCCAGCGGGTAAGATTTTGAACAATTAAATGATACAATTTTTTCCGATGTATTTTATAGCATTAATTGTGTATTTTTCTTTTAGCATTTACACTAAGTGATTTCATATCTCGTCAAATGGCATGGATATGGTTACTCTGGCTCTTGTCGCAAACATGGATCACCATACATATTTGGACACCTAAAGCAGAACGTTTAGCGTCTACGGAGAAGTTATTCGTAATGCCTATGTACAATGGTTTGCTAATAGATCAGAGTATGGCTCTCAATAGAAAGAGAAACGACCAGAGAGATGTAAAGACTGAGGTAAGTGAAAACTAATATAGGACAAACAAGCGTAGCATCACCTTACAAAGTGTATAAACGAGAAAATTATCAATTCCAGGACCTCGCAGAAATAGAGAAAGAAAAAGGCGACGAATACTACGAAACTATATCGGTTCATACGGATAACACCGGTTCTTCTCCAAAGGCTATCAAATCATCAGACCAGATCACCAGGATATACGCATGCGCTACTATGTGGCACGAAACTAAAGACGAGATGATGGAGTTCTTGAAGTCTATCCTTCGGTTGGATGAGGATCAGTGCGCTCGGCGAGTCGCTCAGAAGTACTTACGAGTGGTTGACCCTGATTACTACGAATTCGAAAGTAAGATTTCAAAGCTATTTTAAACACACAACCTGAGAATAAAATAACTGAGATATGCTTAACGCATGTATGCAATAAGCAATATTAAATTTTCGTTTTATTCCAGCGCACATTTTCTTAGACGACGCCTTCGAAATATCAGATCATAGTGACGATGATTCCCAAGTGAATCGATTCGTGAAACTCCTGGTTGACACTCTCGATGAAGCGGCTTCCGAAGTACATCAGACGAACATCCGAATTCGACCACCGAAGAGGTTACCAGCGCCTTATGGAGGACGGTTGACGTGGGTGTTGCCAGGAAAGACGAAAATGATCTGTCACTTGAAAGACAAGGCGAAGATCCGTCACAGGAAACGTTGGTCTCAGGTAGAAAAGTTTTCTTCGTACGAATTGAAGATGTTGAAGTAAACAGATTTCGTGTAAAATATGAATGAATGAAGTGTGAGTAGATACTATATACAACACCCCAACTAATCACATTTAATGATTCCCAGGTGATGTACATGTACTACCTGCTCGGTCACCGTCTGATGGAGCTGCCTATATCCGTGGATCGCAAAGAAGTCATGGCTGAGAATACTTATCTGCTGACCCTGGATGGAGACATTGATTTCCAACCCCATGCTGTACGTCTGCTTATCGATTTGATGAAGAAAAACAAGAATCTAGGAGCTGCTTGTGGTCGTATTCATCCTGTGGGCTCTGGTAAGATACGATAAGATTGATAAGACATACTCTTACTTGCTGATTCGTATGTTTGTATTTGGCCTGAAATGGCTATTGAAACGGTTTAAACCCAATTTTCTCTTATTTTCAGGACCCATGGTGTGGTATCAAATGTTCGAGTATGCTATCGGTCATTGGCTGCAAAAGGCGACTGAACACATGATTGGCTGCGTACTCTGTAGTCCCGGGTGCTTTTCGCTCTTCAGAGGAAAGGCTTTGATGGACGATAACGTCATGAAGAAATACACTTTGCGATCAGATGAAGCTCGACATTACGTGCAGTACGATCAAGGTGAAAAAACATCTGAATTCGGAAGAACGTGGTTTATTTTTTAAATAGAATGTATTCTTATTGGAATTATCTTTGAATATAGGGGAAGATCGTTGGTTATGTACGCTGTTACTTCAACGTGGCTACCGAGTAGAGTACTCAGCTGCCTCCGACGCCTACACGCACTGTCCTGAAGGTTTCAACGAATTCTACAACCAACGTCGTCGCTGGGTGCCCTCTACTATCGCCAACATTATGGACTTGCTCGCTGACTATAAACACACTATAAAGATTAACGACAACATTTCGAGTCCTTACATCGCATATCAGGTATTTTTATTTATGGTTCTTTAGGGTACTCTTTTAAGTTGTACTAGTATGAGGATTTTCAACTTTGGACTAGACTTCCTCTTCCAAAGATTGATAAAATATAATTTTCCGAAAAACTTCTTTTGTGTTCCTTTTCATAAATATGTTTTTTTTTTGTTACAGATGATGTTGATAGGTGGTACGATCTTGGGTCCCGGCACTATATTCCTTATGTTGGTGGGTGCCTTCGTGGCCGCTTTCCGAATCGACAATTGGACTTCCTTCGAATATAACTTGTATCCCATCTTAATCTTCATGTTTGTTTGCTTCACAATGAAATCCGAAATTCAAGTGAGTTATTATGTATTTAAATTTAAGAGCAAAGGTGAGATGGAGCTATACAAGCCGAATCGCGCGATCCCTACGCATAGTATATTTTTTGACCGAAAAAGCGGTCTACCGCTATTCTGAATCTGACGATATTTGATACACGGGAGTCTTATTCTTATATTTAAAATAGTATACAGTATCGAATAATGAAATAAATACTACGTGACCGCTTTTTAGGCCAGAAAATATATTGTGCTACGCAACGTAACAACGATTATCTTGTTATCAATATTTCTAATGTTTGCAGTTAATGGTGGCTCAGATACTATCGACAGCATACGCCATGATAATGATGGCTGTGATCGTCGGTACCGCGCTCCAGTTAGGCGAGGACGGCATAGGATCTCCATCGGCTATCTTCCTGATATCACTCTCAAGTTCATTCTTCATAGCCGCTTGCTTGCATCCGCAGGAGTTCTGGTGTATCGTACCCGGCATCATTTACCTCTTATCTATACCCTCTATGTACTTGCTTTTGATTTTGTATTCTATTATAAATCTGAACGTAGTCTCTTGGGGTACTCGAGAAGTGCAAGTCAAGAAAACGAAGAAGGTTGGTATACAGCTGGTTTATTTACTTTAAATTCCTCAATACTAATAATAACACTAAACAACACACAAAAACAAACACTAATACGCCGCTAATTTCTAACACTTTTAAACCATTTTAGGAAATCGAAGCAGAAAAGAAAGAAGCCGAAGAGGCGAAGAAGTCAGCAAAACAGAAGTCACTGCTCGGATTCCTTCAAGGAGTAAATAGCAATGAAGAAGAGGGCTCTATTGAATTCTCGTTTGCTGGCTTATTTAAATGTCTGTTATGTACGCATCCCAAAGGAAATGAAGAGAAAGTGCAGCTCCTGCACATTGCATCTACTCTTGAGAAATTGGAAAAGAAACTGGAAACTGTTGAGAGGTTAGTTGTTTTGGTTAAACACATAATTTCATCATTCGCAACGTATCACGAATATCACATGTTTCCCAATTTAATGTTTTAGGGCTGTTGATCCACATGGCTTGAGCAGAGGACGTAAACTATCGGTCGGACCGAGAGGTAGTACCAGTGGAGACCATGGCTTGGATGCTCTAGCCGAAGGACCAGAGGAAGATCATGACTCCGATTCCGAAACCGATACCCTTTCTACTTCACCCAGGGTTATTATGAACATTATATTAGAGCGAATTATTGGTTGTCAAGGGAAATGTCGTGATGAAAGTTTGAAAATGTGGATATATTGTATGTGGCTATAAGAGTAGGAGATGGCCAAAGAAACGATGGATGGACTCTGTGAGTGGAAGATGATGTGGCTAGAAAGGGAGTGACTCATGAGATGACAACTAATAGCGAAGAACATGATGACGATGAGTCATGCCGCGCCAACCCCAAATAATTTGAGATATTGGAATTTGAAACAGTTAATATGAAAACATTTTTTTTGTGATTTCAGGAAAAGAGAGATGACCTTATTAATCCATATTGGATAGAGGATCCCGAATTGAAGAAGGGTGAAGTAGACTTTTTGACTCCCGCCGAATTATCGTTTTGGAAAGATCTCATTGACAAATATTTGTACCCTATTGATGCTAACAAGGAGGAACAGGTAAAAAGAATCATTGAAGACCCGGTGTCAGAAAAACAACTCTGTCTGTTTATTGCTGACCCTGGAAGAATGACTATCACTTTAAATTCATGGCTTAAATCTGCTTTAAAATTTAACGTATGGGAAAAGATAATAATATTTGAAGTACCTACATATACCATTATTGGTCTTAATAATGAAGACTAGAGACACACTAGTTAAATAAGAAAAGAAATTGTGTTTGCGTGTACTAATTTTGAAAACATGATGATTTAATATATTCTGCATAACGCTAAAAATACTGGAACTACGATTTTATACTATGTGCATTTTTTATAAGCTTTTTTATTTCAGATATTTAATTTGATCTCACAGTCATACCTATCATATTGTCAAACTAAATATTCATGATGATAATCTTCCCCTAATTTTAGGCCCGTATCTCGAAGGATCTGAAAGAATTGAGAGATTCGTCTGTTTTTTCTTTCTTTATGGTCAATGCCCTCTTTGTATTGATTGTATTCTTGCTACAACTGAACAAGGACAACCTTCACTTTAAGTGGCCCTTCGGAGTTAAAACTAACATAACATACGATGAGGTTACTCAAGAGGTAACGTGAGAGTCCACTACACAGCGATCAGCATTCAACGATGACTCGGGACTGCGAGCTACACCGACACTTGAAAGTACCCAATCTTGGCCATGACCCCAGTCACCCTTGAAAGTTGATTCGAATTATTTAAACATATTTGTTTTATGAAATTTTACAGGCTCGCATTGCAGGAGACTTGATTGAACTTCGCAATAAGTCAGTTTTCGCATTTGTTATGTTCAATGCTTTATTCATATTGATAGTATTTTTATTACAACTGAACAAAGATCAACTCCACGTGATTTGGCCTTTGGGAATTAAGACAAATATTACGTACATCGAGGAAACAGGCGAGGTATAGCCAAATATTACCACTCAAGTGTGTCACTACACAATCCTAACGACCTTCTTCTAACCGGTCTGTCTGGGAGGGCACACCAGCATGGAGCCCCGGCGACACTGAAGACTAAACAACTCTGATGGTTTTACGTCTAATCAATATCCAAACCCGGTGTCCTTATGTTTTGGTTTTATGGAAACCCCGTTTTTATCCGTAATAACACATGAAAATTCGACTACGGTGCTATGCCAACCGAGCTGGAATTAAAAACTTTGGTGGTGAATTCCTAAATCCATTATCGGATATCCATTCCCGAATAGCCTGCAAACTGGACACAATGACCAATCCAGCAACCTCCTATTCTCCAATCCAGTTCCGAAAATAAAAACCGTAGCTTAAAAAAAAACCAGATAAAAGCATTTCTTTCTTTATTCGCCGTAGTCGAATCTGAACCCTAGCTATGGAGTTTTTAGATGTGATGACCATTCACTTTCCCAATATGTGCACACTTTCCAATCCAATTCACTGAAGAGTAACTTAATGTTTCTGTTCTGTCTATTAAGGTGGAGGAGTTTCTTTTAATAAATACTAGTAACAGGGACTCTGGTTTCCTTTGTACATACGTAATTGTACACCTCAAAGGGTGTGGTGATATGCTTAACACGTTTTATAGTCCTCAGGATAATACGGGAAATACACCTACGGCGAGTCAAAATTTTGCATCGAGCTGTTTGTGTGGTTTTTGTGTAAACCCTGTGTTTTACTATTTCAATGTTCATGTGGATCAAAAGTATCCCAAATATTCATTTAAATGTTACACACTATAACGTAACACTCAAAAATAATGCACTTGTATATAACAAACCGAAAATTCTTCGTACCATCACAAATACTTTTGTTCTTAATGTTTCATAGTCAGAGGTGTGTTTTTAAAGCTTATTTTCTGTTAATTTACATACCATTTTGCTACCGTAACTATTTGGAAAAATAGCCTAAAAAGCACATGTTTGGTTAAATATTAATTTTGATATTACAACTAATTTAACTTTTGAATTTCATCCTATTATAACAAGAGGGCGAATCTAAAGCAAATTTGACATTTTCAGGTTTTAATTTCAAAAGAATACTTGCAACTGGAGCCTATAGGTCTTGTGTTCGTATTCTTCTTCGCCTTGATTTTGGTGATACAGTTCTCTGCTATGTTGTTCCATCGATTTGGAACCCTCTCGCACATATTAGCGTCTACAGAACTGAACTGGTTCTGTTCCAAGAAGGTAACTATCTAACTTAGAGAAACAAATCCTTCGTAGAGTATTGAATTGTTGTAATACGATGTAATTTTTGTCTATTTTAGTCCGATGACTTATCTCAAGACGCTCTGCTAGATAAGAATGCAATAGCAATAGTGAAAGATTTGCAGAAGTTGAATGGTTTGGACGACGATTATGATTTAGATTCGGGCTCTGGTCCGCATAACGTCGGCAGAAGAAAGACCATTCATAACTTAGAGAAGGCGAGACAGAAGAAGAGGAACATAGGCACACTGGATGTGGCCTTCAAGAAGAGGTTCTTCAACATGAACGCGAATGATGGACCGGGTATGAATTTGAACTTAGAATTCATATTCACCATTGAAACATCTGTCGTCAGCGCGACTGATATTTTTTTTTAAATTGTTTTATAGGTACACCAGTACTTAACCGCAAGATGACGTTGCGGCGAGAAACTTTGAAGGCTTTGGAGACTAGAAGGAACTCGGTAATGGCGGAGAGGAGGAAATCACAGATGCAGACACTTGGCGCCAATAACGAATATGGAGTGACTGGAGTGGTATGTTATGAAAAATCCTCTTTTAAACGAGAAAGCGCACTGTACTACTTATTAGCAGGTGCCATTCAGACATTGTACATAGCGTTTTTGCTAGAAGCTTATAATTCGAATAAAATGTAACCGGCAAGTCCTTAGAATTGTACTGGATCTAATATTTGGTATTTTTACAGCTCAATAATAACCTCGGTGTGGTGCCACGGCACAGAACATCTAATGCCAACATATCAGTGAAAGATGTCTTTGGCGAACCGAACGGAGGTCAAGTCAACCGAGGCTATGAGACCACGCTGGGCGACGAAGACGACAACAACTCTATGAGACTACAGCCTAGACAAAATCAGGTTTCCTTCCAGGGTAGATTTTAATAAAGAATTGCCAAACTAAAAAAGTGCCTAGGTTTAAACAAATGTAGATATTAGAAATATAGACTGTAGTATTTTTACAACGAAAAACTCAGCAAATGTTTGTGTGAGTCATGTATTGCTTGTGATATATACTTTTTTTTTAAGGGTTTTGACAGCAGAAAGTGCTGTCATTAAATACCGACATTGGACAATTTACAGCTTTATTGTAAGATAAACATACGAATTTACACTGCCACTTAACTTTACATTTATTGATCTTTTTATACCTATTAAAATAATATCTTTGTATTAAAGATTTTTATTTTAGTTCTTATGAATATAGAATACGAATTAGTGTTGTATGTAATAAATGAGATTAAATTAATGTGTGACTTTAACTTTGTTTATCCTGGTTTTCAGTTTAAAAATAAAACCTTATGAAATACATCACATAATTTAGGAAGAGACAATGGCCGCAACACAATGTAATTATCTCTCCAACCAAAGATAAATAATAGTTACATAAGGTATTAAAGAGAGCCAGCACTTACTTAATTTTCTAAGAAAGAAACAAATTCAGTGAGCTTAAACAGTTGATCTTCACTGGATGTGTGCAGTGGTGCGGGCTGGGTGGGTGGTGACGGGATGACGGTGACACCATCCTCATTCAGATTCCACTTACGGTCTCGGCAGACATGCAAAACTGCATCTTTGCTCAAGCCAGTCATCGACACTATAGTATCAAGTGATATCGAGCTGTATGAACGACCCACCAGGTTGAATGTTCGCTCTCTTACTTTATCTGGAATAGTATACATACAAAATAAATTGATGTTGTAAAATAATGTTTTGTTATTGTAATACTGTAAATGAATGTTGGAAAAAGATGGCGAATTGCATACGGCGAGTAGGAAAAGATGTGTTTAGAGAATCGAAAGGAAAAGGTGTGAAGGATACATGGATGAAGTTGTGCAAAAGAGTCTAAAAGAAAAGCAAAAGGAAATGACAGTTTAAATGATGAAATGAAAAAGATTTATAAACAATGGAAGAGAATGGCGAAAAAGGCGTTAGCAGATTCTAGGGCTAAGGCGCACAAGAAATTGTACAACTCACTGGACAGTCCTGAAGGAGCTCTACTATATAACAATAGCATGAGAAACGAGAATGAGAGATATAATTCATATAAAATGTATAAAGATGGCGCTGGTAAGGTTCTGTCCAAAGATAATGAAATAAAAGAGAGATGAAATAGGTGTAATGTTAGGTGAGGGAAAGTATGAATGAAGTAAGGAAGTGTTTCAAAGAATGTGGATGTATGCTTGTAATTTTACAATTATATTACCTTCCAAAGCTCGGATGATATTAGCAACAGGCTCAGTCCAATTGAATGCAGCTAATGCATGGTACGTTCCAGGCAGGTCTTTCTTCCACAACTTCTGGCCTACGGCCCAAATTGCAGCTATTTCTGGATTACTGCTTGTTATATTCTGAGGAATTCTCTTCCATAGAAATTTTGCATTACACCTGCAATGACAGTAAATGATTTTAAGATTTGTGAGCTTGGTTGCCTTTCCGACACCACTATGTGTGGTTAATAACAATGGAAGGATGTTCTTTCCTAACAGGTATAGGCACAATGACAAAAGCTATGAACCATAGCTATTTCTGTTCTTCTTCTTCATTGTTCCCTCACTGCTGAGGATTGTGACCACATATGCACTATTTCTGTGAGAAACCTTTAATTGCTGTAATCTTTGGTGGATGGGCAGGCAGCTCCTGATTTTAAATTTAAGTAACACAAGTTTTGCTTGTTTCTTTTTGATAGTGTCAATAGGGGACCGGACTAGGTAAAGAAAACGACATTCTATTTTGTCCGTCAGACAGGTAATACAAAAATATTAGACACGTATTTTTTGTTTTATCAAAATATCAAAAAATTACTTAGTTAAAACTCATTAAAGTTGGAGAGTGGGGGCTTACTACGTCACAAGTGGGTATAAAACTTACCCACATGTGACGTCATACGCCATTTCAACTCAATATATCTCCGTAATTTTATGACTATGTGAAAAAAGAAAAAATATGTGTCCAATACTTTTCAATAAACTACCCGACGGACAAAGAAAAAAAAAGTTGGATTATCCCCTATTATTTAAATGCAAGGGGCAATAAGAAAATCTTTCATGTGTCCACAAAATGGAACATTATACAATTTATGCTTTATAGAGTATGGTGGGCCTTCCCCGAAAACATTGATGAACATTGCTGAAGAGCTATACTGTCAGAAATGGAGTTTGCAGTTGCATATATTTTTACGGTGTCTGTGTAAAGTAGAAAATTCATTTATTATTTGTGGCAGACTTTTTACCACAATCATGAAGTGCAGGGGAAGAAGAAGAACAATACTTTATTGTACACCAAAATTGAAACAAAATGTTTTTACAATACTGCTAATTTTATGGTTACAATGTCAGTTTTATCTTCCCAACAACCTTTGGGGACTGCAAATGGAACCCTGAATCATGCCTGTTCCTGTATGGAATGTGAATGGTATTATCAGATCTCTAATTTTAACATGTAGAAGCTGGCCTTTGAACTGCATTGTGATACTTGATCTAATATAAATATAAGAATAGAAAGCCAATTAAATAAATCTAAGGACAAAAAATACTTAATTATACTTACAAATCATTTTGATATAAATATATTGCCAGCAGTTGAGCATATGTAGAGGGAGACGCTACACCGGTTGGAGCCTGCAATGAGACAAATTATTTTTTAACAAAATTATTATTTATGAATGAGGAAGTTTGAAAGTTGCACCACATAGGGAACAGTTGTAAAGGGAATGGTCTGTTTTGGTATGGTCATGTGATAGGGAGGGATAAATTGCGTGTGACTAAAAGAGTGATGAATATAACTGATATTGATTGCTGAAGAGAAGGAAAAACTAGAAAACAGGATAGATTGTTTGAGGAATATATTAGGCTAATATTATGATAGCGTGATGGAAGAAAAATCCGTGATTTGGCCTGTTAGGCCAACACGCCGCGGGACAGTCTTACAATTTTGACGTTCACTATGTGCTGATTAACAGCCTAATTTGAATAAATGACTTTGTTACAAAGTTTATTTTACAAATTAATATTATTTTTAAAACTAGATAACTAAAATAACAACAAATTATAAAAGGGCGTCAAAAAACTCCTCCTCAACGCTGTCAACTGGTAACGTGCCCAAGAGACTGGCGGCGTTGCCACGTTGTATGGCAATACTTAGCCTCTGGCCAAAGTAAAACCCAGCCCTTGGGTCACGGGAAGTGTCAACTAGGCGTTTAGAAATTTCCTTGAAAAGGCTGTGAGCACTCGGACCCCACGGCCCCAGAGTTTCAACCCCAAACGGCTCGAAAATATAGTTACCACAAAGGTTACTATATTTACGCCGCTTGAGGTTCTCCGCAGCCGCAGCGGCAGCGCCTGTACAGCACGATGAGCTTGGAAGATGTGATGGCGCAAGAGTATCGACGCAAGTTGCGTCCCACACTAAAGGCCTACCCATCTTCCAAGGAAACAAAGACATGCCGTCCGGTCTGAATGACTTTTGATTTTGATTTTGTTGCGCCAGCCCCAAGTATGTGAAAAGGGCAGGAAGATAATTATATATTACTTACACGATTTATATCTTTGATTTATAACCTATAACTAAACCTAAGGCTAGTAAGCGAGTATTACCTCTAGTTCTTGTTTTTCTAGTTCACCACAAAGTTTATCAAAGTTAGTAATCATTATACAAATTCAGAATCTCAAGTTTTCCAAATCAGAAATATATTCGTAAACAATTCCGTGATTCTCGAAATTAACTTTGACAGAAAAACAAGCCGAATTGACTTGACGTTGACATTAGTACAATGACAGTGACAGCGACACAATGACAAGACATTTTTGCCTTTAGCAGTTACAAAAATATGAACTAAGTAAATATTCTTAATTTATAAAACTAAATAGGAATAATATACCGACGAAATAATATAGACGATTTTCTCAATTCAACACGTATAGAGTAGTCCGATTTTAACGATTTTGTTTTTTTGGAGAGGGTATACTTGGTGTTTGGTTCCATTTCTTGAAAAATATTTCCACTCCTAAGGTTAGAAAAATAGGGGTTGATTGATGTTTTACCAAAAAATATTGTTTTGTTTTGATGACACTAAAAATACTTAACTAGAGACTACATGACAAAACAGAAATGAAAAAAAGCCTTATTATTAATGATTTTTATAAAAGTTTTTTGTTGGACCAGACTGTGACAGACAGTGACACGTGCGTTCGGCCACAACCGAATGAAAACGTTTGATGAGATGAATATGAACCCGCCCTCTTCTCGAACCCGCCTCAGCTCCTGCTGAGTATCAACTCCTGTCAGGTGCCGATTCCGCAGCGAGGTCGAAAATAGTCGTCTCTCACTAAGCTGGACAGCTACCTTTCGCTGACTGAGTCAGTCCTTGTTGCAACTTGTGCAGCTTCTCAGTGGCGTAGCTACTTTGGGTGGCACTTGGTGCGAAAATTGGTGGTGTCACCCCACCAAAAGTTAAAAGCAATCATATGATAAACGTCATGGATAGTTGCTTAGTAATTTTATTATATTTGAAACTAGCTGTACCCAGCATGCGTTGCAATGCACTTTTTACTACCCACCTACCCTATCCGACCTACCTACCCTATCCTACCTACCCTACCCGACGCTACCTACCTACCTACTCTACCCTACCCTACCTACCTACTCTACCCTACCCTACCCTACCCTTACTACCTACCTACCCTACCTACCTACCCTACCCTACCTACCTACCCTACCCTACCCTACCTACCTACCCTACCCTACCTACCTACCCTACCCTACCTACCTACCCTACCCACCTACCTACCCTACCCTACCTACCTACCCTACCTACCTACCTACCCTACCCTACCTACCTACCCTACCCTACCCTACCTACCTACCCTACCTAACCTACCCTACCTACCTACCCTACCCTACCTACCTACCCTACCCTACCTACCTACCCTATCCTACCTACCTACCCTACCCTACCCTACCCTACCCTACCGTATCCTATGTCCTTCTCCTGGCTCTAAACTACCTCCCTGCCAATTTTCAGCTAAATCGGTTCAGCCGTTCTTGAGTTATAAGTGAAGTAACTAACACGACTTTCTTTTATATATATAGATATTGAACAAAAAACAAAACACAATATTAAGACACAAAAAAAGAATATAATTATCTTACAATTAAAATCTCTTAGTCTTAATGTAAAAAATCGTTTAGTGTTGGATAGCCCATTTATCGGTCCACGCTACGCTACGACCAATAGGAGCACCAATGAAAAATGTTGCAAAAACGGGGAAAATGTGACGCAGACGGAGTTGCGTGGGTCAGCATGAATATTTTTGTTGAATACAAAACGCAAAACTACTTATAGCACCAATGTTGTAAAAGTAAATAACGTCAAGGATATTTTTTTTTGACGTGACAACGGCTTATAAATCGATGAACGCCGGCTGCATGCAATAAAAAGGATGACTCATTGTCCCGTTACGCTCATTGTACGCTTGCGCCGCATCAATGTTTTGTTATGACGTTGTCACGTTAAACTATCGTCCGTAAACGAACTCTACAGACAACATTTTTGACGTGACAACGTCTTATAAATTGGTTTGCCGGGTGACACTTCAAGAAACTGCGTTACGCTCCGCTCACGTTATGCGCTCACAATGAGAGCGAGTGAGAGGCACGCGTCCCTATAGCGTTGTCACGTTCAACTATCGTCAGTAAACCGACTTTACAGACAACCAATTTTTTTTATATTATGCTTAAAACAGTGATATTAAAACCATATTTGAAATAAAATATATATTTAGTATTTTCAAACTTAGATACCAGCGGAAGGGTTAATGGTATACTCTTGTTGTGAGGGTGCTATTCTGTTTATGAAAATCTTATTTTAGTTTTCTGGCTAGTACTATAACTTTTTGTTCAGAATCTGAATGTCCTTGAATGTACTTTGGCAATCCAAGGATGGAAGTAAACGAACGAGTGTTGCTTTTTAGGGTTACGTAAAAAATGGCAAAAAAAATGAACAGTATTTTTTATTTAATCCTCGCAGATACTAGTCTGGCCATAACATCCGCTTGCATATTATAAACATACACACTTAACATACCTACATAATAGAAGTTTTATTAGCATGATTTGATTCCCACCACATGAAAAAAACCACGTCTTAATAGTACAACGTAAAAATTAAAAAAAGTGAGATGGATTAATGAATAGGTAAAGGAAATTAAAATAGATACAAAAATATCCATTTGTACAGGTATAATTTTACCTTCGTATCTTTGCTGTATGACAACCTTATTTTTATATGAATTGAAATAAAAGTAAATTAGTGTATAAATGGCAATCGATGTCAATGTTTTCATGATTTGTTTTATCTTTGACTTATTATCAAGCTTTACAAATTAAATACAACTTAATTGAATCATTGTGAAATAATTTAGAAATCATGAATATACTACCGAAGCTTGTAAAAACGAACTTAGCCAGAATTTTAACACGCAAAGTATATACAAGCGTCTCTGTGTTAGAAAAAAAGAAAGATGTTTCGGTCAAGGCTAAGAGTCCGTTTGACATCGAACCGCTCGAGCAGAGCAATCACACTATCAGGTGCCACGACAACGTGAAACGTGCACGTCTGTACGAGTACGGTATATACGTCGCAACATGTCTTCCGAAATACGTGCAGAAGATTCAATTGCAACAAACCGACGAACTGGAGATACTCGTGGCTCCGGCAGGCATGTTCCAAGTCATGAACTTCATGCGTCTCCATCATCACGCCTGCTTTGCTCAATGCTCTAACGCAACTGCTATAGACGTTCCAAGCAGGCAATACAGGTTCGAAGTGAGCTATGATCTCCTCAGCTTTAGGTTCAGCGAACGAATTCGGCTCAAGACCTACACAGACGAACTGACGCCTCTCCGCTCCGGGTACGCCGTTTGGCCGGCCTGTAATTGGTACGAAAGAGAAATATACGACATGTTCGGAGTAGTTTTCACTCATCATCCAGACTTGAGAAGAATTCTCACAGATTACGGCTTCACTGGACATCCACTGAGGAAGGACTTTCCATTGGTCGGATACATCGAAGTTCGTTACGATGACGAGCTGAAGAAACTGGTGTATGAGCCTATGGAGTACCCTCAGGAATCGAGACAGTTTGAGCTACAGACACCATGGCACTATTTGAACAGATTCCATATCCCATATAATGAACGAAAACCGCCACCACCTCCACCTAAGCCAGATCCTCCTCCGAATCCTTGCTGCCCCTGTTAATTAACACAGTACTTCTTTTTCATCTATCGTTAATTTCCTTAAAAACGTTTACGGTTTGCAGGCTAGATGATGTTTGGCTTATATGGTATAGAGATACGTAGGTACATAGAGACACGACTTTAAAATGCTTAGGTCTTAGGTTAGGTATTCAATATCATGGTGACTTCGAATTCTTCCTAATAAGTACTACTTACTACTAAAAAAAATACTATGTAAAAATACTACTATGTCTGGATTGGACATGGTAAAGACAATGTCCAATCCATCAGACAGATGACCCCTGTCGCTCTGGGCGGAGCGGAAGGGAGTGACAGACTTGTACTGACTAAAACCCATCCATGTTCGTTCTTAGCGCTTTGTGTAACCGGGCAACGGTATCTTTTTCGAACAGTCCCGCAGCCCTGGCAGGAACCGGCCCTCTCGGACCCCTTCAGATTTGCTGACATCTCCTTGAGGCGCGCGTGGAACACGAACGCGCCGTCGACACGGCCTGTCGTTCGCTAGCATGACTGCTTTGTAGAAGGAAGTGACGGCTTCCCATTCCCTCTCGCTCCAGACCATGGATTGAACCAGGGCTGGACGCAAAGAGTCGCCGCTGCCAATCGCTGCTACGAGAACACGGCGGTCCTCAGCCCAAGCAGAGCAGACCTCCACGGTGTGCTCCACCGTGTCCTCCGGGCGTTTCCTCCCGTCCGATTCGGTGAACGAACCTTCCAAAACTATATTAAAACAACCGTGTCCGGTGAGGATCTGCGTTATGCGGAAGGTGAGTGGGCCGTGGCACCACTCCAGCCACTCTTCAAAGAGGGGACTTATCGCCACTATTGTGGCCTACCCTACACGGGGTTGTGACAGTTGCTCTCCATGTCACCATGAGATCGCGCCGGGGGTCTGTCCGCTGAGTGGCGAATTACCGCGGCAGCGGAGTTTCCCCCCGGCGTAGTGCCTCCGCGCGCCATTCGTGCAGGCGCGCGAGTACTATCGCCTCCAGATCCCATGGCGGCAAGGAGGCTCGCCGCCTCGCCCGAGATCGTGCGATACCCCCGGACTAGCCTAACGGCTACCACCTTTTGGGGCGCGTTCAGGTTGTGGGCAGCTCGCCGCCTCAAAAAACGCGCCCACACCGGGGCCCCGTAAAAGGTCATGGACCGCACGATCCCCGCGTAGAGCCTCCGGTAGGAGGCGTTTGGACCCCTGGGTCCTGGTAGCTTTAGAGTATAAATGTGGTGCTGCTCCACAAACGATGTGCCACTTAATATTGTTTTCTGCGTGTCCTGTTCTTTGTTCATTACAGGAACTGACGAATGGAGCCATTCAGCCTTCAGTAGGCGTCAAACTAGCGGCTCAATTCTGGACCGACTCAATTTAGATGGCCATCGACACGCTAATAACAAGACGATTGTACTTACAGGCAGCCTTTTAGATTCGTAGACGATTTTGTATGTTTTTCATTGGTGAAGTCAGCCCCAAAAAGATGTTACATTGACAAGAATTAATTTCATTTTGTGAAATCTTTATGCCATTATATATTATATTGATTTGTAGCCAGAAAACAGATCTATACTTTTAATCATTTGAAGCTGAAGAGTTTGTTTATTTGGTCGAACGCGCTAATCTTAGGAACTACTGGTTCGAATCGAAACATTATTTTAGTATTGGATAGCCCATTTATCGAGGCTATATAACGCTACTACCAATTGGAGCGGAGCATCAATGAAGAATGTTGCTAAAACGGCGAAAATGTATTCCGTTTGAGAGCTTCCGTTGCGTACGTAGACGCAGTTGCACGGGTCAGCTAGTAGCTAAATATACATACATACATACATACAATATTACGGAACAAAAATTGTGGACGATCAAACGAATTATTGTGTGTATAAATTTTTTGAGGCTGACTGTACATACTTACCCCTACTTTAAGTGCACTTGACGACTTACATAATAATCACACTTTCAGAATAGGCTCTCTTATGCCAAAGTATTTTCTAGTCCGAATTAGGTTAAAAAAAAGGTTAGGGTATCAATGAATTAACTTTTATGTTAAAGTACTTATGATAAAAGCACCGAAAAGACATGCGATATAAAGTATGACCTATCCTATAGCTCCATTCTATTTATCTATGTTCCTATATATAAGTATTTTACATCATGATGTGATTAGTAGAATTATTATTTTATTTAGGATGATGAACTACTTAGTTGCAACATTTACTGATTAATTAAATACATTGTTTCAAACTTACAACGACTTAAATATTATTTTGTTCCTACCTGCTTATCCTTTTGTATAACTTGGCACCAGCGTGAGTAGTTGAATTTTCTTACTGTATATGAATAAGCCTTATGGCCTCGATTTTTATAATCGAATTTCACGGCTATTGATCGAGGGCTTGGGCGGGCTTGCCAGTCGACTTGTCTACTCGCCTTGCTATTACGTTGCATCACAATAGGTCGGTGAGCACAACCGAAGCTGATGGGCTGACTTGCTGAGTCGAGTGACTGCTGAGTCACTCTTCAATATTGTCGCTCATAATGCAAATTTTCTCGTTATGCTTGTATCAATTTGCATCTTAATGCTTTTTGTTGTACATAGTTGGTCTTATTTGTTTATAATAATTCCTCGAGGAAATTAGGTTTGTACTTCAAAAGTATGTGCCGTCATACATTGACATTTTGTAAGGGTTTAAGGTGTATGCAAATTGTAATTATCTAGTTGCTTGTCCAAGGGCTTAAGATTTTGTAAATAAACCAGTGTTAACATTTAGTCTATTTTAATAGTGCAAAAAATTATCGCCCATGTCCTTAGCCAGGAGGATCATAGATATGAGGTCTGCTTATATAAGGGAGCTACTTGACTTGTAATCCTAGCCTAGAAGCTAAAGTTACTCAATTTATTGATTTGTCCAACATAAGTGCGACCTACAAAGCTGTATTAAGAAGATTAAATCAAGGAATTGCATGCATTTATGCTGAAAACTACGAACTGTTTCACTACTAAGTACTACAGCGCGACTCCATCGTCAGCAGTTAAGAAGATAATGGAAGAAGTTGGTACCTACATAAGGACTTTGCACGTACAGTCTGTAGTGTGTTCAAAGTTCAAAAACAATTTTAGGTTTTAGTCATTCCCTTTTGAGATTTACCTGAACAAGTCAAATTACTATTTTTTTTTTTCAATAAAAAAAACACATTTTTTGGTTTAAAAAAAAAAATTACAGAACATTGGTTCTGTAATTTGGTATTGATTATTTTATTATACCAAATAACCGTGGGTAGGTACTTCGAATGCTTATCTCGATTATGAAAATTATCTGCGATTTCCCTTTATAAGTTATGTTTGTTTTGCTTTATTTATAACGTTGACTTATGTATTTTAATTATAGCTAAATGCTGGATTAAGGTTTAATAGCGGCCTAATTGTCGTAGTTAATTTTGCCCAAGGTGCTTCGAGCAAGAAGCGTTTCGTCACTTTCACTGTTGGTTGGATTGTCCAATGAAACTTGTCACGCTCTGGCGACGGTAACCAATGGGTATGCTCACCGCCCCGCCTCGCAGCAGAGGCGTGTGCTGCGGCCGCGGCCTAGATGCCCACAACAATGCCTTTGTCCCACGGTGCTAGACATCCACCTGAAACGACGCAACACTACTAGTACTAATACCTACGCCAAGTCGTCGGATAATCAATGTCTTCGCAATATTCAAATTTGCCATGAAAGCACTAAAATATGTTTTGGAGTCGAAGCTCCTCTGCTCTCCGGTGACCCGACTGCGGTTCTGTCCATAAATATAGGTGTTATGTGTGTGCAATGAACTTGTTTTATATTTATGCACTAGGTCGATTGGTAGTGCCCTCTCCCACGTTTAATATACCCACCTAGGGTTGTCGCGGATATAAACTGGAGATACATTTTTAAATGTCATAATTTTGTTTTTAGATTTATTTGCAATAATTTCTCAGATTTGCAAAATATTATACCGGACTAAATTTTATGTTTCAAGATCTGAATATTTGTGAATGAAAGGAAATTAAGAAAATGGTCAAACCCTAACGTGCTCCCAGGCTTGATGCTCTCTGCGTTTTGAATTAGCATAGAAAACTTATGAGGGACGCTTTTATCACAAGACATACAACGTTAACTGCTTCGTACAAACGCTGATAAATTCTTTTGATCGTGTTTAATTTTCTAAGAGAGGGGGTTCTGGGCTCCATTAGGTGTATACCTAGTTGACACGTAGATGTTACGTAAGGTTTTACTCCAGTAGTGCTGCAAGTGGTGCAACTCGGCCGACAGGGCCCGCGGCTCGGGTGACCCGGGCGCGGGGTCACCGGGCCCATCGCCGCCGCCTGCGCCCGCGCCGACAGCGCTGTGCAAAATCGCTAATTACATTCAAGACCGGTGCCTTCACGCTGGCGTGCTTACACTGCTCTACTATTTTCACTATACGTTAAATCGCCGATATTGACAAACCGAAAATCTATTTCGACAACAGCGGTCAATAGTAGTATGTTTTGAATGATTAACTCTCAAGCAGCATTATACGCTATGCAGGGTAGACGGGACACCGAAGCGAAAGCACTTACCACGTACTCAGTACTTCATTCTGAACTCCCCCCCCCCCGACATATACATTTTTGCACTTTTGGAGGAAACAGCAGATATTTTTTTAAATACCGATGAATAATTTCCATGTGGGTTTCACTCCGTATACAAGCACACATACAAGTTCATTTTATACTCTCAGCTGTATGAAGGCTGTATAACCGCTTATACAGCAAACCTATAACGGCAAAAAGTGCCCATATTATTCAGTTTCCGCGTTACGTCGGTTTTCGCGTTACTTTAGTATCGTAGCTATTAAGCTGTAGGTATAAGAAACCATAAACTAATAAATAACTCTACTATTCATATTTTATAAGTATCTTGTAAAGATTAGTTCTGGATACGTTTTGTAGAGTTACAAAATGAAAATAATTACGTTGGCATGAATTGAATTGCGATTTATATGTAGATATTAGTCGCAAAACCATTCTTCATTATCATTTGTAAATGAATTTATAAGTAATTAATTGTACTTACAGTTGGTTAAAGCTGTAAAAAAATATCTACCAACGGACTGCCGTTTTTGTGTACAGACAGAAATTTTCCTCCAACAGAATAATTCCGAACGGTATATTTAGGCTTTTGCTGTATTGTAGCTTGACTAGTTGTCGGTCGCAACAATCCTTACCTTCATCAGCACGCGTGGCATGACCACTGTAGAAACGAGTTTTGTCTACGGAAGAATCGACATAATGACAGATCGATTCTTCCGTCGACATAACCCGTTCTGTCCCGTTTCTACAGTGGTCTTGCTACGCGTGCGGGTGCCCAATTCCCGTCTAGGACATTTGGAATGTGACAGAAAACCAAACTGCAACCCGAATACTGAAAGTAGACGGCAGAATAACATGGTCAATACATTTTAACTTTTTTTGAACATCTTTAGCAAAGGCTTTAGTTTGTTTAATTACATACTTATCATCAAATTAATGATATTTTCAACAAAAAAACACAATACTAACATTAGCTCGTGAAATAGGTAACGTAAATTTTCATATGTAGATAAGTTCTATGGATTGATTAACTGGCTCGATAGCCAGGTTAAGTATTTAAGTACTTACTTACGTAATTAAAATTTGTTCTGTTACACGATTGTAATAGAAGAAACTTTAATTAAGTACATACTTAACTTGAAGCTTTAAGTTTAAGGCCGATAAATGCTAATAGCTAATTATATAAACTGTAAAACAAATGGAAGTTGGTTGATGTATGTTTTGCGCATGCCTATTTTGTCTGAATGCAAACGGCACGAGGTCAAAATTAAGACAAGAAACAAAATGACAACAGTTTTAACGCATCCAAACTTAATGGACATTAATTAATACAATTAGCCCACGGCAAATTGCACGTAAAGACTGAAATAATGAGCGTAAATTGAGGCAACTTTACACTTCTGATTTATTGTCCTGCACTTGCACGAATTCGTCGAAAGAGAAAACGGACCAGTTCCGACGTATATTACGAACAGTATATAAAATTGATAATGAATATTTATAAAAACTTAATCACCGCTTACTGCGTTTTCCAGAAGGGTCAGCGAGAGAAACCATTAATCAGAACATTTCCACTTAATCATGTAAGTGCACTTGTTTTCTCTCTACTTACTCTGATGACTCTGATGTAGGTAGACATTATTAATTTTCGCATGTAATTCCTTGTTTTTGTAATGCACCAATGAAATCGTTGCATAATTTAAAAACTGGGCTAACTGCGACTATTCAAATATAAGCTCTGATTATATAATCAACTATTCATAAAATGCATGTCATAGAGTCACTGTGTGAACAAATCTGCATAGGTACCTAGATGTGCAACATTTAAGAACAGGTTGAACATCTCTGATTATTATTAATTTCTTATTCGGTCGTAGAATGGTGGAAGTACGACAGCTATTTT
This sequence comes from Cerastis leucographa, assembly GCA_963082945.1. Taxonomy (NCBI): domain Eukaryota; kingdom Metazoa; phylum Arthropoda; class Insecta; order Lepidoptera; family Noctuidae; genus Cerastis; species Cerastis leucographa. Next base: position 13,093,956 of record OY720383.1, read on the forward strand.
TCAATGTTTTTATTCGCAAGATATGAATTGAATGCAAAATTCAAATGTGATAGTGTTTAGCGAAGGAGAGCTCCGTGCTTTAGCTGTATATTTTGTATACGCTTGTAGATTCAAGGCCTGCGACATCTCGTTTACCGAAAGTCGTTTAGCTTACATTGTAAAATACCCGTTTGCTCGCTGTTTGAATTTTGTAACACTAATTTGGGAATAATTTTATAATTTTGTCATGAATAAGCTAATGAGAATGAATTGTCTACAGCTGTCACGCTTATCTATTTATGTTCATTGCAGCTTTATACAGGAGTACCTGCCTACCTCGCTACTAATGGAACTTAGTGTACATATACTCCAATATCCGATTGCATATTGCAAAGATAGTTTGTAATTGTAATGGGTATCCTATTTCCAATTAATATTTAATTAGTTGTCACACAGTTATCATTACATCTAGAGTTTACGTTATTTCTCAACAACAATAAGCTCTACCTTTTTAAACGTGCCTCCGTGTCTATATTTAGGTATTTATTATCCTATTTACTATAAGCTGTACATTTATTAGTAAGGCGTGTTACAAGCTCTTAACATAAATAAGTAGATATTAAAAAGCTTATTAAGTTTGATGATATTGAAGGCCTACTTGGCTACAGGAACAAGGCTTGTGTTTTAGGCTTGAAATGGCAACATTAATGGATCGAAATGAGTAGTGTCATTATCTTCAGTCAATCCAGTTGGAAAGTGCAAATAGTAAAATTCATATATAGACTTGTGTAGACTATGGTAGTAATTCACCTTAATACTGCCCTCGGCTAGTCGCGGGGTAATTATTACCTACATCAAAATCAAGGCACTTGATGCACCTATCTGATTTTCCAACATTACAAAAAATCCACTTGCAAGACGATAACATTTTTTTTCTGTTGAAGAAAATGCCCTCCAGATGCGAGTTATGTACACCCACTAAAAACTCCACTACCATTGCTTTTTTCTTAGGTGGGGCCCGAGTACTGCGTTGCATGACGTTCGCGACCCCTCAGCGGTGGCTTTCGCCTCCTCCTCTTTAGTGATGTCCGACCAAGCGACTCACACGAGCTCGTGCAATGTGGAACTTTCCCCGGTCTATCGGCCGCTGGCTCTCGTTCAGGCGGCACCGATGTTGCACTGCAGGACTCCAACCTAATCCAGGTTTATAGACTGCGTGTGCCAATTTTGTCAAAACCCATTTGGCTGTAAAGATGTGAAAAGGTTACAGATAGACAGACAGACCAAGTTCTTACGCATTTAAAATATTAGATTGGATCAAGTTTTGCTATTGACTACATTAATAGAGTTCCAACTTTGCTCATTTTAAAACGATGTTAATCCAATGTTGGGTGTTGAATATGCTTGGTGTGTGTAATAAGTAATAACACTATAGTACTGGGATCCAGTACGAGGGTATTATTAACGTAAATAACGTTTAATATTATTAGGCTTGGTGTCTGTAATGCGACAACGTTAATACAACGCGTGATATAATGCCTACAAGACTCGGCTGCACTATCAGCCATCTATCAGCCATTTATGATAATCATTTTTCCACTACTATCGGTGTAACATAACTGATTGAACGCACCTACTGCGATCACTCGTTTAACACAATCGATGTAGTGACAGTGAAAAAGCTAATACAGAAGCGCGTGTTTTAGAGTTAAACAGTGTCGCAATGGTGGTCGTCGCGGCTATCGGTAAACATTTAATAAAAAGTGGTGTCGATGATGGAGTGGCTTCAGTAAACGTGCCAAGGGTCCGGCCATTACCACCTGACAGGCGGTGAGCGATGGCCGCCGCGGCTTCCTTCACGCCGCGCCACCATTGTCACTAAACAATGGACACAGCTATCTTTAATCACAACAAAATGGATTCTAATTGGATCCGCAAAACTCGGTACGTTTTTTGTTAGTTTGTCATTGTACCATATCCGTTTCGAACGCGTAGTTAATTGAGTTTGGCTGTGGACGCTATTGAGAAGTATACCAACAACATTCTGTTGTAGCTACATGTGCACTGGTACTGGTAGGTTTTGTAATAGTTCAAAAGGTTCATGCATGACCTAGTGTGCAACTGTACCTGCATTACTAACATTTACGATATCAAGATTTTTGGGTATTTTGCACTGCCAGTGGATCTGGGGTAATACTTAAGTACTTCTTGCTTAATTAAAATATACGTTGTCTCAAATAACAACTAGCTATATGTAGGTTGATATGCTGTACGCCATGATTTTGCCTCATTAACTTTATTTATGTGCATACGGGTCAATTTATCAATAAATGTTCCGGGACTGAAGAAAAAATCCGAATTAAGAATTTCACATTGATTACATCGCTGTACTCGTAAACTCGTAACTACCTATAAGTATGTTAACTTGAATTTATTACATACCTATATCATTTGTATAGATCCATCAGTAATGAGAAACAATTTTAGGGGTACGTTGTAAGGAGTATTTTAATTGATCTAAGTTGGCTTCTCCAATAACTTGACATTTATCTTTATCGTCAGCAAACCTAATTCTGCTGAATTTTTTGAAGATCCTCGGCTATGGTCCCTATATCAACTGCCATCGGTAACCTCGAAAAACGCAACATATCCAGCACATCGGACAAAGGATATCAAGCATTGTACAAATTTGGCACAAGACTGGTGGATAACCACCGGTGTGGATGTAGTCAGTACGAGTCTGACAGACCCCTCTGCTCTGCCCAGGCAGGAGGATACCCATTGAGGATTTCCACATCCAGAAGACTAGTGGATGACCTCACAGATAGCAGCAGAGTAGATCTAAAAATAAAAGGGTGCGTATATACTTACAGGCTATATGCATAAGCATGGCGCCAGAAATAAGTACACGTCATGGAAATAATACGGTACGGTATAAAAACTGGATTGTGGTTATTTCCCGACGCGCTTCTCAAAGCTTCAGTATCTCGAATATATAAAACTTATTGCATGTGTATGACATTGCCCGATTCAAAGCATGATCGATCGATGCGTGTGCGCACTTTCGCAGCATCGGTTCGTAAGTACCTGTGGTGAAATATTTTAATCCATAATTTAAGTACAAAAGTTGTTGTAACAACTTGGAAGTATATTCATAAATAAAGTATATGTAAACATGAATTGAACATGACGGCATAAGCTTGGGTGTTCTGCAGATTTGCTGTTCTTTGGCACAAATGTACAAATAATCCACTGAATAGAAGTCCATTAGCAGCACAGGGACAGTAGCTTATGAATGATCAACGTTCTGGTTGATTGTACGCTACATGTTTTATAAATATAAACATCAATTTAAAAATTGTTCAATATTATATTCTTATTTCCGCTGTTTATATTCCAGTTTCGAAGTCTCTATTTTTATCTGAACTATTTCAAAATTTCCATGCTTGTTAACATTCAGTTATTTCCTCATCACCCCTACGAATACATGACGCATAACGTGTGTCTGTATGATTCACAACTAATCTTCTCAATTGCCAAGTATTTAATTGCTGTACCTTACTAAAGTATTTCAAGAACTTGGGATGCGATTTGTACCTAGAAACTGTTAGTAGATGCTTATCTTTTATTAATGGTAAGTGCAATGCGCTTGAAATATAGGATTTGTAAGGACATATTAGATACAAACAATATTTTCATAGAGATAGTTGCAGCAAACGTGGCGTGAAATGGCCAGTTAGTGAGTAATATCATGTTATTTGGAGGCGACGAGGTGAGGGCGGTCGTGACGGTACGTCGGAGGCGCGCGGGCCTCGGTCACGAGTCGCTCTGCTGACCCCACAGCCTGCCTCTCCTATTGAGCCAAAACATACTTTATTTACATAAATGGCTGATTCGTATATGTAATGCCCGTTTAGCCCATGTATTTCGTTGTTCATTAGTACGAAAAAATAAAAACTTTAAATTCAGTCTGACAGTTCATCATCAAATTACTTACAATTTGGCCAGTGACAGCCCTGCATTGCATATCGCTAGGCCGTTTGCAAACAGGTGTCGCTAAAGGTAATGAAGACTCGGATGTCTTAATATCAGCTAGTTATAAATTAAACGAAACACGAATGTATTAGACGGAACTCTGGCTTCACCAGCTCTAACTGGGTGCATTAACTATAATGTCCGTTGCACTCGACGGTAATTTTATTAACATTTTAGTGAGGGCAGCCATGCCTGCGCCCGCGCTTCGAGGCTACACAATCAGCAATCAGCCAGCAAGTAAATTGTATACCTGTAATGTGTTTAAATTACTGAAGTACCAAAAATGTTATTCATATTTTCTGATAGTAGGAGCATTATCTTGATTTTGATAATTTGTTTTACTCTCAACTTAGGTACATGTTTTGCTTGAAGTCGTGTTTCTGTTGATAAGCGCGGCTCGACTGTACAAGCATATCGTTTATTTCAGGTAGTTTAGTGCGGGGCTGCGGTTAGACATTAGGCGATACTACCGTTAATCTTGCCGAGTAATCGGATGCAACAGAGGCGTTCTTGATGTATGGATCACTTAATAGGGGCAGGCTGCGCGCACGCTTTCTTTAGTCTCTATAATAAATTATCACGAAGATCATGTTCCAGTGTTGTAGTCTTGTGCCGGCGTGGAAGTAGCATGGGAACTTAGCGCCCGATAAGTAAAGCTTCTGCCTACTGTGCCTCTATTGTGAATCTTACCGTTAAACACATAGAGATGAAATCGTAATACCAGTATCATTATTTATCTGCCTAATAAGTAATATAGCGCTCCTACGAGTTTATATAATGACACGGACGTTATGCTTTGCTCTAGTAATCCTAATGGCTTTTATAAGTAATAATTAATAGCTATTAAATCGTTGTCTAAGCATATGAATTCGTGTCGTATTATTTTCCTAAGCAGTTTAGAAAATGAATCTGAGCAGACTTAATATAAACTAAATCTAACACGAACTCATCTACTGCACATCTCTTTAAAATTCAATTTTGGAGGTCGACTTCTACCTAAACGATGTAGTTATGCAAAAATATTGAAAGAAGCGTAATAAATAATACGTTGCTGTATAATTTCCGAAACAAAATTGTATGTCATTCTAGGGCGTGGTAGATACATGCGTAATTATAATTTGGTGATTTATTATTTGACATTGCCGCAATAAACTCCAGTTTATGCGCTTTCCTTGTCGAAAATCGGTGCATATTTCGCAACGATCATGAATTTAATTTGAGTCGTGCGGCTCGTAGCACAGCGTCACACGTGTAATCTGTTACAGCTTCGCGCGAATCTTAAAAGGTTTTAAGGGGCGTGCGTTATTTGGGAGCTTTGTAATGCATTTTTGCAAGCGGCCGCGGCCCGCGCTCAGCAGTGTTACGCAAGGATGCTCGGAGAACTGGTCCGACCGGCTCCAGATCTGGGCCAGAGCCATCTCTCCGCTAAGATATTAGCGCTAATAGATATTGAACATCCAGCCACTAGACCCGCCGCCTTCTTAGCCACCGACTCGAACGATGACGGTTTCATTTTACTTTAGTAAATGGTTAGCCCAGGCCTTACAAGGAGTTTTATTTCAATTAGAATCAATGTGGATGGACAAATCTAACAGCTGCATTTGTTGTGTTGTCAGTTCGTGGCTAATTTATGTACATGCACGTTTTGGCATATTATTATTTTGTCTTCTATAATTCGTATCAACCACCCATTTATGTATTGCTAAATACAATCGCAAGTGCTAGAGCAACCATTCCCATTGTTTTGTTTATTTCGTAAACAGATTAATTTTGGAGGGCAGGACGAGAACGCGGCTCACCTTGCACAATACAGATTTCACTAAGTGCTGACATTTCATTAAAATATATTGAAATCGTGAAATGGGGCTTGCATCCCATTGATTGGAAGCGGTGCGGCGGGCGGCGCGTGCGTCGGTCAATACCCGATATTGATTTGCTCCGTGTTTCGAAACAGATTATTATGTTTAATGGTTGTACGTGGTGCTATTGTGAGGAGTCAGGTGAGCAAGCACTGGAATTATGGTTTGATACGAAAATCGCAAATGTGCACCAGCCATACTTTGTGTTTAGATACATTAGTGACAGCCAAAATACAAACGTTGGTGGTCACGTTGTGTTGCAACTGCAAAAACTGGTTTCTAATATGTTTATTATGTTTGTTTGCCGAAATAACTTAATTGAATAAACTAATTTACTGTAACGTATCTACTATAACAACCTTATCTGTCGACTTTGACATAAATATTATCTATTTCAAAGAAAATAAGTATCTATGTAGGTAGCTGATAAATCTAATTTATTGGCAGCTCGTGCAATCATGCGCATGTACCGAGTAAACACAGAGTTTATCTCGGTAAATAACTAGACACCGGGGAGATTCATTAGGCGTCGATCCGTGTCGGGCTGTGCTGTAATCGAGCAATTGTTCTCGGGGGGAAATTCAATTATTAGCTCGTAGAAGCCGCGAGAGCGAAATATCGGCCATTGGGCAACCCGCTGCGTCGTTAGGAGTTAGAAATAATTGCTCGCGATTTATCTTGGTGGTACTGACCATAATTAAATGCTTAATAATTGAAGGAGCGCGTCGGCTGGTCCGGCCAATAAATCGCGAGGCTGGGCATCGTAGCAGCTCAGGCGGCGCGGGGCCGGCGCGGGCGCTGCGCGGTGCTCCGGTGCGATACTGGCGTGGTCGTGCTTCGTGCTCGCTGTAATTTCGATTAGAATGGTCCGTCGAGGGTAGTTCGCTCTCACGCTTCCAATGACTAGTGTAATCGTTTTATGCGACGTGTTGTAGAATTAGTTTAGCCGACTAATACAGTTAACTAAACGTGTACCTAATTACGTGTAACTTAAATACCAAACGATTGACCTATTAATATTTTAATGAATCTATGATAAGGTATACGTGCAAATGTTGTATCTATGAAATAAATAAGGCAAACCTCCTTTGTAAAGAACGGATGACCCATACTTCCATACTTATGATATAATGCGAAAGGAACTCTGTTTATTTGTTACCTTTTCACGACTAAACGGCTGATCGGATCGTAATAAAATTTGGCAAGGATATAGATTATATCCTTGGCTATTTGTTTATTCTCACACATATACATACAAATACAAATTTTCACGCGAACGTAGTCGCGGGCAGCGGCGAATATAAAGATACTGTTATATTAAAATAACGTTCATCGTGGTTTTGAGACACAAAGTAAGGGTTAAAATAAGGGTCAAAGTAAGGGTTGCCGTTGTTTGGTTCTTTTGTTGCACGTGCATGAAGTCTCTTGCTGAAAAGTAAACATACAAAAAACGTTTAAGTACCTGCTATGTAGTCATCCCACGAGATTACATGATAACCGCTGCTTTATCCCTATTCAATAATTGGATGGATTAAAAATTAACATATGAAAATCGATAAACAGACAGCTTCATACACTGAATAGTACTTATACAGGTTTCAGTTGTAGAGATTTTTTTGGCAAACAAATTATCTTTACTTTAATGTTTTTATTAATATTACATATGTACATTATTTACAGACTACAAATAAATATAAAATAAAAATAAAATATGTACAAGTATCAAAATTACAGGGCGTCAAAAAATTCGTCGACATCGCTGTCGACAGGAAAAGTGCCCAGAAGGCTGGCCGCATTGCCACGTTGGATGGCAATGCTGATTCTTTGACCAAAAAAGAGGCCAGCCCTCTGGTCCCGTGAAGCATCGACCAACCGCTTGGCGATATCCCGAAACACAAGATAGGCACTCGGGCCCCATGGCCCTAGTGTTTCAACCCCAAACGGCTCAAATACATAATTACCAATTAAATTATTGTATTTGCGCCGTTTAAGGGTTTCAGCACCTGCAGCAGCCGCACCAGCGCTGCTCACCTTGCTAGGAAGATGGGATGGCGCAAGGGTGTCGACGCAAGTCGCATCCCACACCAAAGGCCTACCCAACTTCCATGGCATTATGGTCATACCATCTGGTCTCTTCCCATCGACACGTGCCAAGCCATTGGGTTCTAAGACAGATGTGATTTTACTTTAATTAAATTGCATGCAAACACTATTAACTTCCTTCGTGTTTATTATGGTTGCCCCTCTTTGTCTGCAAATTACAAAGGCGAAAAACCCGTTAGTCTATAACAAGTTTAAAATAACGACTAGGGTAACATTTGAAGGGGTTCTTTTCAAACAATATTAACGGTCAGGTTGGGGTTGAAAAATAATTGAGTTTTTCATCATTTCTTACCCCTTGTAACTTCGTATCGGCAGCAGCTTGGATAACTAGTCTGGAACGAAGTAGCGATCTAAATCATCAAGGTCGAAGAGATCCGAGGGCAGATGCAGGTGCAATACGTAAACCAGAAACTCTTGTTTGAATAAAACACATTATAGATGACAAAATATTTAACCCTAGCTATGCTAACATGCAAAGAAAGTTAAGTACACCCACGTTATTATTAACAGAATAACCTAAAAGATAATGAGGCCGAAGACTGCCTATAAACATTCCTAACTTCCAAATTTGGGTTTAAGATAGTTCAAATCGATGCATTCGTATCGACATTATACACAAACATATTACAATATACTGTTAGTATGCAGGTGTCATCTTGAGAACTACCTCCATTGGGTTCGTTCTCGAACTCGGTTAACAAGTACAATTGCATGAATTTTCTCGTTGAATTATTCGTCCTGCAAGCGTATAAGGTCATATATGGGCACACTATTTTGCTTATGCCGAGCATCCTACACCTTATTCCCCAATAAAGATCCTCTCGTGGAATACATAAGAGCCCTAGACGACAGTCTTATTGTAAACAGCCAACAATATGGTAAACGTGATGCTAACTGTAAAATTTATTTGTAACATGCGGAGTTAAACGGTGCGCCTTATAAATAAATTTCAATTGTCTGTTGTCATTAAATATTCGACGTTATAAATCAAAGCTTTATCGGAGCTGGTCGTCGTAACGGTTACATCGCACACGCTCCGGGAATATAATTTAATGATATCGATAGGGGTGTCTGCGCAGAACACGCGCGCACGGTCGACGTGCGTTAATGAAGTGTCGCTACACTAATCTACTGGCCCGTTATTTATTATACCAAGCTTTTTTAGTAAGATAGTTTAGTAAGCATGATAAACACAAGATACAACAAAAGATTCGGCTGCCATTTTACCACTGATAATAATTACGATGTGCGAATATTGCGGTTCCTTAGATTATGCTTTGACAAATCACGACTTTGCAATTCCAATGCAGCAGATTTAATGTATGGGCGGCAGTTTGCATTCTAACCGCGACCCGGCAGGCCACCTCTTTCCTAATGCACGCTTATTTGAGCTTTTTAACCTTTCATCTGTTGTTGGGTTTAAGCATTGAGGGACAATAAACACGATGCAGATACTTAATGTAGTTATTGTCCGCCATAAGCGTAGAACAGTGCACACCGGGAACAATCGAAGCCGTGGACATATTGTTGATGTTTAGAATGAAACTTAATGCAAATTAGGGTTAAATTAAAGTATGTTAAGAAGTAGTTATTTATGTCATAATAGAGTAAACCGTAGCACGGGAATAACTAACATGTTAACTTATAGCTTGTGTATGTTTTACAAATAGTAGGTACACGTGCTTGGCTAACTAAATTCATGGTAACAAATAAAAAAATATATAAAACCTGTCACATATCACAGAGAATAATATGTTAATCTAATACCTAGTTGATTTTTATCAATGTAATCGTTTAAATTGTGTTTATATTTAAATTTTATTTTTTAGCAGTTAGATATTTTTTTTATAAAAGTTAGATAAGATCTACCAGATTCGGAGCATTTAGCCTTGGGATTGTCTGAAAACTAAATTTAAATTAAAAATTTATGAGTATGTTATTTGTCAGACAAACTTTTGGCAAATTAGTTATTTTACGACCCACAATAACATTTAATTAAACGCCAATTTTCCACTGATTCGAATATTTCAATTATTTTAGTGATGCCATCAAGCGACTTTTAGCTGATTATTGACGAATACTGTCTTACGTATATAATTACGTATATAATTACAGACAAATAAGACGCCATTTAATTTAATTACATCGATTTGCTGGTTATCATAAAACCTTAGTACTAATGCAGCATAAAGTTTAGTTAGGGTTGAAATTGAAAGGCTTGGAGTTAGCGATCAGTTGTTTTGTAAGCGTCGTTTTCATTATGAGCGCGATGGGGCAAGGCCCGAGGCGAGGCTCTATTCTGGGAACAGCGTGATGTGGTTGTGAAATATTTAGCGGTGTGGTGGATGAGGGTAGGACGGAAGGTTGGCGAGGCGGGGCGCCGCGGGCGGGCGGCGGTGAAAGGGCTGGGCGGAGCGGCGTGCCGGGCGCCGCCCACCGCGCATTTCACCACCGCCGCGGCGACGCTCCGCGCCCTACTTCTCTCGACAGGTTCGCTCTTGGTGTTCCATTGTGTGCCAACCTCTGCGAACAATACTATTGTGAAACGTTTAGATAACATCCTCGCGGCACGTAATTTAGACTGTTAATTCAATTCTGACTGGAGATTAGGAGAACCCATTTTAGTTTTAGAATGTGGTTGTAACATGATTTTTCGAAAGTATTTGGAATTAAGTTGCTTTGAGAACCTACCCATTGATTCTAGAATGAGGTGCTGCAGCTGGTGTACCGAAGTTGTCAAGTAATTAAAAGGCTCACTATTGTTTATGGGCCGAGGTCCGTCACCTTAATTACATGTGCTATTGCCGACAAGTACTGTGGCGAACTAGAGACTAGGTGTGCGTTCAATTCTCTTCTGCCATTAATTTAATGGGCGTGCGAGTGAATTAAAACACTGAAACATTTTAATTTGTTATCCAAATTCAGAAAAAGAAGGGGTTTTCACATAATATGGTAACTTTGATGTAGATTAAGAGAATCGAAGGAATAGACCGCTATAAATATAACAACTTGGTACGCAGAACAGTCATGAAGAGATTTAAATACAGTCCTTGTAGAAAACTAAATAAACTAAATCTGAAATTAAAAACATACACTCGTACCTTAAACTAACACCAGAAAAATGTGCGAGAATGTACAGGTATTAGGTAGTACGGAAGAGAAATAAAACAATCGGCCGCTAAATTCGTACATAATGAGGCTGTGATTTGTGTAAACGGTACATTCGACGGCCATCAAGCAGCTTGTAGGTGCTATGTTAATGTGAGTAACTTACAAGTTTGTGCGAAAGGAAGTCCATACTTGATTTGATAGTCGGCTGCTAAACGCGCCGTTGCTCGCGGAGGTAATTGCGCTGAAAGGCTTCAATTTGAACCGCGTTTGTGCCGCGTTTGGCTCTAAATAAGACGTCTCTGTACAGAGTGGTAAAGAGGCCGCATTACTCTTATTGAGGCCTGGAGCCTGCATTATCTGCTCGCCGAGGGGCCGCGCCAGCCTGCGCCGTCCGCACGACGCACTACTCGTAAAACTAAAACCCACTTAACTCCACAGTGCCTATATGCAACGCTATCTGTGTGCCTGTGCCTGTGTACATGCACAACACGAAATCTGTAATGAACTATTGATGTAAAATGAAATGATAAATTGCTAAGCGGTAGTAGAATGCAAAGATGACCTCTGAAAACGTACAAAGGTGAGACCCCACAGTACTGATGTACATTTAAATGTATTTAGACAAATGTTACAAGTACTGTTAAATACTTGAGGATTTAGATAAGTGGCTTACGTAAATCTTTCAGACTTATAATTAAAAAAATCACACAGACATTAGCTCATTGAGACGGTACTGTGTCTAACGTGCAGTAGGAATGTTTAACAAAAATAGTGTAAGCTTAGCTATTGTCGATGACTAATATATAACGTCATTTCAATTTCACAAGTTGTTACTCTCATTAGAAATTCAACACTATTGCCCATTAATCTGAAGGGGCGTAGCGTGGCACGAGCGGCGCGCCAGCCGCGTCATCAGCGCGCGCGCCGCTCCGCACTGCTCCGAGTACGTAATGTGCAAGCTGTGCTGTGCTGTGCCCATATTTTCGCGGCGATGTCACAGATCCCAAAAGGTCGGTGAACCGAAACCCCATTGTTTTGAGTTGCGTCAACGTATCGTCTGCCTCGAGCTACGATGAATTGAATTTGTACCATATTATTGTTACAGCAGTGTGTTGCCAGACTCATAATACTCATCGATATGTTCAAGGTGTAATTTTGGTTTTGTAAAACTAATGCGAACTAAAAAGCTTAGTTCGGTTTCTACAGGCACATTACCATAATATCTTTATGGTTTTACTCTGAGCCGTAAATGCCATAAGGCGCTGAATTATTAGGTTTCGTAACCCTTTCAGTCTTGACATAACACAAACAATAAAAAGTTAATAGTCATATAAGTACCAATGCGGATGCTTCTGTGTTTAGATATAAAAAAAGCTTTTAACGTAAGTAAAATATGATGTTTATTTACAGAAATAAATTTAGAGAATGTTATGTTCTACAATATTCCTGCAATTAAACATGAACATAAGGCGTGAAGTCTGGCTATTAGATTTCGCAAGTTGAGCGATTATTATTTTAGTATCTGCTCTGTAGGTAGACGATACGGCTTTTGAAATCAGTTAATGTTTTAATTATATAAATAATGTACATTTTCCTAGATAGAATTGTTTTCGTTAGTGTGTTTAGCTCTTGCAGATTCTAAACTACCGAGGGAATAGGGGTCACATTTTTTTTTCTTTGTCTGTCGGGTAGATTATTGAAAAGTATTGGACATGTATTTTTTCTTTTTTCACGTGACATAAATTACGGAGATGTATTGAGTTGAAATGGCGCATGACGTCACATGTAGGTAATTTTTATACCTACTTGTGACGTAATGAGCTTCACTCTCCAACTTTAATGAGTTTTAACTAAGTAATTATTTGATATTTTGATAAAACAATAAATACGTGTCTAATATTTTTGTATTACCCGTCTGACGGACAAAATATGTACGGATAAAATGTCGTTTTCTTTACCCAGTCTTCACCCCTATTGCTAGGTTTCTATTTTCTTTGGTAAATAAAACTGTAATATTTACGGAAGCACACGTACATCAATACATTCTTTGAAGCTATCAGAAAAGGTTCTGAAAACTTAGATAACCACCTCGTTTTTTAGAAGTCGGTTAAAAAATACCTGCATATTTGAAAATTCTGAAAAAAAAACTCTTGCTGGATCGATTCTTGACTTGACCCTTTATAACGAAGTTAAACTGTAAACATTAAAATCAAAACATAGCGCTTATTGTAAGTTACAGAATTTAATGAGCCTTTCACTATTAGAATCCTTAGACCTCGGTAACCGGATTGGATATATGTATGTAGTGCATCATGTTATAGATAGCGAAGAACATTTTAATTTAACCCCAAAGGGCAAACCGCAAGTGAAGTCACGGATGCAAGCTAATTAAATTAAAATCGTCCTGTTATATGATGTTGGTACACGTAATCAGATCCGGAAAAGTTAATTTACATCAATCTGTAGGCTGAAATTAAAGTAATGTAGTATGTAGTACGTGTCGGTAACGTACGAGCGCATGATGATATAAAAATTCTCAGAAACGCCGCCCCGTAATCGGTTCGCGCTGGCAACCATTGATCCATGATGATTGGCGCCGCACTTTTACTAAAATCACTTATTACGGCGCAAGTTGCACTACGCTGCAGAAAATACTGCAACAAGCAAGGGAAACGCGACATCTTAAATCTCAAGTGACAGTTAACAATATTTATTTCATAATTATACTTCAGAATTATTTATTTGTTTGTGTTTTACGCAACCCAAGAATCTGTCGATTCACAGGAGACTAGACAAAACAATATGATCCAACCAGCCGGATAGCATTGTTCCCGTGTCTCGTATTTCTCGAAAGCATCGTCCCGGCGACAATCACCCTTCGAACAAAGACGTTTATCTCTCGGAGACTTCTTAAATGGGTATAATGTTTAGGAGCGCGACGCACCGGTGAGCACGAATTGACAATAAGAGCAAAGTTCAGCGCGGTTCAGGACTCGAGAGGAATGTGGGGGCTCGGGGGAGCGGGGGAACGCTTGCGAAGGTGCTACGGTACTAACCTCTCTACAAAATCACGATTAGGCACTATTTATATCGACATTTCTAAAATACCTATACCTGTATCAGACAATACCTAGCAATACAGTATTAAGCAACTTTGTAAGCTTAGCTGCTTGTAAGATACACCTGTATTATAGTTCCTCACACGAACTTTAAGAATACCCTACATTACGTTAATACTTAGATAACGGTGTTCCGATAAGTATACTCCTTTATTTACGTATTTTCTAAGTAAACTACACTTAATAACATCGTATAAATCTCGTACACTTGCTGAATCCATTCAAGAATGTAGCGTTAGCATCTTATTCATCAGTGGGAGAAACCGTTTTATAAATGACTGCGGTACATTTTGAAGTATAAGTAAGTATGTAATGAACGAAATGAGTGTCTGGCTCTCTGTTTTGACGTAATTGACAATGAATAAGGGACTCGTTGTCGGGTTAGTGGGTCGGCGCAGTATACTAAACGAGATCGTCTTCTAAAAGGCGCAGTGTTGGCGAAAGTAACGGCGGAATGCTACAAACTATGTTCACGCATGACCCGCGGGTCAGCCGCACACATTCTGACACATGTCAATTAAGGGGCTCACCGCCTCGAGGCGCCGATTGAGTGCTTGGACATGTTTGTGGAAAACCTTCGTCAGCCAGATTGATTCATTACAACGTCCATTGAACAAAATTTACTGCTCGCCAAACATTGAACATCCATAGATATTGTGCTACTTGTTCATTTTCTAATGAAGATTCATCGACTTTGGGAGTCGTTTGATTGCAAATGTGTAAATAAATAACCGAAGTACATAACTGGCGACAAGTACGTGGAATAAAAACAGACAGCGCGGAGTGGTAATTTGCATTGACAAACTGACAATTACCGTGTTTGTTGTACAAGTACGCGTGTTAGTAGTGAGTATACAATGATATACAGCTGCTTCGTTATTTCCCAAGTGTGTCTGCAGTTGGCAATTTACCGCTCCGCAGATCGATCAGCTCCTATTATTGGAAGAGGTCGGACGTGTACAAACATCGATTTCGAGTCGTTAATGTGAGTCTGCGTCCCCGGCGAGGTGAGAGCCGACACTGCAGGCTCACCTCACGTACCGCACTCAAGATAACGACATGTAATCATAATGATACACTCTAATCTGCAAAGATATAAACACGGTGTGGTGCTTGTTGCATCCTGCCCTAATTGTTCGCCATTATGTTGTTAAAGTATAGATCCGACGTCAAATTAAAGTTTGGTGTGTGCGTTTTATTTTTATGTCTTACTTTACAAAACATATTAAGATGTCATGCACGAATCTATATTTGCTGTGATACACTTCCGTGCCATTATTTAAATTAATCTTAAATCAAAATGTCCAAATTTTAATTAGCCAGCGATAAAAAACTGTCAGCATTGCTGTATAAAATAAGAGTAATTGTATATTTCCGGCAACTGAAATGTTGGACACAATTAAAGGTTCAGATTAATAGTAAATTTATTTATTAAAACCTGCTTAATTTTCACTTATTGCATTTGCTACAACAAGGACTAGGCACTTATAATAATTTTGCGTTGGTGAATATTATCGGGCATAAGTTACCTACTGTTGGTTATCAGAAAAAAATAATCTAGTCATTTTTTAGCAAAGATATTATATTTTAATTTTATTAATTATATTCATTACTAATGTAAATGAATAAAAATATATTTTAGTTTTCCTGCTGAACTATATGGTACTTAAACTACCGATTGTATTAGCAATAAAATGTTACTTGGTAAATAATATTTTATCTGTTAAATTGTTATTTTTTTTAAGTGTTTTAAAAATTAAACGCAATACAATCGATGGCTCGTAGGGGCTAAAAAGAACATTTACAATAATAGTCGAGTGCAATTAGACGAAAAATACTCCTAAGGTGGAACGAAGTTTATAGTGGTCGGATTTTCATGGGACTTTATTTATTGAGTTTTTATTTAGGGACTTTATTTGTTGTTGAAAAAAAAAAAAAAAAATGAGTTTCTGAAGGTGTAGATAAGAAAGTAAAAAAAAAAATTCGCCACTCGCGACTTTTTTTTTTGTTTTAATTTCTTTCGTAAAAGTATATTTTTTTGTTTGTTTATGAACAACTTGAAATTCGATGAATTTATATGGTAGCGCAATGTGACCTGTGTGTATCCATTAAACTCCAATTTGGACTCCAGTTTCCTTGTTCATTGTGGTAAAAGAAATGAAAACATCAAGATTTTTCACGCCACAAGATAAATTCGGCGAATTTTAAGTTATTCGTAGATGAAAAAAATATATTTAAAAAAAAGTAGCGAAGGCGAATTTTTTTTAACGATCATTTCCACATATCTAGGAACTCAATAAAAAATCCCACGAAAATCCGACCACTATAAACTTCGTTCCACCTTAATGTCTAATTGCACTTGACTTATGGTAAGTTTATCTTTCTATTTCCAAGTAATTCTATTCTAGCAATATTTTTAGCAGTTGAATGTTTGGTTAAAGAAAATCATTAGTGAACCCCTGCCGGGTCCAGGGTCCCCGCACAGCTACCGCCGAGCGCTCGGTTGTAGTGCAGTGCTGGTAGACTGGTAACCGCCCCGGCACGTTCGCTCATAGCGCGTGATTGCGGCCAATTATTTTCTGTTTATCTCTAATTACGTATGCGCTGCCAACGTCGGCGGTTTATCGCAGATCTGCCCTTCGCCCCGAGATCCGATCGTTTTCTAATCAGCTCCCCATCCGCAATACGTGGAACATCACTATAGTGAAGATAAATCGGGTCAAATTTGTCTTTGCAACCATCGCCAAACTGTCGACTTTCACGAAAATATGAGAGATTCGTTCCGTTCGTCATTTTGATTTAATCGAAGATAACGTGGCCTGAGTTAAGTGAATTCCAGGTAGTAAGTTTTTGCCGAGAGCATGAAAGATTGCCGCTTTGCATCTGTCGCGGGGCAGTCGGCAGTTGGCAGTCAGCAGTCAGCGACATGGCTCGCGACAGGATGACTGGCGCGAGGATCGTGCTGCGTGCGTGTCTCACTCGCGGGAGCACTCGGACAGTATTAATTTATCGGCAAGTCGTGCAAACAGAACGACGTGCCAGTTTTTGGGCGGCCACTCATGGCGGGCTTGTGGTGAAATTAGGGTGCATTAACGCAACAAGGTCAGGTCACAGCGGCCGCTGTGTCCTGTCTCTGCGGTCAGTACGACTTTTTACAAGTCCGTGAGTATTGCGGTTTATCATTTCCGCATACAATTTAACAACAATGCACCACGCATGGTTTTTACGTCATTATAACCATAATATCAATAATTACGTAGTTAGAAGTAAATAATACAACAGATAAATATTAATTAAGTACACATTACGATTATCTTGTTAGTCATTGTCGCCGAGGTATCTGAAGCATTTATCTATTAGCCGTGTGAGAAAAAGCCAATCAAGTGAGCACCGCTGAGCGCGCACTCATAATCCTTCAATGAACACTCGGAGGTGACTAACTCCACAGTTATGAGCGACTGTTCAGTGTTCAGCCAGACGAGCGTACTGATCCGAATACTTATCTGACAGGCATTGATTGCCTATCGTTACGTTGTGCAATTTCAAAGAGGCTTGAGGTTTTGGGCATATATTTTATTTCTCTGTACAAAAATTCATAGTTTTATATAAACTACTATAATTTAAGGTGTTACCCAAATTCCTAATCAATTAAAAATCAACAAAATTAAAACTGGAGACAAAACGCATTACATTATGACAGTCTCAAGTAGAACATGTGATTCTACAGTAAATAAAAATTCGCAATCACAAGAATAAAGAATAATTCATGAATCATTCTATTCTTTATTTCATATAATCGGTCGGATCAATCTTTAGGTAAAGCCGCGCTTGCCTAGGTTGGTCTGTGGATGGGTGAAGACCCATTACATATTATCGAGTTTCTTCCGTGCCTCGGAAAGCACGTTTAGCCGTTGGTCGCGACTGTCATTTGTAGATCTTTGACAGTCGTTACCCGAAGTCGGTAGTCAGTAGCCCGAAAGTCTGACAACCAGTCAACTAAAGGGTATTATATAACTCAGTTTTAGTTGGGTTGTGGAGGTTAGATAAGCAGTCGCTCCACGTAAAATACTTGTATTCAGCTGCATCCGGTTAGACTGGAAGCCGACCCCAACATAGTTGGGAAAAGGCTAGGCAGATGATGAATACTGCGTATTGCTACGAAACGCTACGGCGTAGCGATGTAGCGGCGTAGTAGGGCACCGAATGTCGGATACATAATTTAGAGCTACGATTTTTTTGGTTTATTTTTTGTTGTTTTACCACAAGTTGTATTTTGACTGGTACGTTGCGATTATGTTGATATACTTTTTCTGAAGCTTCTTTAGTATAAAATGACCCGACCCAGCAACGATAGAAACTTTGACACATTACTGAGATTGTCAAGAATCAAGTTCACCCCTGTTATCAGTAACGAGATATTTTGTACAACTTACTAATTATTTACCATATTTTTCTTTTAATCGAAATTACCGTGAAAAATTAAGTGTTGTTTTCCGTTATGTAATATAGAATTTAATTAAAAATGGATTCGATTTTTCAACTCTGACATTAAGAAACGATAGTAAAATGTAGTTTGGACATCTTCGGTTTATAGCCCGCTATAAAATGTGCATTGGCATTAATTTGCTTAGCCTCGAATAAAATCCTTAATTAAAGAAAATTAATAAATGAATTACAAGAAGAATGTTTATTTGTTTGTAGGTTGTTAAAATGTTATTTGCTCGCTGTTTTTAGGACATACTTAATTAATACAAAAACGAGTTTAACTAAGTAGGGTATACATTAATGGGTAATTGTTTATGTTATAAAGACGTTAGAGAAGGTACCAGTCTACCTTCTACCTACAAAGACGTTCATATTGTTCATTATACCTGCACAAATGTTACCTGCAAATAATATCGAAAATACTTACTGTCTTTCGGACACATGTATCTTATATCCTTTATCAAATCTACATATACCTAAACCGACAAACAAAATTATTCACAGTCCGCTATTCAGTTCATAGAACAACTGGGCCAGGTACCTAATGCGAAGTCTAGACACGTATTAGTGAGGCGGTCGATAGATGAGATTAGTAAAATCAATTATTGAGTTCTCACGGCACGGCGCGGGCGCAGCGCTACCGAAGAGCTTCTCTGCCGCGGCTACTTTACATGTACACGCGTCACGCTTCACGCATGTGAGGCTTTTGATATGAGACCAGGTAAAAAGTAAAAAAAAAGTTTCTCTTACAACCGTATTTTTTTCCTTCTAGATGATATTTTATTATTTGTCTATGGGCTACATTCCAATCCTTTAATGCCGGTTTACGATTTCATTTATAGATTAAAACTACTTAAAATGTATTATTGGCAGCAAAGATAATACAGAAGCCTTACAGCTGTTTCTAAATAAACATTCATTGCTAGTAATCATGGATTACTGTACTTATCGTAGCTATCTGTCTAGCAGTTTATCACTTTATGTACCGTAACCACCATCTTTTATATCTTCGACCGAGGGCCTGTCACATCGGCGAGAAATAAATACACAATAAGCTCCATTAACACGAACAACTAACTAGATACACGAATATAAGCCAAATAAATATTCAACAACTTCTATAAAAAGATTTGCAGCTGCGGCGTAGCATTTAGGTAGGCAAATCCGTGTCGCGCGTACAGACGCGCTCATTACGAGAATTACTCATCGCCTATAACTAAAATCTTGTCTGCTAACGTAGTAATCAAACAAGTTATAAAATATGGCAATAGTATGAGGATGGCGTCACCTCCGCAGCGCCCGCGCCGTACTGGTCGCACAGTAACGCAGCGCGCGCGCTCTGCACCGGGATTGTCCGCTCCCACGATACACAGATAAGATTGCGAATGACTGATGCGTAGGACAATATGTAATAGATCAGCTGCAGTTTAGAACGAAACTACTCGCTTCGAATAATAGCTCATTTATAGAGATAAGTGTCAATGTTAACTCCATTTCGTTTCGGAGAAATGACTCGTGTTCTAAGTCCTCCTGAGAAAATATTAATGCAATAATGATGTTTCAAGGTAGTAGTTCGGAATGGAAATAAATAGCACAATCTGTGCACCGAAGGCTGTCACTCAAGCTGCAGTTTTGTTATGAAATATGGAACATTATGGATAAATTGATTGCGATTTTGATTTAAATATTAATGTGTTATTTTGATTACGACCATTACGTAGAGTTTAATTAACTATTCGAACACTGAGAACTGTGATGACTGTACTTTGTAATTATGATAATCTTCAGAGAATCGGAATATTATTTCATTATATAATATGGAAAAACGTGTTTTACGTACCTAAAATACGTACGTTACGTATCTAGAAAACTTAAAAAAAACTAATATAATTTATGTGTCCGTTTTATTTATGTATCAGAATGCCTAATTCACACATGTATTTTGTTATACTGTATCTTCCCATTAGCATAATAAAGCGAAATAGGAAACTGATTAAATAGGATTTCGTATCGATTTCCAATATACGATAAAAAATAATGTGAATAATGATAATATCTCGAAACTTATAAAAAAAACTTAAAAGCATCTACATCTGCAATTCATGTTTAATTGTAGTAAAGGCGTTTGAATATAAGAACATATGCGTGTTGTGTAATACAATCTTAAATCATTAATTGAAAAACTTAAGGCGAAGCGAATTTACCATTTGTGGGAATATAGCAAAAGCCTGTAAAACAGAATGGAAATTCATAAGTAAAACCTATTAAAGATTTGATTATTTAAGAGTTACTTATGGCTATAACTAATTAACATCATAGTCTCTACTAAGAGGCATGGCAAGCCTTTAAAATCCAGCAGTATTTCATCAACGTGGACATGCTTAAACATTATACGTTCATTACCAGATGTTGTAAAATATCACGAGTACTTAATGAAACAGACAATCATCATCAACTCAACATTCAGTAGGAAAATAAAGGCTTTTAAAAGTGATTAGAAACGCAAAGCCAATTGGATTTGCTAAACTATTTTTATAGTAACTGCGTACCTTGATTAAGCACGTTTTTGAAATCTAGGAGGGTGAAAAGTATGAAAATAAAGCTAATTACTAGTTGCTGCCCGCGACTTCGTTCGCGTGGAAATTTTGATGGGTTTTAGGGGTATGGAAAATAGATGTTGGCCGATTCTCAGACCTACCCGATATGCACACAAAATTTCATACAAATCAGTTCAGCCGTTTCGGAGGAATTTGGTAACAAACACCGCGATACGAGAATTTTATATATTAGATAAGTCAGCATATCATCCAGGGTGGAAAAGACATTGACGCACAAACGGTTATTATTCATTACATCAGGTATTCAATCCAGGTATGCAATACATCATTCTGAACATATAATTATTTACCAGAAATTAAAAAAAAAACAGTTGTCCTACAAAAGTGCAATACCTAAACGTTCAAAATATATGGAACAGCTGATTTTTTTCAATCTGCTTATCGAATGATGTACTAAATACGTGCTAAACGTTTGTGCATCGGTGTCCCTTGCTGCCTGTATACAGCTTTCATAAGTACTGATTACTCAATACATACTTACAGCTCACACACTTTCATCAAAAGACTCGGATGTACATAGGTACCATGAACATGGTTTAAGTAAAAGAAGAACGATTAGACCAAGAGACAGGAGATGGAACCAAGACCCTTTGTGACGAAACCTCATAGATGCAAAAATGTGCCTGTTGCAATAGAAATCAAATGTTTAGGTACCTAAGTAATCATCATAAGTCAGCGATCAACGATTCAGACGTGGGGTAGGGAGGCGAGATTTAAGCGGCCAATTACCAATCTGACATGGTGTGAGTACTTTATAAACTTATTTGGAGTATCGGCTGATTCACGCAACTTAAAAGAAGTTCTATCATTGTCGTCTAGCTAATACATGTGGTAATGCGAAAATAAGAGAATAGGTACCTCCTACCTATGTCTGTGGGCAACAACTTTTGATTGTGCTTATACGATGTTATTTAGCACTGTTTTCCTTGTTCTTACGTGAGCACCTCATCGCAGCAGCCTAACCAAAAACGGCTAAATGATACAAATATTGACCCTAATACGATCGGCAACTAAATCTTTTCCCATTTATCCATTATCATAATATTTTATGATTTCTACTTGGTCAATTTGAGAATGGTATCACTTTCTGAAATTACATAAGGAGATGGAAAAAAAACTGTTAATCTAAATGCATCTAGGCACTACTTTGTGTGGGATTCGTGAGAGGCATTTTAATATCACAAATGCACGTCGGTTACGTCACTTTATTTCGCAGATGTGGATACATTTCGCAGATATTAATAAGTTTTGTGATACATATTTCGTGCTATTTGCATAAATGTATAATTAAGGACACGTTGTGACTGATCTCATAACGAACCGAGTGAAATGTTGCATCCGAGCTAGATACAACTGGCACCTTTCTAGTTTTCGGTCATTAGCTAGAAATATTGCTGTAGAATATTACTTAAGGTCTATAAAGTGAGAGGTTACGTAGTTATTTATATTTTAACTCAGATTATTAATACGGTTCTTGATTATTTTTATGGTACCTATTGAAAATATTAAAAAATAGATTACCTATTTGCAACTTTAATCCTAAGGTTAATGTGAATTCAGTAATTAGTAGTACTTAAATATTAAATAACATCCTGTTTTTGTTGACACTATCAGAAGCCGATACAGGGGCGATAAACCACCGATAATAAAATTCACACTTAATTGAAAGTGGATACAATAAGGAAGACAGTTTCTAGAACATTTTGTCGCAAATATTTTTCACTTAAAATGATACCAATAACGAGGAAAATAAAAATAGTATCAAGTTGAAACATTTTAAGACTCTGAGATGGAATAAACCTCAGCAGATAGTAGTTCGATGTCCGTTTTATGTGTAAGTTCGCATGGCCCGTGTGGGGTACATCGGTACCTACACCGTTACTACAATGTTAACCTCGTTGCAGCGATGATGCAAATTTGGCCGAGAAATCGTCTCGTATCGCACACTTTCATAACAATCCGGTGATTGATTATATAAATTTGAATACTGACGCCGTTAAAACCAAATTAAAATCATCTGCGGCATCGGATAAAACACGTCGCGACTTACTGATAAATTACCGAAATGATGATTAAACGACTATTGCGTATATTTACTTGCAGCTCCTCCAAGTGATGCCTATCGTAATCTCATATGCACGTTATAAAATTATGCGACTTTAACTGATATTCAATTTATAAGCCAGATTACATACTTACAATTTATTGTTCGCGTACCGTTTTGGTGCAGCTTTACTACCAAATTATAGGGAGGAATGTACCGCAAAAGCATTTAACAGGACATCACAAATTACTGGAAAGCGGTGAAGCGTAGCACGTGGTCACAAAGGGCCCCATATTTTGGTCTTATTATAATAATTAACTGTATATAAAACCGCCTCACAATTATTTTAATGCTTATTAAGCACGTGTGTTGAAGTGGAGCGTGAGTTTCGGTTGCTTTTCGTTCCGAGTACAATTATCGCCATTGATTCTGCGGTTTGTCTATACCACGTGAAAAAGCTGGCAGGTGCAGGCTTCGGACATATGGAACTTTGTACGTTCCCATGATTTTTTGATTTTATAGGGACGAATAAAATAGGCGTTTCCGACTCTAATTTAGATACGTAATTATTTAAGTGGATAGTCACATTTTAAGCATTTTCAGTCGGTTTCATTCACTTTCTACAATAATGGAAGATAGCGCATAAATATTACAGAATACCGAGTGACAATCATCAAGAATAAGTGAATTCAATGCTGCTTTACTAATGAACAAAATAAGAGGATTAAGATTTTATAAGCAGACCGCTTATAAAATCTTAATCCTAGGGCCAAATAGCACAAAGTTTCGGAAAACACCGACGGAGGGTAAGCCTGTTATTTCAATGGTTGCTAAAATGCTGGTGCACTTGCAGAGCTTTAAAAGTGTCAATCCGTGGTTGAGTCACTGGACTTGAAGTTAATGAATAAGCTAGGATGAAAACCAGTAGTACAGTGATTTTATCCCTCGCAACGGTAAAGGAAACTTCACCAACTCCCACTTCTAGGTTGAATATGCTGTTTTATTTAGCTTGTTTCTTAGCACTACTATTTTTACTGTGAATTGGTATTATTGGCAAGCAAATCTTTTTTAATAAAACTTTCGAAATGGTCAATTCAGACCATGAATATGTCGTAAAAGTTAATTCACATAAGTTTACTGTACGGTCCATTAATATTTTGCATCAAAAATAAGATCTCAAAATTTTAAGCAAACCATAAAATAAACTATACAATTGATGCATATTTTTTATTTGAAGTATATCTAGGCGTTAATAACACGTAAGGTTATAAATATAATACAAAATCCTGTCGTTATAAATTTTAAACCTTATGATTTGAAATTGACGAGTATACGAGATCCGAGATTGGCGTGTTCATTAGCATTGGCACGAATAGCGCTATCGACACAAATAACCCGTGCGATGCGAGTGGCAGCTCGCAACCGATGCGCCTGCGCCGCCGCCCGCCCGCCGCTAACACGGACTACGTACGAGTATCTATGTTAATTAAACGCCTGTCATTTGCTACAATAATGGAGGCTTTGTGGAGCTTTATCACGTTTTAATGTTGTGTAAACTTTGTCTGCACCGACGGCAGAACGACATAGAGCATTCTTAATTAACTAAAATGGTACGTTTATTAGCTACACGTACGTTGTTCAGCTCAATGCTCAACTGACAAAAGAAAATAGTATATATTCGATTGGATCTTGTTTAACACGGGCAGAACATCAAGCAAACTGATTAGTGTACTGATCATATCGCTTGAACGCACATGCAGGGATAATTTATACCATCTCAAGGTGTTTACTACGCTCGGTTCCTTTCCAGGGAAGAGACAAAGAGTCAGACGATTATACTCGTAGCCACATTTTTATTTGCAAGAACAAATATCGCGCGTCTTGTTGGGTATTTGGCCGAATAGAAAAAAGGTTTTATTGACAAACTGTATCATAAATTACTTCGCTGTTTTATAACTATTATAAACAATAGATGTACTTGTGATTCGGATCTAGGCGATAAATAAAGAAGTGAAACATTAGACACTGCCTCCATTATAATTGGCGCTATAAATAATAGCGTGGTGATAGATGGAATATGGATCATTGCGAAGGCGGGGGCGCACGCGCAGGCTCGGCATGATCGAGCGGTTCGATGTGCTCTATATATTACGTACTTTACCTATTGTATGCTATATTAATTGAATTAAAGATCATGTGAATGCTTCACAAAAAGCCCCTAAACATTACTCATTATTGTTTATATGTAATTAGTAAGTCTTCCCATTCGCATGGGAGGACTCGGCGTCCGCAAAATTTCTAGGGTAGCGCTTTCCAGAGCTTTATTGTAGAGACAGTGTAAGTGAGAAGTTATTTGAAGGCGTTGGATTTTTTGGAAGCTCGAAGGTTACGACTGTGAGAACTGCCAACACTTTAAAATAAATTTGATAAGCCGGAGCACATGAATCTTCCATAATAGTTCAGAGCATGCAGAGAGATCAGAGGGGCCTTATGAGTCGGATAGGCAGCCCTTTTACCTGAGAACGGTAGGACGAAGTGAGATCGTATTTACAAAGGCCAAAAATGCAATTGAATGCGAATCCAATTGTTAAGAAGTTGATAAAATGTATTGAGAAATTCGTGGAACAGATAAAAAACACTGCAGCGAGAACGTAACTTTCTGGCTCACCTGAGCCACCTACCTGTTAATTTCAACTAAAACTATGGTCAATGTATAGACCTAGGTGTTTTACGTGAGGTGAAAGAGAAAACAGGCCAAAAGCGAGTCGGACTCGCACACCGAGAGTTCCGTACAAACCAAAATTACAGAAGAGAATAAATAAAACATGTGATGTAACTAAAAATGTAAGGTTTTCAGAATTTTTCCTTTATCTATATCTATACAAATAAATAAAATTGAAGTGTCTGTTTGTAATATTAAAATAACCGCTAAAAAACAAATGAAAATAATAATAAAAATAACTACATGCATATGAATGTATATACGGTACACATACCAAAATAACATTTTTTACAATTTTTGTCTTTCTGTCTGTTTGTTCCGGCTAATCTCTGGAACAGCTACACCGATTTTGACGGGACTTTCACTGGCAGATAGCTTATGTAATAAGGAGTAACTTAGGTTTATTGGCTTTTTACTTTCTAAATTACACGCGGACGAGGTCGCGAGCACAGATATAAATTTTGGGATATAATAATATAGCCTTTTCATCAATCTTATACAACCCGCATAGCCATAAGGCTCAAAGTCAAATTACGTCACTATTGTCCATGTATTAACGGAATTAATATCACATTACATCGTGAGAGTAAAATTGTTTTTTAATCTGCAAGTAATAAATAGGCATTATAATTATGTATGCGTTATTATTATAGAATAATCAAAGGCGTCAAAGTTGAGCAACGCTCGGTAATGATGCTCGTCCATAAAGTGTTGTGAAACTCCGCCCGAGGGCGCTGCGGGCTGCGGGCTTGGGCCTGTCGTAAATAATTGGAAGCGCACTGTTTGTACTAATGTACTATCTAAACACATAATACCTCTTTCTGAATTGAGCCATAAATTAGTTTCAGATACAGCATATTTGAAAACGTTTGTTTCGAACGTGGGCAGAATCGAATACTAAAATGAACTTACAGATACGTATTAATGCTATGTACGTAAAATTACATATTTGTGTTAGTCAAGAGGTTGCAGAATATTGTCTCATTCGATGCAGGCGTTTAGTAAAGCGATAAATGTTGTAAATAATCAAATAGAAGCATGCCAATGGCCGTGTCGTCCGCCAACGCAATATCTAATATTTTGATATGGTTTTGAGCAATTCTATTTCTAACGTAGTTTGTTGTTACCTTGTTGTTGCAAAGATACAATGTTGTTGTAAATTATATACATAATGATAGTTTAGGTTTAATTTTGTTTTGTATATATTTTGTACTTCGTTCGTACCTCAACTTGCTAATAGTTTCTCGCATGAAAAGCCGTTTGCCGGACGGCAAGCTTTTATTCTTCTCTCACACAGCACATCACTTCTCACGTATTGATTTTTCCTCAAAATATCTACCTTCCTATGCATTTTTAAAATAATAGGTACCTAGTCAAACAAAATGAAATAATTATACAAGGTGTTGTTTTGCATCCTCGTCAAATTTCAGGAGGTGGTCACAAAAGACATAAATAATCAATTAAAGTTACGGTACCAAGTTAATCTATATATATAAAAGAAAGTCGTGTTAGTTACTTCACTTATAACTCAAGAACTGCTGAACCGATTTAGCTGAAAATTGGCAGGGAGGTAGTTTAGAGCCAGGAGAAGGACATAGGATACGGTAGGGTAGGGTAGGGTAGGTAGGTAGGATAGGGTAGGTAGGTAGGGTAGGGTAGGTAGGTAGGGTAGGGTAGGTAGGTAGGGTAGGGTAGGTAGGTAGGGTAGGGTAGGTTAGGTAGGGTAGGGTAGGTAGGTAGGGTAGGGTAGGTAGGTAGGGTAGGTAGGTAGGTAGGGTAGGTAGGTAGGGTAGGGTAGGTAGGTAGGTAGGGTAGGGTAGGTAGGTAGGGTAGGGTAGGTAGGTAGGGTAGGTAGGTAGGGTAGGGTAGGGTAGGTAGGTAGGGTAGGGTAGGTAGGTAGGGTAGGTAGGTAGTAAGGGTAGGGTAGGGTAGGGTAGAGTAGGTAGGTAGGGTAGGGTAGAGTAGGTAGGTAGGTAGCGTCGGGTAGGGTAGGTAGGATAGGGTAGGTAGGTCGGATAGGGTAGGTGGGTAGTAAAAAGTGCATTGCAACGCATGCTGGGTACAGCTAGTTATTAATAAACGCTGTTTTTTTTTTTTTTTTTTTTTTTAAGTTTGACAATATTTCAGAATAACCCCCTTTACATGGTTTAGGGAATAAGAAATCATCGAATAAACGTTTGAGATTTTTTGTATGTCCGTAAGCGAGGTTATAGGGCAAGAACTAGACGGGCCGCGTTTAAAACACGGGTGGTTCACACTTACCGATTTCCGTAAATAAGAAAAATAATAAAAATTACCCACCCATTTTATTATTGATTCGGTAAGAGAATCATTAGCATAGTTACCTCCTTGAATTTGAAGAGGATGCAAAACAACACCTTGTAATTATGTCTATTATTAGCCGTTTATATTCTATTAAAGGGCTTTCGCATTTGGCGTTCACACACACTGTGTGTTGCACAGCACATCATAGCGTATGTACCCTAAAAATTTCCCACAGTTCGGATACAGTCCTCTTCCCTGGTGGAATTGGGCCCGTTAGCCTCAACAATAATTTTGTATTAGTTTGAAATCTAAAGCCAACAGTGATTGAACCAATCGGGATCAATTTAGTTAATTATTTCATCGAAGTTATCCTCGTTTGCTTGCGCCCTAGGCCTACCTACGCAGTTCAAACGGCCGGCTGGTAAGACAATCCAAGCCAATATACTAATAACACCTTCAATAACAAAACTTATAATGCTTTGATCACCACCCTTGACGGAAGCATTGGCAAATTTTGGATATCAATACCTAATATATATGAATCGCCCAAAGTTATGTTTGACCATGATGCAGACTGACCTAGCTTCTAACTGAATTCTATTAATTGATCTGTCCAAAATTTAATTAGATAATTAAATTAGTATCTAGGTATCTACTGCATAATATCTTAATTTAAATGTTTTAATTACCGACCATCTTAAATGCATCTTGGTAACAGGATGCGGAATACTGTTAATAAAAACCAATTTCCGTTAAAACCAGAAATAATGTTTTATTGATAACAGTTACATTTCGGTCAGCCTTGGTTATGATTATGTTTGTATCATTTATTGGCGTAGCACGACGCTAATAACTATTCTTAATAACTTTTCAACACCTTTGTGTCCAGCAAATCGGCTTACATACCCTCTGCTGTCTGTTCTTGCGTATGAAATATGAATTATGTATTAAAGAAAAATGGTAGATAGCATGGACTTAATGACCTTGATTCATGCATAATGATTCATCGTTACAAAAATATCTACTAATTGAAACCCACGCTTAAGCTCCTGTATAATTTAAATTACAAAATGTTGACAAATATACAGTGATTAATAACGGCAACATGTTAAGCTGGGTTTGTTTAAGTAAAGCCCATCACATACAACACCTAACAAAAACAGCCTAGACACGTCGACACAATCCGATAAATCACCACAGCTTCAGCATGATGCGTACAGTATAAAAAATAAAACAAAACGAATTTTCGTTAATAACTGTAAAAGTAGGCAACACGAAATTGATGTTTGCGATGCAGCGTCTATAGCAGACACGTCCGACTAAAACAAGTTCCACCGATTCGTTCTTGTAATATCGGTGTAATTTATTTAATGTTAGAAATAGACCTCGCCAGCGCCACAAAGAATATTGGCTTTCACAACGGAACCTGGCAAATTTATGTGCCGCGAGATTTTGCCAACAGTGAGCTCGCAACGGATCACGAGAACAAAGCATTACTACAATCTGCCCTGTGCGCTGTCTCGCCTTGTTTATAACGCGTTAACAACACGACGGACGATCTTAGCTGTCTTAGCGCGGGCTCCTACTATTAATTACTTCTGTCTCTCTCTCGTATTTGTCGTAAAGTCACCATCAGTCAGACTGTCGAGCTCGCAGGAGGAATGCTAATGCAAGATTATGATTGAACTTCTTACACAAGCTCCGATTACAATTAACAGAACTATAAAGTGAACTAGTAAAATAAACTGTTCTTTTTCATAATATTTCTGTGTTTCGGAAACGATAAAGCTCGTTAAAGAAGATTTATCGCCCACAAACTAGAGCTGCAACTACTACAGATGCACCACGTACGTACCTACGTAATTTTTAATGGTTGTCTCAAATGCGTAAATCTTACGTTATAAACCGTAAACCAAGAATTTGATGTTTCCTTACTGAAGTCTAATAAGGTATTAGAAAGGAATAGATACTAAGACTTGCTCATTTACTCTGTCGTTATCAAAAACATCTGGACAGTCTAGCAAATTTTTAACTAAAGAACATTAAACGGCAAGTTAAAACTTTAAACAATGACGAATTGACGATATCATAAACAGTTTCTAGTTAAGCAGTTAAATCCACCTGTAACTACATCGTAAGATCTGAAAATGATTTTCCTAATTCACAATGTATAATTTTTGCTAGTAAAATGGTCGGCCAAAGGTGCTTAGAATTACCCAGGGATCTATTACGGTGAACTAGTAATTTCGCTGCCTAGTAGCACGTTTCCCTAGTATCGCCTTAAGCCAATGCCGTTACTAGGAATTATGAGTGGTCGATGTTTTACACCTGCCCATAGAAACCGTTCTTGTAATTACACTAATTGTTCCACTGTATATATATGTTACATGTATATAGAAATATTAGGTTAGGAACCGACTTAACGTCCCCTGCGTTTTTATTCAGCAATAGTTGAACAATTAATTACGGGTAAATACATTTTTTCGAACACGTTCGGTCGACTAGTAAACAATTTTTTGTTGTTCAACCACTTTGTTGCATTCAAAGTTATAAACTTTTGTTCTGCGCTAACTGGAAACTGTAACACGTTAATACTCCAACATTTGTATGTAGGTATCCTGGATATAATTATCGTCTAACAGACATTATTACTATCTGTTGGTAGGTGTCTGGTGACGCAGTGAATAATCGCATCCGCATATCAGATAGTTATTCACAAAAATTTAAATAATTTATACAATATAATAACTTCGATAGTAATTACGATCTTCATCTTTAAATAGCATCGTTATCGCGTGCCCAGTGGTCTAACTGGTTTCTTAATACCGGCAAGATGCTGTCAGCCAGTAGTAACTAATTGACGACAGACGAGGCGTTACAATTATTGTGTGTCAAGTTGGTAATTGGCATGATCGTGGAGCGATCTTGACCTAAGTCACAAGGCGGGCGGGTGCGCTGCGTCCCTGCGCCGGCGCCGCGCACCGCGAGCCGCCCGCCGCGCATGCGTGTTTCATCGCGTGCCGCCGAGTAACGGTTTCAGCAGCTGATCCTCGCTATTGTGCTTTAATTAAACTCAATAGTGCAGTTTTGAAAATATTTTTAGATATTTATAAGGATGGCTTATATTTACTAAAAACGACAGAAAAACGTTTATACTCGTAGAACCAGAAAAATTATGGCATTTGTGTTTATTTATTAGGTGGGCTAAGCGGCCCTATAATATTTCTCATTTTGCATGGATTAAACTAGTCGGTTTTAGATAGTACGTGGGCATTAAGATAATCATGAGACGAGTGCACGGCGGGCGTCTGTATGGACCCGGCGGTGGCGGCGTGGGGTGCTCGGGGTCAGGCGACGACGGTGCTCTGTCTAATTAACCGCGGCTCGGGCTAATTTGACGCGTGAGCGGCCTGCACCCGCGCCGCCTAATGAATGGTATCGCACACGTTCATCGCACCACGTCGCTTGACTCGTGCACTGCGCCCGCGCAGACAGAAATCTAACCACTGACCGCCGATAAAAGAAATTATTGCGAAATTAAACAGATCGGCCAACGTGCTGTTTAGTTCGATGTGCACCCACGTTATGCACCTACAGGGAAGTATGACACAGCTACATGTTAGAATAGACCCATTTTGTATGCAGCCAACTCCGGAAAACTCAGGCTAATGCTTATTCAGAGTGCTTGCATGAGTCCGTAATGTTGATTATAGACATCCGTAGAAGCTTTGTGAGTGCAGTTTCTAACGCACTGATGCAGTTGTGCACGCACAAATCTTTCTGCAAATTACATAATTGATATGTCGGTACCTATGACACACGTACCTACGGGTAGATACACGATAATGGCATTCGTTAGTGAATAACATTAATATATAGTAGATTGTAAAACGGATACTGCCTTTACGATAAAATCTACGATTAGCGACTAATAGAATGGCAACTACTAGGGACCAACGACATTAACAAAATTGCTGATGAAAAGATCTACTTAGTAGCTTTCAAAGACCATAACTAACGTAAAATTAGCACATGCAACTACGTGCTAATTTTATAAGCAAAACATAGTGAAAAGCTTAAATGACTTCCTGTTACCTTTTTTTTTTTACGGATGGGAAATCATTCACATCAAAAGGAGCGGGACCCCCTCCCGCTCCTTGTCAGGCTTGTACTGACTAAAAACTATCCATGTTCCTTCTTCGCCCTTTGCGTGTTCCAGGGCCTCTTTGGTATCTCTTTCGAACAGTCCCGCAACCCTGGCAGGCATCGGCCCTCTCGGACCCCTTCCGGTTTGCTGACATCTCCTTGAGGCGCGCGTGGAACACGTACGCGCCGTCGACACGGCCTGTCGTCATGAGACGGACGGACGGTGAGCTAACCCATTACTCACCGTCCACAGGCCCGCGCCTACGGTGCCCGGGGGTCACTGGTTGCCCCCCGACGCCCGGGGCGTCTCCCGCGGCAGTCTTCCTGTTACCTGAAGTCATAAAAATCGTGTATTTATTTTAAGTAAATTAATTCTAGTCATAAAAGTTGTAAGCACGAGTATGTGTGTCGTTATTACACCGTTTACTTTGCCAGTTTCAAAATTAAGTGTTTTAGTTATAGTTGCAATGATGCCTACATTAAATAAATAACTGTTTTATAGATACTATTAACGGTAAAAACTGCCTAATTAACTTGGAAATTGGAAAAAAAGAGAACAAAGAACTATCTGTAGAGTGTAGCGTAAGAAGCGCCTGCGCAGGCTCACCGACTGAATGCGATGCTATCTCCCACACCGGCGGCAGCTCCCTAGTTTTTAATCATTATTTCTACTTCATCAAATAATTACAACTGTCTTCATTGGTAATTATTTTTCTTTATCTTTAGTTTTTTTTTTTAATTTCTCGTCAGTTAATTTAAAGACAACTGAAGAGTTATTATTTGACGGCATTTTTTTTGTATCAATGTTAGTGGACTTTGTAACTAAAATGTTGTCATAATAATATCTCCCCTTTACAATAGACTTAGTGAGAAAACAGAGGGAGCATTATTGTTTCAATGGAATAGTATTTCTTGCAATAATTTTTATAAAACGGAAAAAAATTGCTTGCTAACGAGCATTTATATTTTTAAACTTTTCCGTTGTCTTAAAATAAGTATTTAAAAAAGGAAATTATCACTTTTATCCATAACTAAAAATAATGTAAATAGTATTGTGGTATGACACTAAGACACTAAGAGAAAGAATAATAGACAAGTATTAACGACTCGGAAATTTTCCACAATGTTAAGGATAAAAGAATACATATAATCGAACACCTTGCATTCAAATATTTAAATGACTGCATTTCTATATGATGCTCAGTTTAAACGGCTTGTAGAAAAACTTTATTTATTTATCCATTACTACTCTTCGCCGTCTATATTACCAATTTATCATTTATTTCATCAGTTGATCATATTTTAATCAAATTAACATTGCGAAATGCATCATTGAAAGTTTCTTCTCAACTCTTTCGCAAGTAACACAGTACAGTAACAACATGTCCTAAGTAGCCTGCGAGCCATGTGCAGTCATCTGGTTTAAATTGATAAAAGTATTATTAATAAGTAGATAATTTCTCAAGTAAAAAGTGTAGAAATAATTGCTAAATGAATTTCTTACGAACCTGATCAACGGTTTAATTAACGCGTTTCAGTCAGTAAGACGTTACATTTTTTGTTTCACGTTTCTATTATTTATAACGTTAAAATACAAAAACTAGAGTTTTATTAAAGTACTCGTTAATAATATATAAAAAAGTTGTATGCAACGCAGCAGTCGATCGGCGCCGATGTGCCAACGAATGCGGACCGCTAAGCATCGAGCTTAGTCAGGTATTGAAGTCTGGCGGTTTCAATCAATAGGTACCTACATACCTACCGATCGAGTTTAGCCTTTGCTCAATTTTTTGTTTGGTATTCACGAACTGCATATGGAGGCAACCTGTTATCTTTGTTCAAATAATAACTGAGAAAAATTGTATGTTGCAGATATTGGATGACCTTGTGCGTCTCGTTTTTATCGTACCTAAGTCCTGTTACATTGTGCACTAGTTTTGTTTTATTTTTATATTACTTATGTAAATTTAGTCCTACCGGATCTTAAAACAGTGAGTTAAATATTTGTTTTCGATCAAGGAGTGAATACGAGATGTCCTCACTGGCCCGGGGTCACAACAGATGTGTCTGTGCAACAGTCACTTGCAGCAGCTCTGCATCTGGTTTACTCGTGACCGATATATTTATCTCACAGCTCCTTATCTCACAATTTGTCACAATACTGACAAAGATTTCGGCTAAATGTCGTCAAAGAATGAGGTTGCAATCGTGAGAGGGTACAGTCTGTTTATTTCTTCATTTTCTTATATGCAGTGCGGTGCTTATGAGTTTTACCATTACCTCTGTAGAAAAGGCATCATTTTGTGTAGGTACCTATTTATTCTGTATTTTCCTGTGGTCCCACAGCTACAATTGTTCTGTCTGCTCATATCCCTTCTCAAAAATCCACCATGCATAGGTAATTGTATATAAAGTGTATAAATTGTTAACATGTCAATAGAAAATTGATACAAATGCAAATGTCAACAGCATGAGGTGAGCCGATGCAGCTTGAGGCGCTGTTACCTATTATATATAATAAAGTACTGCTTGTTTGTTTGCTGATTCACAAAACAACATAATGATATATTGGCCTATGGTCTAAAACCTGTACGGAAGGCTGCCTGTGTTTACATGGCCACACGATGACACGAACATACGCGACACCGCGCATGCACTATTTACATGACTTGGCAATGGAGTAACTAAGTTTGAGCCTGGTATGACCTATTAATTATTACTCGAGATTATAATTTATTTTAACAAGAATAATATATCCATTTTTCATATACATTTGTCTTCAGGAAGCCAGACCAATCATCAATGGTAGAGTCTACAGAGTTCGCCTGAAATAGGATTAAACTAAGAACAGCCAACTTTACACCGAGCTGTAAATCTGGTCGAGTTAATTAAAATCGGCACCTACGGCCGTTGGCGGGTACGAGTGCGCGCCTCATTGTCCCAGGTACGTCTTACATTACATGTTCTGTGGCGCGGCGGGCGGCCAGTTCGGCAACTCGGCACTCGCACAAACAACTCCGCGGCTAATTACTCCGCCGACGACTCACGACTCTCACCACGTTAAAAAGCTTTAAGACTTTAAGCTGCGTCATTTGTTTGCGACCATAATGGACTGATAACAGATAGGATTGCCGCTTTTAATATCTACGCTCACACCCGAAATCACATCGGACCCAAATATGTATAAAAAGCGAAATCTTTCCAAGTAACGTATTGCCCTGTTACGTATTTACTGTGAGTAAACGACGCCTTATTCGCTAAAATAATTTAAACAAATTTGAAAATTAATTACTTTAATTATTTAAACACATTTTATCAGAGCGGTATGCTCGTTTAATGGAGTGTAATTAAAATCAGTACTTTTACAGAAAGGACATTTTTTTCTGTCACTTATGATTTTCTTGGCAGCAAAAAGCACAAGACAAAACTATGCGATACGCAAGAAGTTATGCATAATAATATGCGACACCATTTATGTAGACAATCAAGATACCTACCAAATATTTAATGAATTTACGGTTACTTAAGGGCGTGATATTGTGACATCCATTTAATTCTGAAACAGAATTATAATAATTTCACTTAATTACGGCATTTATTCCGCCGCGAGGCCGCGCGGACGCACTCTATCTTGCGCACGAGCATTATCGCTTCTTATACTCGTACTTCGCTGTTTATATCAACGACAATGAACTTAAAAGAAAATAAAAGCTTTTCCGTGTTATATTTTTCCGCAAATTATAGTTTAATCACTGTTAAGATAACAGCGTTAAGCGCAATCTGACGCCCAAGACATAATAATGTGAATGTTCAGTGTCGTAAATTATCCCATTTATATGATATTAATAAACTTTTAGCTGACAAAAGCCGTCTTATAAAATGTTTTAAGAGGCTCAATAACCGAATTATTCGATTGTTTTATTAGACAAGCAATCATAAAGTGTAATGTTTTAGTGTGGGACAGCCCGAGGTGCTCCCCGCCTCAGCTCCGTGTGGCCGTGCTCCTCGTAACAAGTGATTTTTGTGTTCGAACACTTGTAAGATAATAAACAGCTGATTTTATTGTGGTGTTATGACGATAGGGCAAAGGAAAGGAAGGATACCGCAGACTAGCAAGGTGAGAGAAGCATAAAATGCTTGAAATAGGATACACGTGCATGATTTCATTTCACCATCGCGGCCTTTCTAGGACTACATTCAGATAATGTGATTGTGTTGGGTGATGTTTATGGTTAAAACATATTTAATTAACTTATATACAGTTAATTAAGTGTATTATTATCTGTTACTTATTATCTGTTAAAAAGTAGAATGTAGAGCAGCTGCTAAGCATGCAACGAACGTACCTAAGGGTCAGCTCACACCGAGACGCGACGCGACGCTGCGCGCATACTTTTAAAGAGCGATTCAAAATATTACTTTATTTTCTACACGAAAAGATACACATTTCGTTGTGAGAGTTCAGACTACGTTGCGCAACGTATTCTGAATTCTCACAAGTGCGCGCAGCGTTGCGTCGCGTCGCGTCTCGGTGTGAGCTGACTCTAAAAGTCAACAGAAGAACAGCGAATGACTGTTTGACTTGCAGATAATTCTATAAACTGACAACATGTCACTAAATTTTGCGGTTTTATCACCTTTTGACTGAACTTATTAACGCTTGACGGGGTTTCTAGAAACGCCTTGGCACTAATTTAATCGTTAAGCAGTTGTAGAGAATGTATAGAAATGTAATTAAATATTTAAAAGTATCCAAAAACAGTGTCAATGACACCTCCACACACACAGCTACAAGTTATAAGATCTATTACCCCCAGAAGCTGTACCATCACTTTATATTATCGCGTCAGCAATCTCATTTCGGAAGCTCACGGAGATTACATCGCCCAATATCGAAGTTATTATTAATTTATTTTTCTTGCCGATAGTCATCGAAGTAATCCGCAGTGAATCAATGACGATTCCCACGTTACCAATATAACGGTGCCATACATTTACAGATAAGAAATTGAATAGAAAATTAAATGTAACATTCAATGAGACCGTATCTCGAAAACATTATGTGTTACAACTAATAGGAAGACTAATGCCCGTGTGCTACTCGGTTTTATTGAAATTGGATCCTTTAGGGTTCAGTAACATATCTATTAAGTTAGCATACATGTCCTCGTGTGTATTTGCATAATGTCCCCGCCGCCGCCGTGTTGCGACACAAGCAGATTTTAGAATACATTTGAAACGGAATATGACGAAAATTATTAGCCAGTTAAGATTTGACTGAGTTGAAATTTATAATATACTGAATAAACTAATTATGTTATTAACAAAAAACTTAACTAATAAACAATTTCGATACAAGCTGGTTTAATTTTCATCTTCGTTTTATTTTGCAAGTTTTAATGTCTGTTACTAACTGATATGCATAATATGCAATATGTGGTAGACCTTGATGTAATAGTATAGACGCGAGTAATGGATCTCAATTAGCAGTTGAGCTACCTATTCATTAGATCGTTTGTTGGCTGAAATCACACACGTATGGTTTTAGATCTACGAATGGGTTTCATAATTACAGTTACAATAAATCTCCAGCAGTGGAATCACCTATACCTTAATACGCCCGCGGCTATCAAACACATAATACTTACTAAAACCTCCCCGTCATTGGTTATAATTTATAGACTCCGTACTTCACATTTACCTCGATATTTTTAACGCTCCAAATGCAGTGTTCCGTCATGTGATTAATGTCAAGTGCATGATTGAATAATTTCCAAAAAATAGCATGTTGTATATATGTTTTCCAGAAATTTGAAGACTGAGTTTTATAGCGTGTATTATTAAGGCTCCACCATAAACTCCATATATTACGGTTCTCAGCAGGAACACATGTAGCTCGGTAGAAACGCGTCGCAATATTTCGATTGCTGTACATTTTTCAGCTGCCCCGATGCACATTCTTTTCACCGAAAAAGTAATGGAGTCGGGTAAAATGTGAATCATGCTCACTGTCGACAACCAACTTAATCGTCGGGTAACTTAATACGCCCGTCTTCCGTAAACACTCATACACACGTATCTACTTATATGCAATAAAGTGGAATTTTTATTTGCAGAAGTATACTTTGTCGAACAGACACTTATTTACACAATAAAACTGTAACGAGGCTATGGATTTATATTTCGGATAAAGTTTTGAATATACTTAAGAAGAGAAAACAGAACTTTTTTCAGCTTACGTCCACAACATAAAAAAAAAACACTTCACTTTCCGTGTATTTTCAGGAAAAGAGTGCATTTATCTGAAACCTCACACAGTTTGATTGGCAGTCTGCCCGAAGTGCCATCGTTCTGTTGCCAGATAAAGACAGTCGTCTGCGATTTAAGGAAGAAGCTCATAAAATAATAAAATAATGAAAGTTTGTATGGAATATACGTTTTTAAACTGACATTGTCACTAACACTATTAATAACACTTGCAACGGGATATTTACCTTGTGTATAGTGCAGTCCAGTGGCTCCAGTAGTAGCCAACATTTGGATGGAGCATTTTGAAGAGTTAGCCATCTCCACTGCATCTACACCCATAAAACTGAGGAAAAGGTATGTTGACGACGTCTTTGGTATCATTGAAGGAGATAAGCAGGAGGTAGAAGTATGCTTGGCACACCTTAACAACATACATGGTAGAATAAAATTCACGTTCGAGATGCAAAATTCGAGGACAATTCCATTCTTAGACGTGAAAATAGAGGTTCGTGCAGACGGTTTTCTAGGCTACTCAGTCTATCGGAAATC
Organism: Cerastis leucographa; assembly: GCA_963082945.1. NCBI lineage: Eukaryota > Metazoa > Arthropoda > Insecta > Lepidoptera > Noctuidae > Cerastis > Cerastis leucographa. The sequence continues at coordinate 13,133,240 of OY720383.1, forward strand.
GCCTCACACGGATCGTTATCTACACGCTGATTCTCACCACCATCCCAGACAGCTGAACTCTGTAGTGACTTCACTCACCAACCGTGCATATGATTTATGCGACGAGGAACATTTACGTGCTGAGCTGACACATGTACGGAGGGTCCTACAAAGGAACGGATACACTTGGAAAACCGCACAAGTCAAACGAAAAACTGTTCGTAAGCACCGGAAGTGCGAGGTTGAGAGGCAGCCAGCATTTTTGCCGTACGTGAGGGGAGTGATAGATATACGCCATAAAGACTGTCTTCACTCCTTTGAACAAAATGTCTCAGATGCTGCGTTCGGCGAAGGACAACTTTCCGTTGGAAAAACCCGGTGTTTATAAAGTGGATTGCAGTTGCGGCAAGTCGTATATCGGTCAGACGAAGCGTACGGTGGCTTGACGAATAGCGGAGCACATCAGGGTGGTGAAAAATAATGACACCCAAAAATCGGCCATAGCTCAACATCTTGAATCAGGATCGAACCACTGGATTGAGTTACATAACCCTCATGTCATCTCGTCGTGGACAGAACGTCACTACCCACTCACTACCCAGACTGGTAAGAGAAGCAATTGAAATAACTAAATATAAGAACTTCAACCAGGAGGATGGGTTTCAACTGTCGAGAGCATGGAATCCAGTGGTTCAACTGTGTAAAAACCGAAAAAGGGCCGGAAAAAGTTCGCGAGTGGACACAGTGAGTTTCGTGTGTCGGGAACAGAATCGAGTTGTGAGTGACAGTGGTAGTGGTACGGAGCACAAAAAACGAACAAGGAAGAGGGTAGACCGATTTGTCTGCACATAAACATCCACCCGCAATAACTTCAGTTTATCCATGATTATGGCGTTTGCAACATCGCCGAAATATCGGGAACTCGAAACAAATAATACACATGGTAAATATCCCGTTGCAAGTGTTATTAATAGTTTGTGTGGAAGTTCGAACTTCAGGATTAAAGATTATCTATCAAGACTCCTTTTGTTTTAGCATTTGTCACATTCTTCATTTCTTAATAAATCCAAGTAAGATCTAATGTGTTTGAAACTGATGTAAACTTTTCTCAGAAATTTTTGACTACTGAGAAATGCATTATAACTATTCAGTTTAAATTAAGTAAACCACAAACAAAACTGAAACCACTTTGTTGATTTACGAACATGTCTAGGAAATAAGCTCTCATAAAAGCTTTGTTGTATTTTATTCGCTCTAACACACTCGTCAACGAATAACAGGCAACAATTAAATGTAAGTCATGTCGTACAATCGAATTGTATAATAGAACATAGCAGACAACATGTTACAAGGCCAGGTCGGCGTCGCATAGTGTAGCGAGCACGGATCTGCACTCACCTGCGGATCCTTGACCCATCCAGAAGAGGCTACTCAAACAGAATGCACCTCGGTCCTGTCGCCGTACCTAGATAAATAGGTATTTAAAATACCACTCGGCGTGGGAACCGTGACGGGCGCCCGAACCACGATAACCCTGCGCCTGCGCCGCGCCGTTCGCCGCCGCCGCAGCGCCGCGCCGAAACGCGCCCGCGCACATGAAAACAACGTGAATCAAACAATGAACACAGATATCGAAAGCCATTTGGTTGCTTAATTTCGTAACGAGGTACCTCTATCTGTATTTTTTATCTACGCTTTAATTTTCAACAACTGTAATAGAAATAAAGTCTAAAGTACTGTAGGATGTACAGCGAGCGTGCAGACAATGCAAAGTGAACTTTGCGTGGAAGGCCGAAGGGCACTCGGCGTGTGCGATTAGAACGGAGCGCATAGAGTGAGACTGCACGCTGCGAGATGTCATCTGGACCCCCGCTGCGCCGCGCGAACAATATTGTCTCTGCTATAAACGCGTTATGAATTTTAAAATCAATTCATATTCACTGCAGCGAATTGTTATATACTGATATGAAATAAAACCTTGCATATATTTGAATAATGTGTATGTTTAAAATCCATTAAATAACGTGTTATGCCCAAATAAGAGGCGATTATCCAACGAGCTCGTTAAATAAAATAATATATTAGACTGGTTCAACTTTGTTTTGCCTTTGAATATTATAATATTAAACAACATACCAAGATTACTTTAAATGCGATTTAAATATTTTCGCAACAATAACGTAAATGTGTACCGCATTCTATGTACGTGTAACATATGCTTTTGATTAACAAACCATGGTATGCCTTAATACGAACATAACAGGGAAATAAATTAATAAATACCAAAGCAAAATCCACATAGTTTCGACGCCGCGTGACAACTTGAGAATTGACGTCTGTACCGTCTTATAAACATGTCAAAATAGGTATTATAATAATAGGATTATGCATCATCTCGCATGAATACAGCTCATCTGAATTATGTGACTGCTACTAGTGCCAAAACTGGTATTAAATTTACCTACGGAATAGAAAAGGATTTAATTAAATTGCATACAAAGCCTGACTAAAACAACTGGTACTCTGGTCAGAAATACTTGTAGAAATCCATCCCACTTAGCAGATTAAAAACAAGAGGAAAAGTGATTAAAAAGAAAAAAGCACCTGGTTATGATTTTTTTATATCAAAAGATTTTCATTTTCTTAAGACGATCCAAAAGTATTTCCATTTTAATTTGTATGACTAACTTTTATTTGTATTTTTAACTTGTATTTTCACTTACAAAAGTGTGTAGGTACCAGACATTTACAGCAGGCCATAGAAATACTAAAACAGTAATATTTACAAAAAAGCACTAGAAATGTGTAGTTCAATACTGCACTGGCTGTAGTACACAAAATAAGATATTTATCTTGATTAGTTGCATAATAAACAGACCAACCTACCTGATAGAGTTATAAAAATAAATACTGGTTTACACTTGAAAGTGCGAAACAGGTTATCTATCCGAGCAATTACCATTTAACAACAACGTGATTTGACGCAAATGGGTATCGACTCAAAATTTTCGCTTTATTGTTTTCCTGCAAGCAAATTGCAACCAACAAATTGTGAGTTGCCTCATAGGCAACTAACAAAACATCCTCTTTGATGTGTGTATGTGTGTCAACAAGATACCGGTATCGACAACTTTGTGCCGCGGGGAAATAGGAAAATTGACTCTGAATAGACTTGTTAGCATACCTACTAATTTTCGTGCGGTTACTTGGAATAGTTGAAATAGGTAACTTTACAACAACTTTGTTACTGACGTAGCAACTAAGATATTATAAATCATTATTATAATTGCCATATTTCGCTCATAGCCCTTTATGTTGCGAAAGCACTACAACAGCAATAAACTCTCATTATCCTTTATTACGAAGCTTATTAGGATAGGTTCGTGAAGCGTGGAGACGACAACTCGCAAATAGGTGTTGTCGCGAAACTACATTAAATCTTTGTCTCTCAAATAAAGTTATGGTCCAAAAATGACTATGGAGGTATAATTGTATACGTAAACAGGTCAGAGTAGGATTAACGGGACGAAGTGAGAGATGCAACATAAAGATATGGCACCATCGTATCATAAAGCAACTCATAAACGTTTTTAATGCGTTCCGACGATTGTTATCTACGATTTTTATGGCATTGCAAATGGATTTTTGAAAGTAATATCTGTATTAAAAGCTAAACTAAACTGTACCATTAATCAACCAGCACAATAGAAAATATAGGGTCTTTCACCACCTCGTTTTGGGAGATAACGCCTACTGATAATTTTTCATATAATTTTGTTTAAGAGTCTGTATATTATGTCCGCCTTATTTTCTATTTAACGATCGAAACACGATTGCTTACATTGTTGGCGCTGTTATCACAATTATCTACTTTTAAATTCGCAGCATCTTTTATCCAACCATTAATAAGGTGATCGAATGTACAATAATCATAAATTAAAGGACCACAGGACACACAGATATTTTAGATTAACGGATAATTTCAAACAGTAATAACAACGACATAGCTTTTTAAAGAAGTTTTAATAGTTTTTAATATATAACTATAAATTCGGGCATAAAAATAAAACTACTAATAGAATTAAAAGTGATCGTTTTATAATAAAGCTGGCCGTTAAGCAAGAGTAACTCATCAAATAGCTATTCACCTGCGCTATCCCACGAGCGCTCGTCTCGATTTATAGATATCGCAGAATCGAAAGGCGCTTCGTATTTTGCATAACGCTTATAAGTTGTAGCACAATAGCCCGTGGCTTACAACTAATGCGCGCCGGCGATGGACCACGCTGCCGCGCTGGCTCAAGGGACGCTCACACAGCGCTCACACCTCACAGACATCCCTGCCACCAGAACAAATAACTACTACCGCTAAGATCGTTACGAAAAGATAATAATGCCCGCAAATTAATATTTTAACATTAAAATCTTGACTTGTGCAAAACTAACTGATTAATTGCAGATACTAATTTGTACTTCAACATATGCCATGCAGGTATGCAATTGCTGTAGGTCAATGTACCAACATTGAACATTTATTTAGCACTAAAGAAATACATTATCGTAATTACCTATTTATTATGTAAATATGTAACGTATTTATTACATAGGAACTAAACATTAAGTTATGTGACCGCAACGCCTCTTGCAAAAAACGTAATGACCGATATGGAACTTTAAAAAAGTATTCGAAAAACACATAAATCTTATTGTTGTTCGATTGGTTTAACTTCCTGTACCGACCAGTCTCGGTGAGCTCGCCACTTCCAAATAGGTGTTCTGATATTCTTTTTCTTCGTTAATAAAAATAGAGCAAAAACCCAAGTCGTTTTTTTTTTGTACCAGGCGACCTTGCAGCTGAGTGGCTTACTGATTGTGATACACAGTTACTAAAAAACGAAGAGTGTGATAAATCGTAGCTATTAAAACGATGATCTCCAAAGCGAGATTGTGAAGGCGCCGCGCCGCCACGCCGCAACGCGCACTCTGGTGGACCACATGCCTGCGTTTGTTTTGCAGTTATTGGGCGATTGTGCTCGAAAACCACTTTTTGTGGCTACTTTAAATTCGTACGGACAACCAGAAACCACTTTTTGCGGCTCCGACTTTGTACTTCACTTGAGGTCTGGACGCGGACTAAAAAACAACCAATAATTATTATACGTGCACTTCCTAGACATGTGTGGTAGCTCGTCTATCAATCAAAAGTCCTCTTTATGCCTTTTGAGGATTCACTTTTACTTTTATTCAATAACACACCTATTGAATATTTATGAGAGAGCTGCGGTTAATAACGTCATTCGTTATTGGATGTTTCGTCATTATTATTTTGTTCATCAAGTGTCTGTCACTCTGTCAGTGGGAATCTGTGCGCGGAGAAACATCGCGACTACTCACTCAGGTTTGGATAGACATGTTCGCCTTGCTCTCATCACGGGGCACCATGTTAATAAAAATGTATTGAACCAACATTATATATCCGTCAGTCGTTTCTCCACATAAAGTTGATATTTATTTAATCACAAAACAACTTAGGTACAAGATGAAAGATAAGTCCTTGAAAACAATCTCAAACATTTTTATTTACGGGCTGACGTAAATGCAGTATTAATAGAAAACAAAGTAGCATGTATGCACAAGTAAGCTTCCTGTTTAAAATGTATTCGTGTAAACAAATAGAATTCTAATGTTTATACGGTCATCAAAACACAATGAAACAAGACAAAAAAAATAGAATGAAGATAAGTGTAGGTAGGTAGTATTTAACAACAGCATCATCTGTGTGAACCGAAAGCGTGTTACGTCAGTAGAACAAGAAAGCTGGTAGCGTTTATAATTCTTGTTGATTACCGTCAGTCAATCATCTATAGTTAAACAATCAACAAACACAAAGTAAAACTTTCTTTTATAAAAATAAAAGATTTTAAGATTTTCCGTCGGTAGTGTCTTTAACTGATTAAAAATTTTGCAAGGTGTCAACGTCCAATTGTCGTACCGTGTCCACCATAAACCGTTAACTCCGTAATGTATGTTGTTTTAAGAAAATGTTTAATAGCTGATCATATAGTTATGAGATTTCCGAAGAATTAAATTTACTTTGGTATGCTGTCATTACCTACGCGCCTAAGAACTCGTGGTCTGAGCTTACAAAGTTTTCCTCGAGGAAAGATAACCTTAAAAACATACAATAAGATTAAAATCTTAAAACCGAAACCACAGAAAATTATAAAAGCACTATCATATTCGATCAAAACTTACGCAATTATGCAAGTGATTTTATTAATTACAAGTGGCTAGTCCATCGCTTACAGGCTCTGTAATTTTACTTAATTATCTCGCAAAATTGCAAGGCTTAAAATTATCATGCGAATCTTATTCTCAGATTTCGGACTTATAATTTTAATACCAATTACCTTCCTATAAAATCATAATAAGAAGTGAACGAAAATCGGAGTGTCATTGAGGCTTTCTCCTCATTTCCTGAAAGAGTATGAATGATCGATGAATAAGCTGTTTCTTTCGGCCATTGTCAATGACCTGCAGTTTTATATGCGCAAGCGCCGAATACAAAACAGACAATACAGCCTTCATCGAGTTGTGTTTGTATCTAGTTAATTAGCTAATAGCAATTCGTGGTAAGTAGATTAAACGTGTATTGATAAAGTAAAAACTGGTCGTGGTTTTTGTATTTTTTATTTAAATAATTTTAAAATTGTGTCAATTACTAGTAAGTACACCTAAGGTTTCACTAAGCAAACAGATTATGAGTATCCTCAGTCGTTTGTTATGGTAGCCTCATTGTGGAGTAGCTAGAGAAACGTAAACGCCCACTGAGCCGTAGCTTCCCACTCACAATTACTTCTGTAATTTCAACAGGGGCAATTTTAACAATAACATCTATTTAACAGGATAAATCGTAAACTTGTAAACCGGGAAACAGTACGGTATTTAAGTACAAACGACGATGTTTAGAAACAAAAGATTTAACCACAGAGAAGAAAATGACCAATGTGCTGAATTTTATACTTTTGTATACAACTTAGCGGGAGGTTTAATGTTTTGCTTAAAATCACTCTTCTAGGATTGCAAGCAAACAAATGGTGCTCGGAACTAAAATATTTTGTGCAGTTTTATTTTCAAATAGATCAATTTTCACCACAATGTTTCAAGTTAAAGCCCACAATCATCATTTTATTGCGGTTTGAATTCCGAAAGTACAAATTTTAGATTATCTTGGTTTCCTTTGGGCAGAAACTAACGAAGCATTTTAGAGACTTGAAGGCAAGCTCCTAAACATAAAGAAAAACATCGTGAGTAAACCTCGGTTTGGATTCACCAATAGGAGCGAGAGAGCAAACTTGCTTATTGATGCTTTTTCCTACTCTGTATGAGAGAAGCAGTCTTTGCCCGACAATTGATCAGTGTCACTTATATTATCATACAAGATTTTGCAACTTTTCTAATAGGTTCAAAACGATCCAAAGAAACAAATTAAAACAAATTGAATTCCATTTACGAATCTGCACAGTTTATTATTACAACAAATAAAATAGAATGGCATATATTGTTCTATTTTTCAGGCAGATTGTAACTTAATTCATATAGTACTTTAGTCGGTGCTATCCCGTAGTTCGTATTCGCCGAACGGTTCGATTGTGCACAATGGCTCGGCTAGAAAGTCGCTTATCAATTCAATTGTCTGGCCCCGCCCGCGCGCGTCACCGGCACATGCCTATCTCATTGTGCCGATAATTCGAAACGCCTATAATGTAATGTTGTGTAAAGACACTGTTACTACAAGGTTCCGTAGAGCTCCAACATATATTTTTCCGTTAAAAATTAATGTACCTATTATGTTATTGTCTCCTTCAGGTTTTCCCATGTTCGGGTTTTCCGATAGTTACTTTCAGGATGGGGTCTGAGTAAGTTGTTAACTTTGATGTTTATTTAAAGAAATCATCTCAGAAAAATATAGTGAATGCTGTGTTTAACCAATTTCCAAACATTTGTGTAGATATACATCGCCTTAACTAAATCTTTATGTGTCACACATTGCGGAAGTCAAAAATACAGAAAGAGGCAAAATTAAATGATCTGTAGTTATGTCGACACATTATTTTTAAAGGAGAAAATCGGATTGATTGATTACGCTGAAGGTTATTGGGTACATTAATATTGTAGTTTATAAAAGCTCAAAACAAGTGACTTTAAAACGAAGCCAAATCATCGTTTCTGGTTTCTTATCTGGTACCGAAACAATAATATTTCCTACTTCGATACAATGTTCTTGTGTTGCACCGTCTTGCTTCCTAAACCAAAAAAACAATGCAAATACTAACATCCTGATAGTCATCGATAATTCAAGGTTGTATCAGAGACGCCACTCGAAATGATGTCTGTATTGACAAGGCCAGGAAACACGAGGCCGCCACATAAATACTTATAACAAAAATCAAATAATTACCGTTTCAAATAAAGCACGCGGTTATAGCTTACGAAGTGGAAGGCACTTATTGTGAAGTGACGTACTTACTTACAACGATTGCGCGTAATGTCCGCCGCACTCGGGGAAATACAACGAAGCTTTACCGGAAGACGACGAACTTGATTCAAGGATGCGCTCAATTTAATACATTTATTCATACACGAATGATCTGCCTGTCAGCGTATTACACCAAGTACATTATATTTGATATCTTAGGTAAGCATCATTTAGTTTTTCAACAAAGAATATGAAAAACCCATTTTGTTGGTGTGTATACATAAATAGAATGCGTTAATACCACAGAACATGAAACTACAAGTGCGTTGATGTCTTTTGTACTGAACAATGAAATAAAGTATTACTTTAACTAAAATTTTGCAACTTCGCTGTATTATACAAATGATGATCATAAAACGTTAAGTTTTCATTGAAATCGATAAAATTAAATTGAGTTTCGTTGAGTCATGCCCTTGTCTAGGAGTCATTTCGTGCGAATGTGAATTAATGAGCTTGTTTTAAAATTGCTATGCAGCACAGCCATGTTGATATCGGAACCTGTCCGCGAGCAGTCCGTTGCAGGAGTGACCGTTCTTTGTCCGAGTCGTCCTAGACAGCCGCCGCACGCCGCATTCATGCATAGTAAATAATTACAGTGATCAGCGGCAGGTGGAGGCGCACGCGCGCGCATAGAAATAGAAAGGCACATTGCAGTAATTATTTAGTACAGTTATCCGTAATGGGCCGTTTTGCGAAAGCTGTTAAGTAAATAAGCAGCGTCCTGCGGTTCCTGCCGGGTGCGCGCGCCGCCGCACGCCGCACGCCACATGCGCGTGCGCCGGCGACGCTCCACATTAATCGCAAATGCTTCATAATAAGAATTCCATACGTTAAGCGGCTCATTTATAGTTAACTAGCCCACGTTCCATGGGCGTTCGTTTTATTCTAGTTTTTGTTCCGTAAAAAAAATACCTATTGTATTTTTATTACAGGTGATTAAAATATATTCATACTTATATGTAGCGGTATTTTACTGTTATTAAACTGTTAAATATATTTTTAATTTTGCCTTTTTCGAACTCGTGTTTCAGATCATATGTACAAAAATATCATTCGTTTAAATACTACGGACCCTCCCGAAGAATTTGTAATATCCGTTGGGGGGAACTGAGTGACAAGTATCAGCGCGACGCGGTACGTCTCGAGCCAGCTCAGGAAGGATGGGGCACGACGGCACTACGCGGTGCAGCGCGGGTCGGCGTGGGCGCAGTGCTCCCGGGCGCTGAGCAGCGGCGCAGCGGCGCGCGGCGGCGGCGCGCGGTGGGTCAGGGGTTAAGCGATACTTTATTTTGAATAATTTATATGTCGTAGCGCGATAGACGGCGTGCCCTCCGCCTTGTACTGTTTATGGTAATGCGGGATATCTCGCATTGCAAATGCGCTGAATGTGTCGCCACCCGAAGCAGCCGCTCGCGATAAGCACCGTTTGGAATGTATTTCTCTCGGAAAATAACCATGTTTCGGGACAAATACTTCACAACGCAGTCTATATTTCCAAGAAATTCAGTGCTGAGAGCTTTGTCATTTTTAATCCTTTTTGTGTAGGTACAACAGAATTACAGAACCAGTATGTACTTAATAAAATATTATATACGTTAGCAATAACCGACAACTGGTTTGTATTTAAATCGCAAACGAAACAAGAACAATCGGTCAGAGAGCACCGAGTTAATTAAAATGTAGAAGGTTCGGCCAGCGACGGCAAGACAGGTCGCGCTCACAGATAGCAAGTCAAAAATTCACTTTTAAGAAATTGTCATTAATCAAAATTAATGGAGTTATTATCGCACTGGAACTTTCAAAAAATATTTATTACAGACATAAATCAGTCTTAAGGGCCGTAACGAAGCAGTGCGGTGAGCTTTCTAGGACGAGGCTGGCGAGCGGGCAGGCTGGAGCGCGGCTGCGCGGGCGCAATTACCGCGCTCCCTCATAGCCTGACGCATAGCCTCGTGCGCTCCATAAAAAGTTTCCTTATGCCTTCCTACGTCCACCTAAATTACTTGCTTCACGTACAAGTAGGCAGATATGCGCAAAAACTATAATAAACTGTGTACGGCTATACAGGTAATGCAATACATAAGTGTCATGAGACCGGTCCAATTGTTCTCCTATATATGAAGGCTTATTAACTTCCAGCACGTTGTTAAGGAAGGAATAACGATTTTTCATATCATGTTTACTACAGGTAACATAAATATTCTTTTGTTCGTATGAAGGGCTGTTCATACAATTAATGTAAGAACATTTAGAAACAAAATAACACATTAGGATTTTTTTTTTATATAAATTTTCATCGTTTAATAAAACGGAAACATATCTTCCAACTAATTCGTTTAGGAACTGACAAATTAACTGTTAACTAATTTTATTTCAATAACTGTGTTTATAGCACCATAAAACAACGTATACTATATAAATCAACGCACATATTTCTATTTAAATATCTTGCCTGAAGATTAGAAACGAACTGGCAATGCGTAGCGGGGCGTAGAACAGCGTAGCACAGCGTAGCTTGTCTACACAATATAGTTTCTAATATAGAAATAACCTAAAAGCCTTGGAAATCTTACTTAAAAATAAGTAACATAGTTAAGATAAAAAGACAATCATTTGTTTATGCAAAAGAGCAACGTTATAGTGCTCGAATCATTTCGCAAGTAAGTCGAACACGTGAGAGTTGAGCGTTTCATAATTACTATTGTTGTGATTTATAGGTGTTTCGAGATATTCCCCGATAACGAGACGAAGCCGACGCGGAAAGTAACTTTATACAAAATAGCGAACAATATGACGTGATATTTTTAATAGATAATGATGGTGATGGACGACAGCGCCCCGCCACGGCCGCGCGCACCGTGGGAACTATATTTCGGATCTACGATCTCTACGTTTTGTAATCACACGCCATACTCTACACTGATACTTTCTTATTGTAAACATCAACTATTTTGTAAAGAATCATTGTTAAGACGTACGACGACGACGTACTTTGGAAAATTATACAATCGTCAATGATATTTTATAATGCACTAAATATGGAAGTACATTTGTAATAAGATCGGATACCAATTATGTACGGATAACAAAATGTTACAAATAGCAAACAAATGACAAAAATACAAAACACCTCCAAGGTTCGCGTAAATGATCTCGGCAGATATACTGGAACCGAGCAAATGTGGGTGATTTAAAAAGATTAAGAAATCGATATCGGTCGCGAATGGCAAGTGCACGTACTTTGATTATAATTGGCAGTATATTAACAAACAAAGTAGTGCCGGGGGCGGGGCGCCGACATGTTTATGTGACCCGAGGTTCAAGTGACCCGCCGAGTTGCCAAATTAACGAAAGCTCACGCAGGTCGAGACACTTTCTACTGGCCTGCATGCGTACCAACATTTTCATTATCGATCGCTTTCATAATTCAACTGACATTTTTGTTCCATTCAATTGCATCGCTGGAAAAAAATGACTACAGGCGCATTTATTAAGAGTTTTAATCGTCGCTGAGGAACCCGTATTTTTATCTCGCGTTACAAAATACGGGCCGCACTGTGTACTGTAACGAACCAATATATTAAGAATAAATAATGTCTTCTGGGTACATTTAAATTATAATCTCGTACGTAATTGATTCATAGAAACACTTAGTGCTGAATGTGTTTACTATTGCAAAATTTTATTTTGGTATCCGACTACCTACTTTGATTTGCATTTTTCTGTAATGACATCAATGTCTTGACTTATACATATTTATTAGTATAATTTATTACCCCATTTATTTTAAATCATTGAAAGTCTGAGTGATTTAAATGTACGTTTATATAAAATGGCTATTGTGTTTTCATTTCACTAAAGAATAATTGCTGGCAAGTAACTGGACCACGACTTTGTATTTTATTTTCAGTGATCAATTTCTACGCTTACGGCGTTCTGTGGTGATTTCCGTGACGTGGTGATTTATTAGTCAGCGGACCTGTCCTTAATGTAATACTTTAACAACCACCATTAAGATTTCAGCTTGGAGTTTTATTTACTTTGTTGAATCTGGTCGTTAATTATAACTGCGAGAGAACAAAAGGTAACTAAATATGTAGGGTCTTTAGTGTCTGTGGAAATACTCGAAGCTGGTTGATGAATACAGACAGGTTAACATAGTGTTTGTGTATTAGGAAATCTGAAAACAAACTATCCGTAAAGGCATGAAGGTCTATTGTTGCAAGTTAGGCACGTAAAACATCAAATCGTATGAGATTCTCTGATAACGGCATTTTAATCAACGAATCAAAGCACGCAATTTCTTAGAAATCGTCTAATCCTTCCTAGAGCTAGGTGCATATGATTCAAGGTTATAATCTGCGAATCCTCAATAGCTTGCAGAGAATAGTTTCGGATCCGACTGGTCCGAAGTGTCGCTTCCAGCTCGCCAATATGGCCGTCTGAGCGTCCGCACAAAGCCGACCTCGCACGAAATCACTTTTAGTTTCTTTATTTGTCTCACCGCACCTACATGATATTATAAATAAAGACAACGTCTTTTTATTCTATTTGTGTAGTTTTGTGCAGTCATATTAATGGGGAAATTTATAACTACCCTGACATTTATAGCTGCCACCTTCCTATGATAATTCATTATTACTTGATTGTGACGGTGACATAATTCCTATGATAATGTTTGATAATAATAATATGTCTTGTGCAGTTCTTAAAGTTGTCAACTATTTTATTCATCAAATAAATAGTTTAATAAGCGGATTACATGTGTATGTAATGGGCTAAGTGAAACAGCACTAAATATTTTATAGGCAGATAAAGCATAATCTATCAGTTCCGATCTTAACGTTAAAATTGCACCCTAAGCCCAAAAGTGCTACAAATAACCGGTTGTGTTCTGAAAACAGAACATAAGATCAAAGTTTTAAGATACCTGTATACATAATACAAGCAGAGTAAAGTATTTCGACGATGTGCGAAAGACCAAAATATTTCAATAAAATTTAACGCACCTTTTAACTCGCGAATATCCACCCCATCAAAATGTTTCTGTGTGTTTTTATGAAAAAAAAATGTTTATTCGCCATTACCGCGGCATGTACGGCGAGCTCATAATTACGATTGTAGTGGTCACAAATACTAACGACAATGTTTCCTCGAAGGGAGAAAGTAGGAGGAGTATGAAGGAATAAATCATCGCAAGCAACAGCGACAAGACTGAGATAAGGCCATCGATGAAATAGCAGCGATTGTGCGAACATGAGCCAACAACATGTGACATGGTGGCAGCGTCGTACGTTGTGACGGAGCCAGCCTGCTGCGCTTACAATCACCTCCGTCATATGTTATGATACTATATAAGTCTTCTTTTATGCGCTCGTGCCGATGTGCAGATGGAACTTCTCCCATAGTTTTAATAGACATCTCTCTACGCACAATCTACGTACGCTACCGCTTAAGCCTAGCTTATAGCTACTTCACGTATAAATTTGGTTTCTATAGCAGTTTTAGTGTAAATAAAATCAGTAGTATCTCTAAGTTTGAATTACGAACAATTTGAATTAGCCCCACCGTAGACTTAAGAAAATCAAGCATTTTGTTGAGAAATATTTTAGTCCCTGTAATACCAAAACCCATCAGCCACCACTTATGTCGTAAAAGTTGAATATCTATACAAACATACACTTATGTGTCAAATAATTGAAGTTTGCAACCAACTTTAAAATTGTTTGATTAGGTAAGCACTAGAGCTGGTACTTTAAAGAGGTCCTGACACATCGGCCACTCTACTCCCGCTAGTGAGTGTGGTTAACCGTCCAAGAAATTGGCAGCAACATCAATTCTCCTGTCGTCTGACAATTCGAGTCATTGCGGCTGTCATAGAGAGCTTTATTCCATATTCACGATGAGGGACTCTTCTTGTTCTTTTTTATTCGCGATGAAGTCATACAGGAAGATTCTCTTAGGAGATCGTCTTCGTTCGTGTGCACTACTGCTGAGCATAAACTCCAAAGATTAGAGCCCGGAATGGTGCTCGCTTAATGGCAATACGCTTTCTTCCGATATCACGGGTTTTCTTAAGTTCAAGATCCATAATTAATACCATTACTGACGAAATGCAGTTTTATAATAGGCTACACCTCTGCTTAATCCTTCGGGGATAACAGGCGTGATGTTATGCTACGTTAAGACTGATGATGAAGACCATGAAAAGATCAAGCTTACTGTTCTGAGATCATAGCCCTTTGCCCATGCTCCTTTCACGTAGTATTTCGGGATATCGCCAGGTTGGTCGAATCTTCACGTGACCTGAAAGCTGGCCTTTTTTTCGCCAAAGAATCAGCATTGCCATCCAACGTGGCCTTCCAGGCACTTTTCCTATTGACAGCGATGTGGACAAATTTTTTGTCGGCTTGTAATTCTTTAATTTTTCTTTGATACTTGTACATTTTGTTAGTATTTTAGATCTATCTCTACAGATAAATTTTTAAATAATTTACATACTGTATTCAAATAAATTAACTACATTTGAAACTTTTTAAAGACTAGTTTCGCAACATAAAACTCGGCTTCGTCGTCATATTCCAATCACCATCACAATTGCCAGACGTTAAGCGCAACGATTACTGCAGTATCTCACTACGATTGTTCATTCGCTGCGAACATTACCTGTTGATTCGATGTTAATTGCAGAGTTCAGAGAAGACGATTTTGATTTTGTTGTGGTTATTTGGCTCTCTGTGTTTATTTTTCTTAATTGTTCTGCAAATCATAATGACTTTGACTAGACTAAATGGTTTTTGGTACTGAAAGAAGACTAGTCTAGTTCAAAAAATGATCAAAGCGGCATCGTTGTACCTAATGTTGTCAGTGTTTTTCGGCACGGTTGGTTGCAGTGGCTAAGCCATTGGCTGCAGCGCTACGTGTCTTGGGTTCGGTCCCCGCGCGGAACAAATATTTTTAGACCTACAAGTCGTTATTCTGGGTCTGGATGTTTGTGTATGTGAGTTGAAATGTTTGTAAACACGTCCATGATACGGAGAAATTACCAGGATGGGCAAGCTATTTTTAAAGATAGTAAAAAAACAGTGTGTGATTTATACCCCTCATTGTAATGTGGTCCTGAAACTTTTGCGACCATAACAAATATATGTCAAAAATAGTAATTCAATACGTCCCAAATAAAATCACGATTCATCTTGCCGGATGTTTGAACTCAAGCCTAGTCGGGGACACACCTTATGTGCTTTATTGTATAAGCCACAGCTTTTGTACGTGAAGATTTACCGACGAAACTCATAATTTACCGATAGCTCGTGATTAACAAATTAAAACGCAATAGCATTGGCTGTCGAGCTATTATCTGTCAGGCGTGAATGGTTTATATTCTGTCTATGGGAGCGCCGAACACCTCGGCGCTGCGTTAAAATGGCAATAAAACACGGCTGAATTTACGTAACATCTCAGTGTACTAATATACGATAACATAGCTAATCACAACTTTATAATAAAGTCTTTTTACTTTCGATTAGAAAAATGGACATGACGTCGACCCTATGTTTAGATTTGTATCATGACGAAGAAAACGGTTGGTCCTTGCTCGAGTGCGTTCAATTCTCAGGTCGGGTACAGTGTTATTGGATTTTTTTCATCAGTATGTTTTCAGTACAGGGTCTGGATTAGAACCCGGTTAACGGCAATAGGTACGCCCCCTATTACAGTGGACTTAATCATAACTGATAAAATGGGGGTGTACTGTAAAGTACTACTAGGTATAGAATACCTAGACCTTTTTTTTTTGCGGATGGGAAATCATCAAATGACTTCTCCCGCTCTGGGCGGAGCGGGAGGGAGTGTCAGACTTGTACTGACTAAAACCCACCCATGTTCCTTCTTCGCCCTTTGTGTTCCAGGGCCGCGGTATCTCTTTCGAACAACCCGCAGCCCTGGCAGGCATGGGCCCTCTCGGACCCCTTCCGGTTTGCTGACATCTCCTAAAGGCGCGCGTACCTAGACCTCTACTTAACTTTTCGGCGATAACACGCATGATGATGTTATGCGACATCTTCAGAATGGTGTTGAAGACCATGAAATATCTGCCTCTTTGATCTGTAACTCTTCTTAACCCTTCGAAGAGATTAAACGTAATTTTAATTTATGTATAAGGAAAATTACGAAACTAAAAAGATCTCTTAAATTAAACAAATTAAAGCTTTTAAATGTTTCGTACAACACAGTGCTGAAAGCTTTCAGATTTCGTAGCTCAAGTTACCATCAACATGAGCGTTTTGAATACCAACCTTAATAGTGGGTCTCTTAAATTACACGCGACATTATTTAAATGAATAGCGATTACGTAACTAAATTAACCGTTGACATTGTCGAGAACAATTTTTCATTTGAGTACTTGGAATACGCTCGCGAGTAGGTATAAATAATTAAGCACTTTTCGTTAACGATCGGTTAACAGATATTATGCATGAAGCGAAATTCAGTTTCCACAAACAAAATGATAATCTGATATAAAATGGCTATTGAAAAACGAAACCATAGCAATAATCTGAGCAGCGCAAGAAGGTCGAGTGTTGCGGCTCTTGCGACAGCCGACATGCCGCCATATTGTATTCACAGGGAACGTTTGCAAAGAAATGTTCAATAAATTTGTGCCGTCAATAAAGATATCGATCAAAATTACAGGGTTCCGATGATTTAACAAATATGAGTGGATCGCCTGCGCGGGCGCACAGGGTGGCCGCGTGGCTCTTCCGTGAAATTGTAATGTTATGGCCCTTAACAACAATTTAGCTGTACCAACGAAAGCTGCACCAATTTCTTTAATTACCAATCGAATTGAGCTGTTCGAGTCACTTAATTAAACATAAAAACCTCTTTATTTGCGAACAAATTTTATGACGCTATTCTGTTTACAACAATGCGTTTATTAAGTTCGCAAGTAAATACGATCAGGGTTAATGACTCCAACGCTTTAAAAGGGTAGTATGAAGGAAAAAAAATAAAAAGTCATAAAGCCACCTGTAAGAACGCCAATAAATATTTTATTATAGCGAACATTCGGATTTTACGACATATGAAAAATGTAAAGTCCGTGCCGGATCAATCAAGTGTGCATGCGCAATCATTATAATAAAAGATACGCAGGTAGCGGTACAATAGAGTATTACGCGGAGCGCGGGGGATAGGCTCGGATGGACGCAACAATGATCTGGGGCCACCCTAGCCCCGTGCGTTACTCCCAATAAAAAGTTGAGTGCGTCTCATTAACGCCTTGCGTAAGCTCGAAAGCGGCCCTTGGGGCACTCGTTGCCAGAGACAAGCAACGCAAATTACTTTGGCACCGTTTGACGGCGGGAAATTTCATTACCACGAGCACATATCATTATTATCTTGCCGGCAATCTACATATTTTACTCGGTAATAAATGCGCGGGTAGTTTCACTTTCGGACACTGGTTTTCGAAAATGACCTGACTTTATAAATTTGCTGCGGCTCGGTTCTTGTGAAGGGCGTGTTACAGTTTTAAGTGAATTTCTTTTTGACCTCTTGCTCCAAGGTGTTGTCCGTAATTACTTGGACACTGCTATATAATTTGGTGTAAACAACGTAAACTGATATTTAAATACATACATACCTATGTGACTGCAGCTGCACAGAGATACAAAATCTTATTAAATATTAATTAGTAGATATTTGAGTAATTTTAATAGCTCTTCCTCATTAACAGTCACAAGCATTTGATGTAAACACAGGTAAAGGAATCTTTAGTGTTGCATATTGTTTTAGGTGACAAGTTAATATTTACTCATTACAAACACGTCCCATTAATTACGTATGTGAAAAAACATTTCTGCAGAGTTACGACTTGCTTAATTCGGAGGTTTCTATGCAAGTTAAAATCAAACGTTAAAGATTGGTTTCAAATCGATAACATATTAATTACGGTTTCAGAAGTGTCGCCGCTTATCTGTGAGTTTGCCCTGCGCCTTTACATAAAACTGAATGTTAGAGTGTGCGTCGAGGAGTCCGTCCAGGCGACTGGGGCTCGTTAGCCAACCGCCGAACACCGACAGCGTAATGACAGAACACGCCTCTTGTAATCACCGTGCGTGATTTTACTCCACATCGCACTTCTGAGACGTTTTGCGAATTTAATTTTTGGAGGTTATCAAAATCCTCACACGTTTCACCTCGCCGCCCGCTAAGCGTATCATTACGTGAACTGAAGCCTACAATTACTCACTTGCCTTGGTGTAAAAGTTTTCACAAAGTAGCACACGTTCTTTAAGATTAAAGGATTGATTGATTATTACTATGTGCGTGATATGTTCGGAAAGTAGACCCTGGACAATTTTAACGAGTCTCTTGATTCGATCTCTGTAATATAAGTGCGCAACGGCAGGTGCCTTAACAAGGCTTATGATGCCTGAAATAGGTTCTTGCACCGTTAATATAAGCACAAAAAAATACCAGGGGATAAATAAGTGAATAAACACATTTACAAGCAGCTTGAAAAGAGTCCACCGTGAAATAACTTTGGCTAGGTAGGTAACGGTCCATTCGAAAGATATATATATCAAATAATATTAACATGGAATAAAAATAAAGAATGCTTGCAGGAGCGGTACAGATGGTCATATCATTCTTTATATCCCGCCGCTGTAATATCAGATAGGCAGCGGCACAGCTGTCATCGCCGGCTTGCCGCGTGAACAGTTTCAAGATGCAGTCAGTAATTATTCCACGTCGCCGAAAAATTAAAGCAAGGATACGATAAACCTTAAGTGCAACGCGAATAAAAAAATCTGACAGTGAGAACACATCGAGCGAAATGGAACGTCAACGCGAAGGTTGATGTCGTGTCGCCGAGGGCGCGGAGAAATGACGGCTCAGTCCGTTGTGCAAAGCCGTTCTTGTACAAATCGATTACACCCGTGTTCCGTACGAGTGTACGAGATCGCGTGACGTGCTTTAATTACAGGAGGTGTCGATTCGAAAAACGGTGTTCAGAAAACAACTTCGAAATTGGAACAGATCATAGTCATTATACCAATTTGCTGAGTAAAGGCTTTTATCCATAACCCTCATAAATTGTATGTAGGTAGGTACTCGTTCCGTATGAATTAAGTAATCATAGAGTTCAGCATTATAAACACCAGCTTGATTTTTACATAAATACTTCCTAGATGGCGCAGAGCTGATGGATTACATTGTCACAGCCTCTCAGTCGAAACACACATAGTTAATTATTACTCGACTCGATCGAATCGATTTTGATTCGTTTGTTGACATAGGTATAACTTAGAACAATAATTATAATGTTTTGATTTATAACCACACGCATATTATGTACAACATTCCAAAGTGTTTTTTTATTATAATGAACGATCATTTTACTAATCCGTACGCTTGTCGCTTGATATAGCTTTATGACTGAATATAATTACAAGAGACAGACAACATTTCAACATTGCCAATGACGAGAAGACATAATAATAAGACAGAGTTTAGGGTTTTGTAAACAGATTAGGCAAAGCAGTTAAAATAAGTAGAAGCGTGATTTATGAGTCTGGGTTGAATTCCCTGGTGCCATGACTTTCGATAAAAAAACGTCAACGTCGAAGATTAGTAAATCTTGAGGCATTACTAATAGACTCTTGTATCTGTATGCTTCGGATGTGCTGTGGTGCCTGTGCTTTGCCTACGTTTTCAAGTTTTTCAGGCATGTGGGGGTTTTATATTATAAAATGTAAGTATCAAACAAGATGCTCGAAAAAGTTTCCACGCTGTCCTACGTAGATAGTGGTACAGTTGAATTACATTCGTTAGTAGGTTGGCGGGGTGTCGGGCTGCGCGGACCGCGGGACTGCGGGATGGCGGGACCGCGCGGACGGTATCGCGCGCGCTATCTCACGCCCTGTTGCCACGCTTCTCACCTCGGGACGCCACCTCCGCGCACTTCGCCCGCCTTGATGCTTTATCGCCCGCAATCGCACCACTCATCTATTACACGAACCTTACCCACTGAACTGAATGTCGATGACCCACTCGACCTTATCCCTCCTTATGAGGAGTTACGAGTGACAGCGCCGTGCGAGCCTGCTCATGTGCATTTTTTAAATAATTTTTATCGTTGTAATAACGGTAGTTGTTGTATTTACCAACTTTATAGAGAAGCAATTTAATTGCTTCTCTATAAAGTTGAACGAGTTATTATGTTCATTAATATATTCCATAACCGCTTAACATATTGAATTTCACAAGAAAATTGTTTTGGATAAATCCAAAGCGGTATTGGTGTCTCAAATTCGAAGGAACAGTGAATGATAAGTTCCTTTAATCCATTTATTATTATAAATTTATCGGAGTCGGTCTCTGGGAAACTGGCATTTAATTTAGTTGGCTATCTAGGCTGATCAGTCAAGCAGTAACATCTAGATTGAAAGGTTTTATTAGTTAATCCTAATTCAATAACGCTTTTTGCTTAAGGCGGCTGCGGCTGCTGCGTTGCATCCTGTTCAGGCCAGACGTGCAGACGCTGAACACTTTCACGACTAATTGTTGTTAATGCGACGTGATCTAGTTCGATAGTGTAATGTCAACGTGTCTGCCCACATTTCGTGCATTAGCTTTAGTGCTGATATAAATTACAGATCAGCGCTGCAAGTTTGGCGACTGCATTAGCCCGTTTTGCATTTGATTACATTTTTAGATGGCTTTTAAACATCAGCTAGCTAGTGTCGTAACAAAATCTAGCGTTTCACACCGCACGATTAACAGACACCATATTTGTGAATATAATAAAAACTGTAAGTTTATTATTTTTGTTGCAATTTTATCTCACGCCTTTGAATGATTTACACAGGCTTTCGATTGGTGTCTGGTAATTTATATCTCCTAAGTATTATGACGAAACTTCATCAGAGTTTATGTTGCGACACCCAATGAAAAATCTTTTCATAATGACTGCGTTCCAGATACATCAGCCTTATGAATGATACGAGTATTTATTCTCCTTTTAAATTAATTGTCTTGGACAAGAGAGAAAACCCATCTTGCGTTTAAATATGCTTTTCATGCTGCTTTTGCAAATTATGTAAAAACTTTGACATTTTTGCCGGAATAGCCACCGCGTAACTGCTCGCTGCGTTATCAATCACTTTGAGTTCTATGAAAACCCATTGTTACACGCCAAGTAGGTATTTCGTATCGAATTGAGTATTCAGCTCAGCTGTCTCAGTCTCAGTTTGACTACTTCTCAAGTGATCCTATTTGAGCGTGCTCAAGCAGCCGACTTGAATTCATACGGTCTGAATACAGCGGCCATCACAATGCATCAGCGCCTGCGCAAGTGAAGGGCACTCGGAATTCTCGGATTATTTTAACTTGTCTTTTTCAATGTCAGCGTTTAAAATAATTGCATCACAATTTTAAAATGCGAGGCTTTTGCTTTTAAGACGGTTTAAAGCGTCGTATAATAAGATTATTTCCTGGAAATCATGAGACACTTCTTTGTCGAGCGCTGCTATTTATATATGTAACTATGACCATGTATGTTGAGTGTTGACACTAATCTACAGATTTATTAGTCTAATAGAGTAATTTGTATATTATATCCTGCATATTTCTGGCCACTAAACACGTAACTTAATAAAAGGTCTTAGTACATTTTACTCAACAACTTATTTTGTGTGTCAAATAAGAACTAGTTTCAATAAACGACAATGGATTACGCCTCAACCTGTGATAATAGCAAGCCAAGAATATAACGTTTAACGCAGACCACAATGACTGCAAAATCAAAACAAGTCGATGTAATACGAAGAGACAATTCTGCGTATCGAATAATAAGGAGTGCAAGACAAGAGGACGCACGTTCGTGACCGGCCGAAGGCCTTCCACTCTAGCGGTCCGCAATTATTTATATTAAAATTACGGAAAATCACTCTCTCCCGACTAGCGAGCTTATCGACCATTGTTTCATGTCAGAACTATTTTGACAATTGATGGTCGGCCAACCCGTGCGGTTAAGTGCGCAGTGAGGCCCTCGCGTGGGCCGTTCTCTATTGTAATTCGATTTAAACATAGGTACCATCGTTCCGGCGACATTGAATGCTTCTCGGAATTAGATTCAGCTCTAGATAGTTACGGATGTTGTTTCGATACAGTTTTGTAATACCAATCATTCGAAGCAACGTAGGTTATGAAACATTAAATATTTCACCGATTGCTCAATATAGGCTGAATATCGTAAGATGACATTACTTAGCATTTCACTTATTTCGGTCTTTTATTGGAAGCTTATCGACGTATTAAATTGTAATTGTATATTACTTTGGATAAACTCTATCTCAACAGTCAGCCCATTCTCTCGGCGGTATCTTAAATGTAAAGACAATTAACTATGTGTCATCAAGGACTTCTTTTTACCATATCAGGTAACATTTAAGATTAACACGTTTTATAGTACTTAATAATAAAATACAAAAAGACAAATTTAACTAGTACACAAATTAAGCATATTTTTACGTTTCCGCCAACTGAAGAGATATAAAAGATCTACTAATCTTGAATATTCGGTATTATTCCTAATAACGTGGGTGCGATTTTATAGTCAAAAAAACAGCTTTATTACCTAGACTAGACACAGATTTTCCAGCCACATCTTTAATTTAAGTGGTTTGTTTGTTAATCAGCAGTTGACGAGGTGTCGGTGTCTGTGGGAATCGCCCGCGGCCGCCATGCCTAGCTCATTTGTACAAATGAGTGTAGATAATTTGTTGCAATATGACCGGCCATCATCACGTCGCAGAGCGGAGGAGGCGAGCCGTCCGTCATTATCTGCGCATCGACAGATCGCGCCGATGACCGACACCGTTAGTGCCGTAACAGTAACACTGATGCTGATAAAACTATACAAATATGTAACAATTGTGCAAACATCTTATCTCAAGCTATATTTTGAGCTACATTTCATAACAAACACATATTTTGCGGCCAACATTTCTAAAGCGTCGTGATTGTTATTCGACATGCATATTACTGAAATGCGGACTGAATAAAATTGCGCAAGTATTATAAAACACACAAAGCTCACAATTTTACTCTCATAATAAAATTCTGATGTGTGGTATGCACATCAGAATTTTATTATGAGAGTACATTACATATTGATCACGTTTAAAATTGCATTCTTGATAACCATTTATTAAAATCGAGTGAAATCTGTAATTCGTTGGAGAGTTTGTCAGAGTAACATGACTTGACACAAAGTGAACATAAAAAGCGGTCGGACGCGGGTCATTCGTTTCATCGTTATGTAAGGACAATATTTCGTTGTTCCTTTTAACTCTTATTCGATAACAAATGTTAATACATAGGTCATAAAAATTATGCTATAAAATTTTCTATTGATTACATCTAAGACGAGACAAATATAGAAAGAGCATGAGACAATGATGTTTAATATAATTGAAATAAAATAGTTACATAAAACCAATTTAATTACTTAAATAAACTTCAAGTCTCAGAAGATGAAGCTAAAGATGTGTTTTTCCCACGAGACGACTATTCTTCGGCCTCTTCGAAGCAATTACTAGATACGATGTCCTAAATTTAGAACGGATAAACGTACTATGATATTATCCGGATTAATTCCGTCTATTCCGCTAACGTAGTATTTGAATAGTTTAAAACAAAATAGTTTCTCGCGTCTGTTTGTTCTACCGCTTTGTTATTCTAAACGGTGTGGGAACTACACTAGTCAGTTTAACTTTAAGTTTTCCCGGGTGAAAAATACCTACCTCGTAACTTTTCCGCGGCAGGTTAATAAACTTAACAAGTAACTGTCAGACAAAACTATCAAAATTACTTTTTTTTTGTTATCAGTATTAGTAAAGGAAAACTGACGATTGCTAAGGATAACCGGATGTGGTACCGAGTTAAAGGATAGCTTATAATTATCAAGGATGAATTTCAATGATTTACAATAAAAACGATACTCTAATCAACGTATTGCACAGACAATTTATCAGCTACCGTTCATCTGTTATCTTTAGTCATTTTTTTAATGTAGTTGATTGATTCTTTCCTAGTAAATGAATAGGTATATTTTTTTCTAATTAATTATCATCGACTTAAGTATCCGCATATAACTTAACTCTGGCAAAGACAAATGTTTATGTCAAATACATAATATTTATGCCTACTGCATAAAACGGCAAAACAATGAGTGAGCGGCAAGTGGTGGCACATTATCTTTGTTAGATATTTGACGAATGCCAAATACAGGTATTACCTACATGTAGCCTGAGGCTACGACTAGTGTAAAATAAGCTTTCGAAATAACGAGCTGTATTTGCGATTTGAAGGAGCGCCTAAGCTAATACTTTCCGGGAAATCTGTGTCAGAGGTCGCGCAGAACACGCAAGATTCGCGTGTAACGTGTAACCGGCCGCTGCCATACAAGGTAATTAATATAGTGTTTAAGGGGAACGCCAATTAAAGGACTTTCATTAATTAAGTGAGATTAACATCTAATCGATTAATAAATTAATTTACACTGTTAAACTCTCTTATTACTACCTGCTTAGGATGGTAAGCGATGAGCTTATTTATGTTCCCGCGGTTCTGTTAACCTCCGCCGTCTATTATTTGTAAATGTTGCTAATCCGCGGAAACGGTAGCGTTTCAGTGTTTGAATACTAATTTGAATGATCTGCTAATACAAGCTTATTTTTCCTGTTCCTAAATGTTTGGTTTACTTATTAGCTGTAAACTGCATTTGCCAAATTATGTGCTAGATAAAAAAAAAACCCTTGACGGTGCGGTGATAAAACAGCAGGATCACCAGGTTTGGTGAACTTTCGGCAATAGATACATTAGAGTGTTCTGCAAAGCGTGTGAAAAATAAGGCCTCGCTACCAATGGTAATAATGAAATGTTCCCAAATGTCTTGGCAGATGATCCAGAAATAAAGTTCAAGCTTTGATTGTTAAATACTTGAAGTTTAAAAATGAATTTCTATTTCCGTAAGCTCGATGTAGGAAGTACTTTTTGTTTCACCCTTTTTAGTTACGGCACCTTAACCTCACACAAATCCTTGTCAAGTATCAATAATACAAGATAACTAAAAAAAAAAACAAAATCGCTTCTAATCTAGTGTGCCTATAAAATTTTGAGATATCTATTTATATAAAACTAGCTGTCCACAGCATGCGTTGCATTGCACTTTTTACCTACCCTATCTAGCTACCTACCATACGCTATCCTACCCTACCAACCTACCCTACCCTACCTACCTACCCTACCCTACCCTATCTACCTACCCTACCTACCTACCCTACCTACCTACCCTACCTACCTACCCTACCTACCTTCCCTACCTACCTACCCTACCTACCTACCCTACCTACCTACCCGACCAACCTACCCTACCTACCTACCTACCCTACCTACCTACCCTACCTACCTACCTACCCTACCTACCTACCCTACCTACCCTACCTACCCTACCTACCCTACCTACCCTACCTACCCTACCTACCCTACCTACCCTACCTACCCTACCTACCCTACCTACCCTACCTACCCTACCTACCCTACCTACCCTACCTACCCTACCTACCCTACCTACCCTACCTACCCTACCTACCCTACCTACCCTACCTACCCTACCTACCCTACCTACCCTACCTACCCTACCTACCCTACCTACCCTACCTACCCTACCTACCCTACCTACCCTACCTACCCTACCTACCCTACCTACCCTACCTACCCTACCTACCCTACCTACCCTACCTACCCTACCTACCCTACCTACCCTACCTACCCTACCTACCCTACCTACCCTACCTACCCTACCTACCCTACCTACCCTACCTACCCTACCTACCCTACCTACCCTACCTACCCTACCTACCCTACCTACCCTACCTACCCTACCTACCCTACCTACCCTACCTACCCTACCTACCCTACCTACCCTACCTACCCTACCTACCCTACCTACCCTACCTACCCTACCTACCCTACCTACCCTACCTACCCTACCTACCCTACCTACCCTACCTACCCTACCTACCCTACCTACCCTACCTACCCTACCTACCCTACCTACCCTACCTACCTACCCTACCTACCTACCCTACCTACCTACCCTACCTACCTACCCTACCTACCTACCCTACCTACCTACCCTACCTACCTACCCTACCTACCTACCCTACCTACCTACCCTACCTACCTACCCTACCTACCTACCCTACCTACCTACCCTACCTACCTACCCTACCTACCTACCCTACCTACCTACCCTACCTACCTACCCTACCTACCTACCCTACCTACCTACCCTACCTACCTACCCTACCTACCTACCCTACCTACCTACCCTACCTACCTACCCTACCTACCTACCCTACCTACCTACCCTACCTACCTACCCTACCTACCTACCCTACCTACCTACCCTACCTACCCTACCTACCTACCCTACCTACCTACCCTACCTACCTACCCTACCTACCTACCCTACCTACCTACCCTACCTACCTACCCTACCTACCTACCCTACCTACCTACCCTACCTACCTACCCTACCTACCTACCCTACCTACCTACCCTACCTACCTACCCTACCTACCTACCCTACCTACCTACCCTACCTACCTACCCTACCTACCTACCTACCTACCTACCCTACCCTACCTACCCTACCTACCCTACCCTACCTTTCTACCCTACCTACCTATCTACCCTACCTACCACCTTTCCAATTCTTTTCTGACGACCAAAATTCATGTACGTGACTAAAGTAACTAAGTAACGATGACACCGACTAGCAGCAGTGCCCCGTGTCCTCACGGACGCCATATGTAACATCACACTTAGGGTTGAGAGGTCAGACGGTAGTCGCTACTAGTAAAACCAGAAACTCTACATATCAATACCGAATGAACTGGTCGTGTGTTTATACTTACCACACAAGCAATTACTTCTCGTGCTGAGAACAAAGTGGACTCCGGCGATAGGCAGAGAGATGTTGCGGTGACTAATGCGCGGTGCCTATATCTGATAACGAACCGTTTTCTTAACCATTGGTAATTGTGTTCATTGGTAATTGTTGTTGTTCATGCTCAGTTTAGGTATACCGTATACGGACAGACTAGTCTAGTAAGATGAACTAGAAAAAGATCGTTTTTCCTAGAAATGAGTTAATGACATAAAGAGCGGTAGAAAATAGCAAGTGCCCGGATATGATGGCATACTTTTAGAACAGTTAAAACCTTGTCATCATCGTCTGCCTAGCCTTTTCCGAACTATTTGTAGTTGGGATCGGCTTCCTGTCTAACTGGATACAGGTGTATTTTACATGGAGCCACTGACTACCTGACCTCCACCACCCTACAGTAACTATGGGTACTGCGATATCCCTTGGTAAGATGGTGGTTGTAAGTTTTTCGGCTTCTGACTACTCGTAACGACTGTCAAAGATCTACAAAAAAATTAAATTAAAAATTTAAAAAACCCCCGACGGACAAAACCTCTAAAAAACCAAAAATAAAATTAATCCAAGCGTCGTAGCGTCGGAGGTCCGCTTTGTTTGTATATATATTTTTATATACTAAGCGGTCTACTTAGCGGTCCCCCGACGCTACGACACACACCCCCCTCCCCCCTATCAAGGGGGGGGGGTGCATCCTACCCCCCTGGCGATGCCCATGGTGAGAAAGTGACAAGAATTCAAATTTCCAATCAACTAGACCCGTAGAAGTTGGTTAAATCCCTTCATCAACTAGAAAAGAGGTGATGAGCTTCAAACGGCTGAGCAGATTTTCTCGAACATAGCTACAGACCCTACCTCTCTCAGAACACTCTCGATTAAAATACCTTTCAAATGACACCAATTTTATCAAAATCGCTTCATCCGTTTGGGAGCTACGATGCCACAGACAGACATACAGATACACAGATACACACGTCAAACTTATAACACCCCTCTTTTTTGGTCGGGGGTTAATGACAACCGTGACCAACGCCTTAGCGTGCTTTCCGAGGAACGGAGAAAACACGGTATTTATCGATGGTCACCCATCCACGGACCAACTTCGGCAAGCACGGCTTAGCCATGAAGATAGCCCCGTGCAGCTTTAAGGTATATTCAGTGAATTTAACTGAAAAAAATACTCGGTACACGAATGTCGGTTGATAATGACAGACAGTACCTCCCTAAGGAAAGGATCTGGGTAAAAAAAAATGAGAACATATAAAACAATCGCACACGATAGCCATGACAAATGAGGGTACCTCTCCGCTAATCGCCGTGCGCATCGCCAGCCATCAATCTTCATTACCGTGTAAGAGGCGCCTTGCGATTCATTCTACCAACATGTAACGTACGTGAAAGTTGCGTCATAACTGTTTCATGTGTTATGTGAACACGTCTCACAATGTTATTTGTTTCCTATTATACTTGTCATTTTTAGATGCATGTTTGTTGCAACTGTATACGTTTAAATTTGCAATTTTCCTCATTGTGTGTTTACAAATTAAATATATTTCCTGAAGCCGATAACGAACATCAGACAAGCATGTAATCAGTAACAGTCATTATAAAGAAATTATATCAATTAATAACAATGCATTTCATGAGAAATTGTATTTTGTTTGCGAGAAATGATTTTCCTCGTGGTAATTATTCTTAACATTGCAGGTAGTAAAAGTTTCCATGGTCATTTCTTTCCGACGAAAGCGATGGCAAGTCCAAGTACCTTCAATTTAATGACATTTCGTGCTTCACAGCAGAAACATGTCGACTTATAATTGTTTACACACTTACACAATGAAACAACGGAAAGTGGTTCAGTATAATTAATTTGAGTTGACAGTTACATAATTTACTCTCCGTTAAAGTATCATGCGTCATCGTTCAAAGTTTACTAGTGCAGTCTATAACTGAAAACTGAAAAATGGGTTATTTCTGTAAAATAAATCCCGAAGCCTGGCGGCGAAAGAATGACAAAACCATGTTAGACTGTCCTGTATCCACAAAGGGTAGGCGACCCTGATGTCGGGCTAGGGTGGATCACAAGCAGGCAGAATATGTGGACGAGTGCGGTGATGTGGAGGGGTATTGCATTATAAACCGTAATTAACACCTTTCCCAATATAACCATTCCAAAAAATATATATATTAAAATACAGTATCATACTTGCACGCACTTATTATGGACTCACTAAAGTTCATAAATTTCTTTAATGTCAAGACCACACCGCATGCTCACCAAAATATGCAAGCAGAAAAAAATTAAAAACTTATTAAAAAAATTCAATCATAACGAAACAAGATCACAGTTTTGGGTCATTGTTTTTGTTCGTAAATCCGGTCATTCTGCGCATGCGAAACAGCCCGATGCTATGTCGTCGGCGCGCCGCGGCCCGTGCCCGCGCGGGCGCCTTTCACCGCAGGTCGTAGGTCAGGGCGCGCTCAGGTGCTCCGCCCTCGGCGCCCCCCTCACCCGCCTGTCCACCCGCGCCGCACTAACGGCCCGCCACCATTGCCCTATTCAGCTGTCGTCGCGAGAACAACATCGCCGCCGCTGGGAACAACAACACTTATGAATTATTCCACCGCTCTGTACTGCTTAGAAACAATTACAAAACAATACGGATTCATAACATAACTTTCACAATGCTCTTTGTGTGCCTTCAGCGCTCCATGCTCTCGTTTGCTGCACTATGGCAGGCGAGCGCCACGCGGACCATCCTCGCCGCTCTCTTAGACAAATCGTGTAATATGCATGCGTATAATATACATAATACGGAACACTAGAAAGTCGCATCAGCTTCGGCACAAAAATTTTGGTGGTAATGTTTTGCGGCATCAACATGATAATTTCCTGTTGCTAAGATGACGATCGAATCAATTTGGCGCGGAGTGTGCAGCGCGTTGCGTATGGCTGCGGTGGCGTGCGAGATGCATCGTTAAGTTAATGCGGCCGTAACGGCGGAAGCTGCGCATAGCGTTAGCGAGCTTTCGGCGGTTCCCACGGCACCCCTCCCGCGACCGAGCGGTTACACAATGCGAGGTGAACGCGGATCTAAGCAATCGCTTAACCTCGCCCACTGCGCGCGCGCCGCACCGCTTCACCGCCAGCGCGATGCACCTCCACTCCGACACTACAGTTTCATAAAACACCGACAACTATTACACTATCCAAGTGTTACACAAGTTATCGTTTTAAACATACTTTTTTTTTATATTTACATTATTTGTGTTAACGTACATGTGAATGTTTGTGTAATTGTGTCATTTAAATATAAATCTGTTTCAATCTTTCTAAAAACAAACAAAAAAAAATAACTATAAAAAAATAACGTTTAGCTACATAATTATGTTGAATTGTATAGCTTAGCATTGCTTGTGATTAGTTATCTAGAAACTTGATAATAGTTCCTTTGTTTATTCAGGATGAACATCATGGGCCGCTGGACATCCATCAGCGTCAACATCTCGTGAACCCTTAAATACCTTGGTACTATTGTTTCCATGTAACACTTTAGATTGGAAATTAATAACAGTCTCACGATAATAACGTATGAAAATTAACGACTTTTGACACCCGATGACGGACGTAACGCAGGCCGGAAGATTGCAATGAGTACTTTCTTTACATCCGGCAGTTCAGGCGGGGTCACGACCGATCTTTTTGTCCAGCCTCCAGGCTGAATGCACGCGACCCGTGCGTGATTATGTTCGACGCGCTTAATTATGCTGTCACATCGTCACTTGATGGGCGATAGTGAAAGCGAACGATACTTGCCGTAATAATAGACGAAAAATATAGCCGTACGAGCGTGGACAGCTCGCAGACGCAACCTCACCGTGCCATCATCACACAAACCGGTGATTTCTTAACGACATTAAAAGTTGTATCACGTTGTTAGCACGTGCATATAAATTAATGTGTTTTCGGCAGATTATTCAGTCTAGTCTTTATACATACATAATAAGCGACGGAAAAAACCTACTTAAATAAGTATTCGACCACATTATTTTAACGAAGATAAATCACGCAAAATTGAGCAGAAACGGTGACAGGCTCGGGTGTTAACTGTGGACTGTGGACTGCGTCGGACAGAAATGAGATACTGTGATGTCGCGAATTCAATCCCGACCATGTATCAATGTGTTTTTTTCAATATATTTACACAATTTACGCCTTAACGGTAAAGGAATATTTTGTTCAGCGTACACATCCTTAATAATATGGCGATAGGTACTGTGATCTTATTTTATGTATATAGACATGGCTACTTTGGACACACTAAATGGTAATGTGTTGTTTAAATCTAAACCCACTTTCAATTATAGATAGATCTGCAGATATCAGATAATGATATCAGACAAGTAAATTCTAGTAAATAATACACCTACATATGTAGCTAGGTAGATATAGTATACCTAAATATGGTAAACACATAGCTGTGATTTGTCTAAAATTGTGGCTGACCTTCATCAGTTGCAAAAGCAATAAAAGAAGAAAAACTTACTTTGTTAAACATTTTAATTTATAAAAATGATTGGCTGCCTTAGCACATTGAAAAGTCATAAAGGGTATAAGGGTGTCTAAAAATATATTGTAATTGTATTTAAATTAATTAAATCAGAGCCTAATTGCCTGCCGTGCTTATTTGTGTAAGCATACAAGTTCATGGGCTAAGTAAGTGCGTCATTGTTATCAAACAACTTTCATACTCATAATTTTCACGTAATTTCCAACTAAATTTAAATTTTGTTACGAAATTACGGGAGCTTATTTCGAAAAATTAAACCATATCATAACTTACTGAAACTGTAGACAAAAAAAAACGATAAGCCTACACTATTCAGGTTTTCTTCTCTGTTCAATACCGCGGCAAAAAAGAGACAAAGTATTCGCTCTTGATTTAAGTATTAAAAAGAACAGTTCTCGCTTGGGTCGATGTGAGCGCAGAATTTCCATGTGCGGGTTCGGTTCCGGCTTCGAAATAGTCCGGTCCTCCTTGAGAGCGCCGCAGAATCCGACGGGCTCGACCGCAATCTTTTAGATCATCGTCTATATACGTACTTACCTACTATAACACATTTTATTATTTACGACAAAGCAGGTTTGAATAACGGAGAACAAGTTCGATTTCAACCAATATTGTTTGCGGTTTATAGTTTAACACACGTCCAACGTCTGTCCATCTTTTCCATTCGGTTACGCTTGTGAGCTTGTGAGAATCTCTCTAATTAGGAAACGTTATGTAAACAGAGATGTTATATAATCATCTAGTATTGCTGAAGGTCCTCGACCCCGCGACAAAAGCTCCGCTACATCTATGCTGAATTGTGTAAGCAAAAGTTTTTACCAATGGTTGCAGATGACAGCGCGTGACGCGACGACGCGTGGGTGACGCGCGCGTCAAGTGTGCAATATGCTTCATTTATACGTACACTAGCTGTCCCGCGCAACTTCGTCTGCGTCACATTTTCTCCGTTTTCGCAACATTTTTCATTGCTGCTCCGCTCCTATTGGTCGTAGCGTGATGATATTCGAGCGGCCGCTAAACCGTCGGGCTACTTACTTCGGTGACAATTGGTTTAAAATAGCCGTTCTATTCTAATGCTTGTCATGACAATTGTCAGTTGTCAAACAGTTAAGGAGTGCGGACATAATGCAATATTGCTCACCTCCTAAAGTTATTAGCGTGATAATATATAGCCTATGTCCTTCCCCAGGTTGAAATCTATCTTCTTGCCAAATTTCATTAAATTCCGATCAGCCGTTTAGTCGTGAAAAGGTAACAAACAAACATACAAACAAACAAACAAACAGAGTGACATTCGCATTTATAATATTAGTATGGATACCAACGAAACTAATACATACATATTATGTTTCCATGCCAAGCGTAACAGAATAAATTGTTCGGAATAATTATGTTAATTGAGAAACGACATTTGATCTAACATATTGTGACACTCTATTTATTTTGCGGCTTAAAGTTTTTTATCACTATCAGATAGCAAAATAGTTGTTTGCAACAATGGCTTTGTTTTTAAAATAGCGCAATATTTGATACAACAATAAAGTGCACATTAACTTAAGAGAAAAATGTTTTTGTAAAAAAAGCTCTACACTGTCAGCTTTAGCTTTATTGCAGGTGTTTAAAGTTTTGATGCAAAAATCATACAGTAGAATGAGCTTTTAAATAATCAAATCAAATTTTCTCATGAAATCATGAATTAGAGCCCATCAGAGTTACGTTCAAGTATTTATACTCATAAATACATTCACAGACTTGACTGCAGGTCTACATCCGGATAGCAATGAGTAGTCATTAAATAAATAGTTCCATTGAGGATTACGCACGCCATTTACCTTGTAGACTGCCACTATTCTCACTGGAGATCAAGCCCATCACTTTAATGATATAAATGCCGTACTACGACTGCTCTACGATTGAGTTCATAAATGTGTAATTTAAAGTTACCAAGACAGGAACTAGGGAAAAACTGTTACTTAAAAAAATATCATGTAGGTACTACAGGCCTACCTACTAGTTTAAATCAAACGCATTTATTAAAAATGACTCAGCTCCGCTTTATTATGTACTCAGTTGTCAAAAGGCAGTTTTATAGGGGTTTCAGTAAAAAAAAATGTTAAACGGTTTTCTGGACACGTTCTATTATTAAACATGATATAAAAAAATACTATGTTACCTTAAAGACGTTTGAGGGAAATACCTTGATTAAAGTATTCTCAAAAATTGTGGCAAAAAAAAAGTGGAATTTCCCAAGTGCACTTGCTTGTAAGCGATAATGTCGCCGTGTCGGTGAGACCTGCGACTTAATAAGACACTATTTTATGAGTCAGCTTTATTACCTGTTGGTGCATGTGGAAATTAATGTAGTACAGAACCACCAGGATACAGGATCTAGAAAATAATTGTTATATCAAGAAGGTAAAGGAAAATATAACCGGAGCTTGGAGAATAATTAAGCTTCAGAGCTGAACAAGATTGTTTTTCCATTTGGTCTCAAGTATATACAAGATGTTGTACTTACTTAGATTGAATTATAGTCTTAGTAGGATTGCAAAGCAAAATAAAACCATAAAGTTTTCTTTTTCGAAACAGGTGCTTCTATTTATTTTTATTATTTTTAAACTTGAGCTACATAAACATAACAACCGCGATACAAGTAACACCATTGCTAGTTTTCAACAAATATTTGTTTTCTAACTTCCAAACGACGGTTCTATGGCTAGTTTTTGTCCAAACACATGACGACACATTAAAACAAATAAATGTTTTAATTTTCATAGCTACATCTCACTAGCTTAAAACAAACATAAATCCAAAGCGACGAATTCCGAAGATAGATAAAGCTTACCTCAAAGAAACATGAACACAAAGAAGAGATCATTATCTTAGTTCATGGTTCATATTACTCATGGTTCGCTTTGTGTCGCAAATACTCAGTGCGTATACTAACTATAATCTACTCGTACCTACTTACTTATACTTGAGCTGTCAATTTTCAGATTCTATTCATACATCACGCGGAAGTTATCGCCGATCGAATGTGATGTTCTTTAATGTGGTTTGATTGAACACTGCATCCGCATTTAGTCCTAATGATATCTCTTAATCTCCTGTTGAACCGAGGATGGGCCGAGTTTTGTATCTATTTGGGTTAATAATATGGTTATTTCTTGTGAAAAGTGGGCCGATGCGGACGGTCCATCTGCTGAAGTGATAACGTGGTAACGATCACTACAGGAAAATTGGTTACAGTGAATCTTTGAGATAACCTTAAATACACACCAAAACAGTCAGCTAAGCAGCAACAGTTTTCTGTTCGACAACAAACTGGCGTAGGTCTGCAACTTTTTGAATAGAAAAAAAAAATGTGATTTTAAAGATGGGGGTGGATGTCGGTACTTTTTAGCATGTACTATAAAAACAACTCATAAATTGTAAAAACGTTCGTAACACGATGTAAATAATAGATGTGTCACATGCCCACTGTGGCACTTCAATAAAATATTGCACACTTATATGTCTACTGAACTCATACATTTACAGCTTAGCACTATAATAATGGGAAAAAACAATCGATATCTACATGAAAATAAAGTCGATATTCTTACTCGATTTAATATTCGAATCGAAGACAATGGGTAGTAGTATTATGTATTCATTCGATTTATATGTTGTCACATTAGTGCTGTGGAAATGTTGTAGAGTTACCGCTTCTGGTCACAAGAAATATTGCACGTCAGGCAACATGGCGGACGCCTTGCAACGGACACACACACACAAACGCCCTATCTATTATGTAAAAATGGCATTCATAAATCATATGTGTGATCAATTTACAGTGTACGGCCACGCAGTGTGGGCAGAATAAGTTTAGGCGATAAATTTGAATAAAAATAACAGGCGGCCCATGTTCTCGTTCCTTTCGCAATAACAATCGGTCACATATGCATATTTTAATATAATTATTTGTTATCGTCAGTTTATTGAAAAAAGTTCGTCGGCCTGTCCAACAATAGGCTATAATATGTTGTAATGTAATTGCATTCTCTGAGAGAACAAACCAGTTTTAATTAACTTTTTAAAGAAAACTTAATTTATTCTAAAGTGTTGTTAAGTTGTGTATGTGAACATAACAATTCTCTTGATCCTTTTAACTTTCACAAACATCAAGGAAGTCTAAAACTGTTAATAGGTTTTACAATATTAAACGTGTCTTTGTACAAAACTGCAATGAAAGTAAAGAAGCAAGTGTAACATAATAATCAATTTTTAAACATCGGTTACCGCTGCATGGTGACGCAACCTCAATAACTTCCGCGCATTAAATACAAAACATACTGAGGTGAGAAAACTTAAGTACTTTTTACTTTAGCGTATACAAATTGTCAGAGTTGATTACGGTATTTATGTACGGTTGTGAGTAGCCGCGGTGTGAGGCGCAGCAGTGAGAGGCCACCGAGCCTATCAAACCGATACATCATTAATTAATACCGAACTGTCATGGGAAGTGTTGCCCAAGACAATTTGTGGACAGAGTTAGGATTGATGACCCGTCTGACTCGGACCTGACGATAACTTAGGTACGGATGGGCAGATTAACATAACATTACTAAACAAATATGCTAAACGAATAATAAAATTCGTGAAATTGTGCAGTGATTGTTTAACATTTGTTTATTTTGCGGGTTATTCTGTGATTCAGAACATATTAAGTTACGTAATATTGCCAACAATCTGTCTGGTGTCCCAATATTCGTCAATTCTGAAGTAATAACCTGTATTGAAGAGTCGAATGATTTACATGAGTAATGCTGTTAAACGCCCATTTGATTTGCATTTTTTATGTGTGCATGTTCAAATATGTTGAGGAGCTCGTAGCTAAATAATAACAGCCGCGCGGGTCGAACTTTAAGATTAAGCCGTGCCTGCCGAGGTTGGTCCGTGGATGGATGACCATAATTACATACCGAGTTTTCTCCGTGCCTCGGAAAGCACGTTAAGCCGTTGGTTCCAGCAGTCATTTGTAGATCTTTGACAGTCGTTACGAGTAGTCAGAAGCCAAAAAGTCTGACATCCAGTCTTACCAAGGGGTATCGTATTACCCAGTTACTGGGTTGTGGAGGTGGTGGTATTCAGCTGCATCCGGTTAGACTAGAAGCCGATCCCAAGATAATTTGGGAAAAGGCTAGGCAGATGATGATGCGTGCATGTTCAAATCAGTAGTTTAATAGCGTATGACAATCTAAAGTTAATAGGCTCTAAAGTTACTTCCATTACGGAGATACATGCACGTTTCGTCACCACAACTTGTTTCTAAACTGCTTAATGTAAAGTTATTAGTCCTTCTTGTTTATATTTTCTTACAAACATATTCTCGCTCATTGACCAACACGTGATTCATCAAATTAGCTATACTTACAAGTCTTTCAAAGTGCGCGTATGAATAAACCTGCATAGTTGAATAATTATGTTATGAGCTCTATTTTCAGTACATACAAATATTTAATTAGTTTACTCATAAATCAAATAGTATCTTACATCGATTTTGGTTATTTAGTAACAGTTAATTTAATAATAACTAGTTGACGTCCTGGGAACCTTATGGTAGGTCATATCGTGCGCTTACTAAGGAGAGCGCAACCGATTCTTTGAGCACAGCGGACCACACAATGGACCGGAAAACGTTCTAATAGAGAAGAAGCAGTCACACTCACAAACCTGTATGCGTTAATCTGATGAACTCGATAGTTGTCAGTCATAGTTGGCAATCATAACTTCTACGATTTGTCGGTGATTCAGCAGTCTGTGTCACCATTCTACGAACATGTTTCACAAATTTAACGAACATTTAGGTTCTCAAGACTGAAACAAAGGTTGCGACAAAAATGCATTATCCAGGTAACAATTATTCATGAGTTTTTTATCTCAAAGATAAAATGTATCATTTAAATCTTGAAATACAGATATCTAGAGGCCCCGATAAACCCACATTTACAATATATTTATTTCTGACATTTTATTCTAAACCTGTTATCATTTCTGCTGAAATATCAGAAGCCCATTTAAAAGATCGTATCTCAGCGCAGC
The DNA here is from genome assembly GCA_963082945.1 of Cerastis leucographa. Lineage (NCBI taxonomy): Eukaryota > Metazoa > Arthropoda > Insecta > Lepidoptera > Noctuidae > Cerastis > Cerastis leucographa. Next base: position 13,171,434 of record OY720383.1, read on the forward strand.
CCATTAACAGTTTTGTAAGCATGGTGTTAGAAATCTACCCACATTGGTATCTTTATAAACTAAATGCAAACTACTTTATAATTTATTCTAAACTAATAAGCGATAAACTTTTGATCGTTTTGATCTACTATTAATGTTATAACAGGTGGAGTTACAAGCTAGTCGATACAATGCCACTGTTGATTATAATGTTCTGGTTTTCAAAATCTCGGTATATAAATAGAGCAGATTAGTAATTTACAATTATTAATTTAACAATAATTCATGTGCTGTATAGTAAAATCAGAGCTAATTACGTGATATAAATGGCGTCGCTTGACGTACCCGTAGCATCGCGTAGCTTGCGCTACGAACAAACAGTATGAGTGTTAGTAATGGAAACCCATGAAAATAGTTGATTCTGTTTCCATTATAAAATTGACACATTACGATAAAAGTTTAAGCTTCTTTTTTGAAGCTTTCCATCTTTGTAAAGTAGGTTCCAACCCCAAGGGTTGCTCGTAGCACTTCCGCGTAGTAAATCTCGTAGCACGCTACGATGTTACAAATTAATAACAATAAAGATTCGTCTAGCTGATGATTCACTCAACTTCTAAGCTTTGGATTTATTTCCCCTCTTTGACTTAGTACTACTATTTGTATCTAAGTACCATTATCAATGGAAGCACAGTAGTCTAACAACTAATAGTTTTTCTAATCTTTGTCGTTAATTTAAACTGTGCGTAAATGAACTATAAGTTATTTTAAGTTACAGTTTCTTTTGGAAATTATTGATTTTACGTGAAGTAGCTCTTAGATCAGCGTGGAAAAAATATAATATATAATAAAGCATGAATGGCTGACGTATTACGTAAGCCTATCACTTGATTTCATTCCTATCTCGTGACTATAATGAAAATGCGCGTAACTATTCCATAAAAACTATATAATCGTAAGTTAAAGACAGCGTCACACTGTATCATGTGGGAAATATGCCGCCCCATGTAAGGAAACATAATATGTACGCTTGATTGTCAATATTCACTGTATCTAATTGTTAAACGTTAATAAAGGAATTAGCGTGCAACTTGTTTGTCATAAAATATGTCTTTGTAAACGAATGTGATTATATCGGTGATTAAAACATTCAGTATGCCGCAACACATCTGTATTATTTATCGGCGTGTTTTTTCACTATGAAATTGTGTGCCAGCACATTATAAAAGTACTTATTTATGTATTACCTAAGTACGTGTCTAGGTAATAACATTAGCTCATTACTCAGAGTCAGCTGGAAGCTGCGTCGTCTTAGTCGTACCTATAAACTATAAATAATTGCGTGGATTACGGTTCGTACACGGATTTGAATACATATTAAGAAATCAATGGATGGCTAAGTTTTACCAAGTAGATTCTATACTTCAACATTTTGAATCATTGTTCTAAAATAGTTGAAAGAATGAAGTAAATGAACCGCTACATCTTGCGCTTACTTATTCGATTGCGACGCAAATAGAGTACCACGATTGCTCAGCGTCATAATCTCTAAAAGTGATTTCTAACAACTACATACTCGTATAGGTGAATTCTGTTCATCTATATAACCTTCAAGGATTATTTTTTCATCATTGATATGTTACAAAAAACTGTGCTGTACCTATGCATAATGTGAGTTCATCGACTGCACTTTGCGAACACAGTCAAAAAGGTAAACGAAATGGTCAGTCTTAATAGCGCCAAGACTATTTTGCTATTTGCTGTAAATGAGTAGGTAACTACCTCTTTTTATTATCTCTTTTAATGCTGCTTACCAAACAGTGTTTATGGACGGTTTTACTTGTTTAATCAATATTAAACTGTAATCACTCGTTCCAGATTTCCACTATGGACATTCAATTTAAATACCTCTCAGGGTCCCATAAATCCAGTGATGAATAGATGACACAATTTGCAGGTATTCTAAACTTTATAATGACAACACTTATTTAGCTTTTTCTCACTATAGTTTAATGTATTAACTCAAGATGTTATAAATATTTTCTTTTTCATAGCAAACCAAAACATAATTAGTACTAAAAAGATATTAGGTAGGTAAAGGATGCGTTATTTAACACACACGCTTTTATATGGTTTCGTTTAACAAAAGGCTGTCCTCTTCACCCATAATTCCGTCAATCAGCCACTGTGTCAGTGTTCAACCATAATATATCATCTTTCACAGTTCACGCAAATATTTCAAATATTACCACAGACTGCATACTGCAAACATAGGTAGGTGCCGCAGGAGTTTTGTAAAGGATGCTAAAGACCGTGTTCATAGCCTCATAGGTGTCGAGCGCCGTTATTATATCATCAAGAGAGGTTTCACTATGTTGTTAAATAAAATTACATTATGCAATCGAGTATTGACTATCTTCACTGCCTACACTTTTTACTTCCTCAAACCGTCTGTAAATCTTTTTTTCCTCTTCTTAAGTAGCCGATAAATTATATAATTTACATAATGATTGCCTAAATATTTATAATTACTCACACTCATCCATGTTAGGTCTACCATTTTGCTAAGTAAGTACTTACACGAAATGATATGCATTACAAGTTGGCTCAGCGATAAAGTTATCGTTCTTTATTTATAAACATATGATCTATAAATAGAATATTCATATGACCTTTAATTATCGTAATATAACTGGATCAGTTAATAATTCAAGCTCATTAGCGGCGGGCGGCGCGTGCGTCGATATCGGTCATTGTCTTATTAAGGTATTTTTAATAGTCGTGTCAAGAGGTCATCGACTGCCTCCCAATCGATATGACATCAGCTTCACTGCTTAGGATTACAAAACACTTACTCTCACTCACGTAACAACACTGCGCTAGGCCTTACTGTAAGAGTTTCAATAAATTTTGTAACCTCATTATAGCCTGGCAGCATCATTGTGATGACTGATGAGACATGACTTTCATATTCAATGAGTTTTGTGGTTTTATCAGCACTTTTGAATGGACACTCACTACAGATACCTAGATGTTTATTGCGGACAGAGTTGCATAATAAAGAGATTATTTGTATTGTATGCGTTATGACCACGCGGCCATGGCGTTTTTTTTTTTTTTAAACTATGCCTTGATTTTTTAATAGTTTGTAAAAGTTGATTCCTAAAACCATAAATTTGTCAAAGTTATGGTTAAAAGTTATAAGGGTTTGAACGTGGCCGCGCCATTGAAACGCGGAGAACCGCGCGGCAACGGAGAACTACGCGTTGCAGAGACCTGAGATTTAGGTAAACAACAGATTGAATTAGTAAAAAAATTGTAAAAATGTAGAAAAAAATCCTACGTTTATATTTTAGGAGCTGTTAGACTAAAACCCCATGGCCGCGCCATCGAAATGGTGACGAACAAATTATCGCCAATATCTCGCTGAAAAAGTATCGCAGACGTCTATTTTGTAAAACTTAGATTTAAAGTAACAAAAATGTAAATACACAAAAAAATACTAGGTTCATATTTTAGGTGCTGTAGTATGATACCGCGTAGGAATAAGTCGTGATTATCTATCGAAGAAAGTAAGTAATAGCGAATGTTTTTGTAAACAACACTTATTAATGTGTAGAACTACCGATAATAGGCTCAAAAAAATATTTTTTTCATAAAATCAAACCTTCAATACTTTTTGAAAGTTTCAATCGACCATGACTTAATGTTTACAGAAAACTTTTCACCTATTGTATTAGAAATGATTTCTAAAGGATTCTAAATCGCCCAAAGTCAATATTTTTTGTTAAGTATCTTTCAGATCCGAAGAACTTATCAGTTATTTTTTTAAAACACTATAATATTTTTAGTTTTATTAATTGGCGTTTTTCAACGTAAATTGATGTTGAAACAATTAAAAAAAAACACGGGGTTGAAAAAATACTTTCTTTTCTTGGTTTTTAGTCTTGGAGTAAAAATTCTATAACATGTGGACGGACTTTGATGTGACGCCTACTGGTACAGTCAGCATCAAAAGTCGGTTAACACTTATAAATATTACACCAAGTTTTGTGCTGGTCCGTGTGATCTGATGTTATATTGTTTTGCGAATTTGTGTAACCATTGATGAAAATATTGTTATGTCTTTTACTCCAGTCTGTTAATATGGATCGTTCTAAAACTAAGACGTCTTATAATTTTGGTTATGTAAAGCGACTTTTGCTGCTGACCGTACCTACGATATTGTAAACAATGCAGTATTTAGACATCTTACTGGAATTAAAAATGTTGTGCAAAGTTATTTGTTATGGTAGTCAGAACCAAAGTATCGTCAGCTATCAAGTTATGGAGGGGTAACTAAATAATCTGTGATTTTTAAAGATGTAAAAACATATTTTTATTACATATGTTTTTATATCTTATCGTTTATTTTAATTTAATTTAGAACACTTGAGAACACTTTAATTTTCTGTTAACAGTAAGCCATGGTCACATTGGTTACCCTATCGAAACTGTGAAAACGTATTAAAGGTTTGATATTATAAAAAAAAATGTATATTATCGGTAGTTCTAGTTTACGAAAAAAAAACTCGCTATTACTTACTTTCTTCGATAGATAATCACAACTTATTTCTACGCGATACCATACAACAGCTCATAAAATATAAACCTATGATATTTTTGCGTATTTTTATATGGTTTGACAAATTTAAATCTGAGTTTTACAAAAAACAGACGTCTGTGATGCGTTTTCAGTGAGATATCGGTGATAATGTGTTTGTCACCGTTTCGATGGCGCGACCATGGGGTTTTAGTCTTACAGCTCCTAAAATATAAAAATAGATTATTTTTCTATATTTTTACATTTTTTTTACAAATTCAATCTGTTTAATCGCGTAGTTTTAAAGGCCGCGCGCTTCTCCGCGTTTCAATGGCGCGGCTACGTTCAAACCCTTATTACTTTTTAACCATAACTTTGACAATTTATGGTTTTGGGAATCAACTTTTACAAATTATTACCTGGCATGGCAGTTTTTAATAATAAAAAAAAACGCTATGACCGCGCGTTCGATACGCACACCTATTTACGCACGTATTTGGACCTTTATTCAGAAATTTTCCTGTTAGTACAGCCTACTTGCTGTTTCTATACGTTATAAAAGATGTGACAATATACTGTGAATTATCAGAACAAAGAATGTTTTTGCATATTTAATTATTCATTTTAGTTAAGAGAGCACGTATGTTTTCAGTTTATGAACTTTTATCAAATGTAAAAACAGAAAAGTCCCCGCTGAGTCGTCCCAAAAAGTACGTATTCTTACAACGGCATTATAACAAGTACCGTACTTGAACCAAGGCCATCGTAAAAATCCCCGATTTTTTTGCGAATATGTGAACCTAAAGTTTTGCACCGGATTTGACACATCTAATTTTAAGCCATATACAGACATTGCGAGGCATGCGCCGCGAACAACACACAGCGAATGCCTTGCAAGGTGTGTACCTTTATATTCGTGGCGAGGCATGTGCCACGCACGGGCGAGGGCGAGCTAACGTGTGGCCGGGCCATTCGTTGTGCGCCGTTCGTGGCGCATGCCTCGCAAAGTCTGTATCCACCTCTAGATAAGACATTTATACAGCATCAATGTATTGTTAGTTTAAAGTGTTATTGTATAAATACTGAAGTATCAATTACATCTTTTCGAGTTCGTTGAACGCAATTGCGCCTGTAATTGTTGTTGCTGTTCACCTATTTTGCTACATTTTCTGTCCAGATCTGCTACTGCGAACTATAGTGTATCGTCGACCTTGTGTACACAACAATATGCCGCTGATGACTGTAACTCCCAGTAAAATGAAGCTTCGCAAAGCTTCAAATTATCTCACTGTCACATTGGTGTTAAAGCAAAATTAGAGTTCAACGTTTTATGATATTCCGCTGACATTCAACTTTAAAATGGTAAAACATTACGAGGTTAACATTACTATCATAAGGATAAGTGACAAAATTCTTACAGTGGAAAGATGATAATAAGTGCCTGTAATGTTGGGTACAAAAAAAAAACGATTCAATCGAAACTAAACACTACGGTCTGTTACTAAAATTCTTTGGATTCTTTGTTTCCTTTACCTTACTACCTACTTTTTAAGAATATTTATATTAATAATGTCAAATTATATAAGTTATTTATTATAATTGATTTAAATTGATATTCTAATCACAAGTTAACAAAATAAGCTTGAATAATTTATCAACCTCTTCATACAGATCTGAACGAAACATTATTACACTTGATAAGTTTGATGTCTCGAAAATAATGACGAACATTAATAAAAGACGAGATAACTCGAAGCCTAGCCTTAGGCAGAGTTACAGACATAATCATAGAAGTTAAAAAGTAATCAATCCATTCTCTTTGGCAACGTTTACAAATGTCTTGGATGACTCGTAAAATTTCACGACTCTCACGCAAGAAAATTATTAATATTGTGAAATGGTTTAAAAATGTGCCCGGTTGGCCCCTTTTATTCGTTAACTTCAAAATATTAAACATTCTAATAAAAAGAAAACATAATGTTAATACTTGAACTGCTACTACAACGAAGAGTTTTTAATATATTTCCTAAAGGAAGTCCATGTATCAAGGGCCATCTATAAATAGGTGCATTATTAATCAGCATAATATAATGTTCCCACTGCTAGAAGACAGGATTCTCTTTGTGAAAGGAAAAGGCAAATAATCAACCTCACGGGCCGCACGCACGTCGATTGGAGGACATCACAATGTCTTCGAAATTTAGGTTCTAGGACATGCGGATTCCGCCAGGCTGCTTTTCGTCGTTATTGGCAATGTGACGAAATAAATTTATACAAATTAAAGTATTAGCTGAGTTCCATCCAACGACAACACGTAAGTCGAGGCCGTTTTCACTGGATCTAGGTACACTGCTTTGCACATGCACATTATGAATACTTACAATAAATTAGCCTAAAACGTGCAAAACACCTCTTAAACAAAAATATATACTTAAAAACCCACCAAGTTCTTCAGAGATAACATTTAACCCACACAGAATAACTTAGCCACAGCTGCTGGATATCGGGAATATGTGTTCTCCTACACCTTTAACTGCTTTACTTGTTAGTCTAGTCTTATAATTAAAACAATAGTTCCACATGAACAGCATAAAGTTTTAATGCCATTTTAATTGCTATTTGCAAGCGACGACAACATTAATTAGATAAACATTATTAAGCTCAAGTTAATGGTTAATTTACACCTATAAAACTCCACTTAATCTAAAATATATGTATTATGTTTTTTATAAGTACCTATCTATAAGTTTATCTTGTGTGGATGGTTATACAATATAACAGGAGGGGGCAGGTTAGTAATGGTTTCGCACTGGGCTTTGGCATCGTTAGTGCATGCAGTACATGCTGAGGCATGCGCCACGTAAAAGCATCGTAGACGCGCGTAGATGCCAGTTGTATACGGTGTCGAGGACGGCTTTGTGGAAATCACGTAGAAACAACGTAGAGGCTGCGTAGAAGCCACGAGGTCACGTAGATAGAGGTGGTGTAAGTTTCGATAAACAATAAAATAAATTACGATTAACACAATCATTATCATTACGAAAGATTTTATTTCAAAAGCTGTGGAGAGTACTTACCTCAGATTAAATTATACGGAGTCAAACAATAATTTATAATAGTACATACATATCAAATGTAATTTTGTTCTGTGTAAAAACATATATGTTAGCATTCCAACTAGAATAGAATTAAACTTGAAAATGGCAAGAAAAAGCTTATCAGATAAAATAACTTGAAACATGTGATTTAATCAAAGCTCATCTCTAGACAATGAAGCTTAAAGATTCATCCTTGAAATATTTTGCAACATCAAACCACCTGAACAGGTATCAACGCGATTGTCCACAATGTGACCTCCGTTTGATCGATTAATATGCTAATTTAGATTATTTATTAGGCAACAACCGACTAAAATTTAGAACTGTTCTGCTCATTCTAGTTTTTATGATATATTTATTTTTGTGTTTTTTTGAATGTTCTTGCTTAAACCTTCTCATTTCAAAATGAGAGAAAAGTTAATATAACAGCAGGCCAAGGCTCATAGATTGTAGGTAAATGCAAAGAGAAAATATTAAATAAATAAAATGTGTGTCTAAATAACGGTGATCAAAGTGATCAGTGATGATCACACATGGGTAGAACATGTTTGATCACTGGTCACTCTGACTCACGAACATAACACTAGTGTTATTTTCGTGAGTCCAATTAGACGTTATCTGAAGCCTGTATTCCCGTTGTCCCCGTAGGCCATGTCCCCGTTAACGGGGACAAAGGGAATTTAATAAAATAATTAAAATTACTTCCCGTTGTCCCCGTACGCTGTCCCCGTTAATTTCTTGTAATATATGCTTTTCTAATTATGCCCGTTGTGCCAAATCCGTCGGCATAACTAGTCCTGAAACAATAGTTCGATTTGAGGTTATGACCAGTTATTTGGTAACTCCATTTTATGGACATGTGGACTGTCATTTTGAGTGCTAACCTTGTTCATTATAATAACTAGGAAACTGAAAATCACCATCTTTTTTGCGTTTTCCATCTTACAACTAGTCAAATCCAACTACTTACTAAAAAGCCTTGTTTGTCGTTTAATTCGTAATTCGTTTCGCCAAATTTTTAACAAAGTTAAATCTCGTTTTCTCAATTTTATATTTAGATATTTTGCCTAAAAAATATGTAAAATATCAGCCTCAATTTAAAATAAAAACATATTACAGATGTTTTATTATGTATATTGAAACGACAAAAATAGCTTTTAAATACACATTGGCACGTAAAGTCAATTATAAATATTTTATTGTGTCTATCAGGTGTTAAGTATGGACATTTTAAATTCATACAACATTAAAACATTAAACAGGTCTGCTTTATTAATGTTATATAAAGAAAATCATCAATTTCGTAAACAAATTGCATTGTCGGTCTAAAATGAATGCGATACAATACAAGATTATTTTTAAGCACCAAACAAAAGTTGATCTAAGCACTTTGTAATCAATTCAGATTTAGTATAAATTCAACTTAGTTTCAAGACCCATTGACCTAGAAGCTCAGTCTACAAACATAGATTGGTTGTTCTTGTTTAAAGTAATATTGATCCATATAACGGAGTGGAAGAAGACGTCATCGGTAGGGGCGCGACGACGCAGCGCCGCCGGTGCCCGCGGACGCCGCGCTGCGCTGCAGCGACGGACGGCGTGGCGACACGAAGCCGACGCGACCGAGCGACGCCAACCGAAACACACTGCCATTAACGACCAAAGTGATGTGTAGGCAGATTCGTTGCACGACAGCAGAACAAGCTTCCATATTTACCTATCCAGTGCCAAGTAACTTACCGGTTTCACACGAGTGGGTGATACTAGTTCTTTTTCGTATGTTAATTGGACCAGTATCTATTACTATCACGTCTATCACATTATAATATCCTCGACAGTCGATGGATTGCTGTTGTGCCATATAACTACCTATCTCACAAAACGCGTCTCAACAACAACGGCAATATCTAATATTCACGTCTGCTAAACGGTAACCATACATAATACATAGGTGTATAGGAACCATAGTGCCGTTCTAATTTTACATGGATGATCTTCCTGTAATAACAGTAAACAACGCTTGCATTGTACTTATTGCAGCACTAGCCATGACTATCAGCGCAATACAGCGCATACGATAACTAAAAATACTGCCAGACCTCGTGTTTGCTCGGAAATAATTTTCCATTGCGGATAATCTAATCTAACATTATACATCCATTAACAAATAACCCTTTCCGAAGCACGTATCGCAATAGATACTGGTACAAGCATGCTCAATGTGATTAGTTCTGCGGCGTCAAGAAATCGACTCGGGACGAGATTAAATTAAATTGGCTGCTAAAAGTAAGAGATACTGCGCGACCTTGGGGCAGAGTGGTTTGTTCCGGGTTCGGTCCTCCACCCACCGACCGGCGACCGGTCGCTGCGCCTGCGCCTCTCCGCTGCACTCACCTGTATCTACCTAACCTACTAGATATGAATGTGTCTAACTTAAATTGATTGCAACTGATTGCATTATAGATGGCATCGTTAAATCTGTAGGTAGTCTGGGTGCCAATTTGGTGTTGTAAAATATCGCTTAGAATTTGTACAAAGGCTATAAAATCTGCTGCAAAAAAACATATTATGATTAAAAATCAAACCAACATTCATTGGTTACTTTACTCTAACAGAATCTAGGTGATGTCAACACGGTATGTGGCAGTAGTCCGTTCACGTGCTAGCTCATACAACACAGCTATCGGATGTAAATATTAACAATAATGCGCAAATAGCGAGGTTGCTGGCCCATCGCGCATAAACACACGTTATGTAACCTTCTTACTTGACTAACGAGTTAACAACTCAAGTGAGAGGACACCCACTGTTCTTACTTACCAAACTATGTTTTAAAAGATAGCACGTAAGTACTTTGAGCTAGGACAGTTTGACTTCTGCTAATATCACGATAATAAACTTTAACAGGTTGAACATAAAATGTATGCTAATGAACCAAAATTTTAAAACAGACGTGACATCACGTGCAGAACTATGTTCTAAATCCTACTCAAAATGATGTTGTTGCATTTAAATTGTCAACACATTGCCTTTTATCGACTCCTATTTTAGTTTCCCACAGACAACTTTTACGAGTCCGCTATAACATTTTAAATACCATCTTCAGTTGTTACAATCCCAGCAAAGCAATCAGAGAACTGGCCTAGATTATTAAGGAAAGGATAATTTATAAAGGATAACGGATCTACACACCCAATTGAAGAATACGCAAAATATACTGCTAAAATAATTTATTAAGTTTTAGCAATGTTTTAATGAATTAAATAATAAGGCAATCACGTGGTATTTGATGCAACTATTAATGAGTATGAAGTTAAATTACAATATCATTATAAGCAAAAGCTGAGATTAATATACCGATTCGGCGTTTTCACCTATCACAATTTCTTTGGAATAAAAACGTACTACTTATTCGTTAGCACTCGACTCTTCAATTGTAGTCATAGTCGGGTCTATGGCAAAGTCTGAGTGCGATTTGTTAAGATTACTATTTGTTAAAGAATTAACATTTGTATCTGCATCCGAAGGAATACCGTCTTCTTTAGTGTCAGTTTCTTCGGGCGTTTGTTCTGCAGTGGCATTGGACTCACTCAGTGCAGTGGCGCCTACCTCAACTTCAGGTACAGTTTGTGCAAGCGTCGGAACTTCGATTGTTATAATCTCATTTTCAGTTTCTTTGGGTGATTCTGCTACTTTATTCTCTTCGAGAGGTCTAAATATTTCTTGGAGCGACGAAACTTTCTTTTCCGTTGGAATTATTCTATTTAAATATACTAATATGTCTGACAGAGAAACAATTCCTACCAGTTTATCTTCTTTATTAACTAACAATAATCGATGACTCTCAGTTCTAACTATAACTTCTAAGGCCTCATATAAAGTAATACTTGAACGACATTTTTGTAACTTTTCTTCCCAGTCTTTCTTTTTATTTCTTACTTCACCTATCGTCAACGACAAATTCGAATATAATTTTTCACTCACTAGATTTAACACTTCATATTTTGCATAAACATCAACAAGCGTACCGTTGTCATCTAAAATTGGCAAAGCCGAAACATCTTTCTCTAATAACAACTGAAATGCTCTTTTAATACTTGTATCTTCAGTTATTGACACGATATCTTCGTATGTCCCGATTTTCAACTCTGTAAGTGTTTTGTGAAAAAAAGTTAATTCAGGAAATTCATTAAGATATACAAATAAAAATCTCAATATTCTCTTGTGTGACAAAATGTATAGAACATCACCATTAAAAGGATCTATCATTAACAGACGATGGACGCGGTTTTTATGAAGTAAATTAATGGCGTCATGTAGTGATTGATCGGGTCCAGCACTACATAAAGGCTTGCGCGTTGATCGCAACAACTTCCTCCAAGTATGAAGTGTGTGTCGCTCTAAGTCTTCGACTGATAGGTTTTCTTTATCAAGATACAGAAGAATCCTAATAAAATCTGTAACAGTGATCATACCCACAAGCAACTTTTTAGTAGCATCCCAAAGCGGTGCAGAGCGAATACCATGTGATATAAGAGTAGGAAATGTTTTCCTGACGAAAAATTGTGTATCAAATATAATAACTTTTGCAGACTTTGGTAAAATTTCATAACATTTGTGATATTTAAAGAAGTTCAGTAAGAGCCTAGTTTTATCCCTACCTCCTATGGATATTTGCACAATTGATAAATAAGGATCATATTTAGGCAGGCCCCGAACCTCCCTAAACATTTGTTTTGCTTGCGATGGTTCTAATGAAGCGTATGAATTTTTATGGTAAGTAGGTGAAGTCGTCTCAATAGAAGAACGACGAACTTGTTTGGTAGGTTTCTTCTTTACTGGATCTGCAGTAGAAGGACTGCTTTCAGGATGAGGTTTGCTGCGAAATATATCCATTACCCTGGTAATGGGACTGTACTTTCTAGAAGATGCTCCTGTTACTGTATGGTAATATTTCTTATGAGAATCTTTGCTGTCAGTATATTGCTGGTCATCTTGGGTTTCAGGGGCTTCTTGGCTCTCCGTCGTTTTCGTCTGTTTTGGCGCATATTTCTTAGCATCACTTTTTCTTCTTAAACGGAATATATCAAAAATAGAGCTCCGTGGACTAGACGACGTTCCATGAAATGTTTCATATCCTTTTTCAGGCGCCGATTGGCGTTCAGCACTCGATGCTCTGGATGTGTCAGCGTTTCGATCTTTAAATATTGATCTTACATGGGGCCTTTGTGACTCGACTCCACGCGTTCCAAAATGGACCGTATGGACATTACTATCTGCTACTCTAGAAGGAACTTTATCTTCTGTGTTGGATAGTGTGGTAACAACAAATTTCTTTCGCTCACCAACAACTGTTTGATTCTGGGCTTCCGATTGCTTTTTCTTTTTATTCTTGTGTTTTGCCTTGCCATGTTTAGTCGGTGATTCGGTCGTCGCAGATTCATTTTCTAGAATTGGATCCATATCCAAATATGTTTGTTAATGAAAGCTTTATACCTTTATCGTGTAGCATAATCCAGGAAACTGTTTACCATTACCTGTAAAAGAAAATAATGATATTAATACTATTAAAACTTCAGCCTACTGTTACATTCAAAATGACATAAAAGATAGTATTAGACTGTAAACTTCTAGTACGCTTTTTTATCATCAGTATCAAACAATATTCTTCTAAACTATGCCCTATGGGATGATAACTTTATTTATTTTAATTGTGTACTGGTGGCCAAATACTCACATTTTTTGCATACTTCTGTGTTAGAAAGTCATTTTTTTATTATATTATTTACCAACCTACTACCTGAATGGAATAATCAAAAAAACTTTGCCGATTTAAATATTTTTATACAAGATAAACTAAAAAAAAAATATGAACAATTTCACTGATCATTACCGCTACACACAGGCGGGTCGGCTTTTTAACTATTGTGCCTGATTCACGAACAGTTAATATGTAAAATAATTTTCAATATCTGTCTGTAATAAATTAGGCCTACCAATAAATTCACTTATCTCGACTGGATAGTTAGATTAGTGATAGCGTAATCGTTTAACCACGGCTCTTTATTATTTATTTTAATTCAATTCCTCATTCGGAGTTTTTTTTTTTTTTTTTACCGAAAATACATGGTTAATTTAAATAAATACATTCGTATCTATCTACAAGCTACATTAGAAACACGGTTAGAATGAGCGAAATGAGCAAACAGAAAAATTTCCATAATTTATTGGCGAACAATTGTAGTCATAAATAGCATTACCGAGCATTTACAATCACATGTATTGACACATGTTACAGTATATACCTACTATTTCTGTGTGTACCTACTTGAAAAATCGATGATTTAATGAGTCATTAGCGTAAAACACCATCATTTCAGCTCAGCAAGTTCCGCATAAAATAATCCTACAATACCTCATGTCGTTGCTAGGCAACGCAATGCGCCAAATGCACCCATTTACTACATGCGTTAGCTATTTGCTGTTGCATTGCGTAATCTACAGACTACGTCCTTGCTGCAGTCTCAAAAGAATATGTCAATGAGACTGATCTATCTTTTCTCTACACTTAACACCAACATATTATATTATAACATTCGGCACATTAACACGCGTCGCTAAGTCTATATTTGACACCATTTCATTGATCAATACTTTTGTAGAACGAAAACTATGCGGTATTGAACTTATACAAAACGTACCTGGCTTCACTGAGAGCTTCATTTTTTAATACCAATGATTTTCACGCACTGATTTGTAACGAGACGGTTAGTACTGTGTTTTCTCCGGACTGAGCACTATTTTACTGGTGTCGCGTGTTATTCCCGACGATTTTGTGTGCGGCCATGTTGGTTGTCAAATTACGTGAAAGTTAGTGGGGCGACATCTGCCGTCGGGCGAGGGGATCACTTCGTAGGGCGGCCAGCCAGCCAAATCGGAACGGGTGGGAATGCTATCATTTTCTGTGTCGCTTGTAGTTAGACTTTCAATTCGTGAGATGTCACGGCGAACTGATTTCAGTTTAGAGTCGTCATGTACATATTTGAAAAAAGATGCAATAGGTAGCAGTATTCTTTTGTAAAACATTCAGTTAATTTGACTAGATATAGAAATAACAAAGATATCCGTTACACTTTTACTAATATACACTTACGCCAGCATTATATGCCCCAAGAAGTTAAGAACGACTATTATTTCTTTCAGCACTAGATACAGCTTACCTTAGAATCTGAAGTCTCTCGAAAGTTATTTGAACGAGGTAACCTTCGTCACATGATATTATTTTAAAGTAGACACACGTAGAACACTAAGTTCGAATACAAATTAACATTCAGAGGTTTGGGTAACTTTTATGCTGCTCGTTGAACTCGTGAGCTCCCAAAGATAGGGTTGAGCTCACGATGCTGATGCATGCGTGGCATCTGCTGGGACCGGTTTATTTAAACCAGTCTACTACTTTCCTTAAAAGGCCAGGCCGGATGCTACCCTATCTTTTTTTAGACGATTTTGTTTGTTTTTTTTTTTGTCTGCACTTCAAAATAGACTTTGAAGAAACTCAGGGGGAGTTTCGTTTTGCCATTTTTTCTCAGAATACTCAGATAGGAAATGTCGACTTCATCTTGCTTATGTATAAAATATGACAAATGATTCCGATATCCTATTTACTGAATAAATATTTTCATTACATTTCTGATACTTGAGCTTGGAACCTAGTTTAAAATCAATATTAATTAAACGCTAAGACGGTCAAAATAGGCAACAATCAAATGTAGACAAGCAAACGTCATGTAGACCCCAAGACTGTGGCTGAAACCCTGAAGGTCTTGATGAAGCCTCATTGGAAACCAAACAGACGCGAAAAAGAGAGAAAACCTAAGGAATTTCTATCGTTTTACTAAAACGTATAATTATTACCAGAGGAACAGTTTTTGATAAGCAAACAAGACATATATAAGTGTCTTGAAGCTCTCATGGTTAAGACTCAGACAGCGTCAGCAATTGACGGTGAGAATATTTGCCGATGCCGGCCAGTATAGGCTCCGTGCATGGCAAGCGACGGTGTTGTTCGGTGACGAAACGGTCTAGTGGGCATAATCTCATACTTTTCAAAACAAACATTTTTTTTTGCCAGACTAGTTCCAAGCACGATCATGGTATGATTGCAGCGGATAGACTCCTTTAATTGCATAGTGTAAAATGTACATGCTGCAAATATAAGAATACATCATGCAATAAAAAAGAGTAATGAGAGTAAAATTGCTTGAAGGGCAAAACAAATTTATTTTATTGGATGTATGTATGTATATTAATTTATGTACGTATGTATGGCATATCATGACGAATGTCGCGCCATTGAAGAATCGCACGTAGGTAAACAATCGTTTTGTAAGCCGCTAAATATACTACAGGCAAAATCAAATTGTATGCTCGCTGACATATTATTGCGATTATAGAAGTATTCACAACGGCTGATAACGAAATATTTCAATGTGACACATCAGAGTTATCAGTTTAGGTTCAGTTCAAGTGAAGTGAGTTGATGCATCACAATAAATTGTTTATTTGAACCTAGCTGCAATATGACCATGACATCTACTGCAGAACAGGGCACTTTTCAAAGACAACGGACATTCACAGGAGAAATAAATCACATGTTTGTCGAGTAGAATGACGATGTCAGTATGGCGTCAATGAAATACACGCAGAATAGGTGACAGCTAAACGCTACTACCCTACATCTAATATCAAAATTCTTACTCGGCTCAACGCCTACGTAAAAGAGGCGTTTTACTCTCAGCCTTAATTTTATCAATGGAGCTAGGTACCGCGAAAATTCTACACCCACGCACATTGAAGTATTTTTAAACCTTTACAAAGAAGAAAATATTTTTTTAATAAAAGACTAAAAACATGGTAATGCGAACCAGATAAGACTTTTAGTAGAATTTTAGCAATAAGAATTTAAAGTAAGTATCCAAAACACGTACTGGAAGAAATAAGTGAAAGTGAGCATCAAGCTTTATACTACATAGCAACAAAGTTCTTCCACTTATCTCGGTATGACGGCATTACAATCTAAATTTAGGTAAAATTTGCCCAACACACTGCGCATGCGGGGAAAACGGTGACGTATGGCTTCGTCATGAATCAGTGACGTCACCGTTACAGAGGCACGAGGCAAATGATGACGTAGTTAGCGGGTAGAAGGGTGGTGGCTGACGGGGCGATCGATAGTCACCCGCTGATAATGATATTCCTGTAGTTCAGTGACGCTCGACTAATAGCGGCACGGGAGTAGAAACAAACAGCCTTTCGATAAGGCACGGGTCGGCAGCTCACGCGCCGCAACGACTTGCACTACCACTAAATGATGCACAGGTCAGTCGTCTGATCGAACAGTTTACAAAGATGTGCTCACATGACATTCTAATGGACCGTGAACCACAGAAGCGCGCTTGCTGCGAATTGCTTTTTTAATGGTATTTTATTTCATGGCTATGATTTATGTGATGCTTCAATGCGACAATCTTAATTTTAAGATTGTCGTACCTTTACACCTTTCGCTTTTGGATACGATCTAAAACAAATCTCCCAGAAAGTGATTGTTGACTTTAAAATCTGCAAACTTTTCCTTCAACAAATCTATGTGAGAGCTTTTATTAAACCTTATCCAAAAATAGTTCAAATCAGAATCAAGAATCGAATTTTTAAAGGTTTTTGAATAAACTTTTGTAGCAGGTACTTCAAAAAAAACATCTAAAGAAATATGTGTATTGGTGACGCTCATATTAAGTCACCGATCGGTTTGTGATACAGTTCTATTATTAGACATTTGACGCGTTTAGCAGATCTCATAACCGAAGTTTTACAATCGTATAAAGTGCCATATAATGTTCGCTGAGTATACGATCATCATATTATGATTGGTAAATCTGATAAGGTGACCCAGGTAAAGCGATGTGCTGGTTTTCAATATTAATCAAGGCATGAAATTATGGTTAATAAATGGGTATCCACGCAAGTGACTTCGTGTTTATGGATATTTGAGCAGTTCCTAAACTAATACTTTACCCTGTGACTAATTGTTTTAGACTATATTATTCATATTATTCAGTAACACATAAGGTAATAGATCCACTTTATTCAAGGGTACCACAACCCATGTACTTCAAATGGCAGTCAAGTATTTAATCGCTTGACAGCTAAACAGTTATCTAGCTAGACTGTAAAATATCAAAATCCGGTCTATAAACAATGAAGGTAATAGAATCTTGTAAACATGTTCTCAATACATTATACTAAGCCAATTGCCGAAGTCAAAATTTGTAGTACTATATTAAAATCAACGCTTATCTACAGGTGATCTACGGAATAAGCGGAGTAATGATACTGGTTTAGTGATTAAGCTGTAATCTGAATTGATAAACTGGCTATGACACGCGGCGTGGCTTCAACTGTGATAGATTTGGACCACAACGCAAGCACTCACCAAGCACTGGCTGATCCTAAATATTGATGGGCTCAAGTCGTCGGAGCGGATCAAGCTGGCTCTTTATTTAAAGAGGAATCTTAAATGATACTCGTATTAATGATTATTATTAGAGTCGCGGTGGAATTGTGATATATCCACCGCGAATACAAATAAGTAGTTGAGCTAGACAAGAATCAATATTAGTTTCTAATGCATGTACATAATATGATATTAATTCAATGTAACTACCTCGACCTCGTCACCATTTTTTCATCTAACAGATAAAATAATGCAGTTCTAGTGTCCGTACATGTATGAAGGATTGTATTGGTATATACAACATCTACATGCAATTCCCTGTCAAACTATAAAAAGATTAAGATTACCAGTGCTTCAGACTCTCAAGATATTAAGGAATCTTCGGTCTCGTTTGCTCAAATCTCGACTAATCCTGACATCTTCAGCTACTGATAACGTACCGACCTAGGTACCTACTTACCTCACGAGTGCGTCAATTTATAAGTACGGCGCTTACTGATAATCATACATCATGATATCATAAGTGAACAATCTTTAAATAAATGGAAAATATTCGGCAATTAGCTTATCAAAGACTAATTTAAAAATTCAATGTCAATTGATATAGTACCCAGAATATTGAAGTTTATTTTTACTACCTAATCATCCTCATGTTGTTGGATTAGAAACGAAATACTTGTACATATATAATGAACATTTCAAAAAACAAAAGAGAATTATAGTAAATTATTATTGAAGCAAATCCAATGAGAGTAACCTGTTTTGAACAAGAATCAACCACGCAAGTCAATTTTGCAACACCGAGATCTAATCGGTGTAGTTACAACCATAAAAAACATACGAATGGTAAATCTCTAGTTTTTTGTACACAGATAAAATTAGGTATCTTTCCACTTTTAATGCTTATTAAAACATTATAAACAAAGCAATATAAACCTTCTGTGCATCTTTTATCATTTTCGGTACCTGTGTAGCAAATTTCCTCAATCACGTGGTGATTACAGCTAAACAACAATATACGCACTAGGCCATGTGGTATACTTGTAAATGTTCTAAATATACAGGCTCACATCTGTACCCAGAGGTATTTTCGTGACGAGCACTTTTGAACATAACCTCAAAATGTTACACAATATACGCCCGTCTTATTTTATTATTTTAATGATGTTAGTTTAATAATGATGCAGATAGTATACTCACAACACAGATCATTACGCTGAACCCTTCTAGCACTGACTATTTATGTCCACTTCACACACACACTCGCAATGTGCATAATGCATCCAATACTAGCGAATAGTTTCATATGCGTCGTGTTCGCGTTAAATCGAACACAGGTAGTTCACTGGTCGATTATGCGGACGTTGTATAACATGGGCACTGGCACGGGAATTGATGGATCCACTGTTTTGTCAGCGGAGACCGCCATGCCCAATTAGTACAATTTACAATCGAGCCACAGAGTGTTCCAACAACGCGCTGACGGCATTGAAACAAGCGAGTCGCGTTCACGGTATGGAATTCTCTCGCGGCCGCGGGCCGTTGATGCGGCTGCGTTCGCGCACCGATATGTGCCGCACACAAACATGCGCGCGCGCCTCGCCTAAGCACACACGGGCCGCGTATCAAATGTAGATGACGCTACCGACGGCTGACTAAGCCGTAACTACTGATAAAATATTATGTCACTTATCAGTCAACTTTCACAGGTAAACATTGCTTTATTGAAATAAAATATAACAAACATTTCGGAATAGTATCAGTAAAATGACAAAAAAAAAACAGCAAAATGAAGAAGTAAATGTATGGTGATGAATGACACTATGACAGTTTTTTTTCAAACGACTACTTAGATGTGAATTCAAAAGAATAATGAATCACAAAAGTAATGAAACCTTTTTTGACCTAATTCTAAATATTTCAGTGACATGATTTCCTTTCATGAGTAGTTACAGAAAATTATTATGTAAATACGTACGTACATATAAAAAAGTATTGTTATGTGCAGGAAGGCGACCTTTTGAATTATTATTATATAAAAAAAAAGATATGCCAGTATGAGATCAAATAAAAAGTATTTTGTTTCCTACCTTTTTTAACCCTGCTTAACTATATTTAAAGAAAAATATAGTTAAGTAACTATAAAGAACCACATTTTTTGCGCAAAAACGGTCAACATACATCAAAATATTTGATGCACTTTTTTTCTTTCCTAGGCTTTATGTATTTAAAAAGGACGAAAAAAATACTTAAGATCCGACTTAAAACTAGTTACTAGTTATCAAGTTTCAGGCATCAACTAGTAGGTAAGTTCATATCTATGAGTACTTCCTTTTGTTGACCTTTGAATACTGCGTGGGACACTAACTATGCATGTGTATACTAATGTAATAACTAGGAAAATAAAGGAACAAAAGAATTATGAAAAAATATGTACATGATTTTTCAGAATTATGAACAAAATATTTGTTTACGAATGTACCTTTTTATTAGTCTACTGAGATAGGGGGTAATGTGTATATCAGTTTATACCTATTATGTATGTTTCTTTCTTTGTGGGGCTCTAAGACCAAGCTCGTGGACAGATGTTGATGATCATTCATCGATTTGCCTTAATCTTGCGAGTGTCAATAAAGATATCCCGGTACCTAATCACAAAAACACAATAAAGTGAAAAATAAGTTTAGCTTCAGAAGTCTGTGACTTTTGTCTCATTTTTCAGTTTTTTTTGCCACCGACTCCTGAAGCTAAAGTTACCTATTTTTCACTTTGTTGTGTTTTTAGAGTGGGATTTATTTTTTGCGAATAAGTTTTTTTTTTACTTTTCTCTCCATTTTTAGTTGTATATTATCCTATAGAAATATTTCCTATGCATTTATTTCACTTTGTTAACATACATGTCATGGTAATAGTAGCCTATTCTTCTTCATCCCCAATAAAAAGGAACTTAACATACCTAACTATTGTAATGTGGGTGTACTGTACACATCTGCGTACCCTCAGAGCACAGCAGACGTGATGTGTTGTTATATAATATACAACTATTTGATAACCTTCCTCCTTTTAGAAGGCGGTAAAAAAAACATTGTATGTGCCCATAAAAATTGACGGTTTCCCTTGATTTTCCTGGAATTCCATTATCAGATCCAGACTTATACGTTTCATCAGTAGCTCTGAAACATGAGGTGATAACCAGGCTATCTGAATTACGTTATTATAGTATATGAAAAACATTGTATGTGCCTATAAAATTTAAGGGTTACCCTCGATGTCCCTGGGATCCCATCATCAGATTCTGACTTGGTGACAACAGGACCTCGGAAGTCCAGTCCAGGCATTCGAATAAAGAAAATATATTTTGTAAATCGGTCCACAATTGGCAGAGAAATCGGTGATAATACAAAAAAAAAAACAAACATCTGGATTGATAACGTCCTCCTTTTGGAATTCGGTAAAAAATTCAATATGGCGACCACCAAACGCAAAACTGCGAAAATGAAAAAAGTCGAAGACCTATATTGTTATATTGTATAGTTGGGGTATCATTGAATACGAGTATTCGAAAATCATTTTAAGGTTTCTAGCAATCTATCATTTTTCATTTCGATTGCCGATTTAGGATTTATTACAATTTAATTAAAATTGGATAATCGAAAAGACTGTAAAGGCCAAAAAATCAAGAAATTACAAAAAAAATAATGGACAAAAAAACAAGCGCAAAAACGGGACCCATTGGGCATTGAAATATAAAATTATCTAAACATGGAATGGGTCCCGCTTGCTTCCAAAATGCGCTTGTTTTTTGCTTTTCAGTCAGTTTTTACAATTACTTTGTAACTAAACTTTTCCTATCTTCAGTCATCACCGACTCACCGAGCAAATAGTCTATGGTTCTGTTTTTTTTTTCATTTCCATCATACCTTTATTTTCTTGGCTTATTGCCACGGCCAGCCATGGCTGACTTTCCGACATCGCGATTTTTTTTTAACTTTCTACGTACCTTTAGGCACAAGAAATATTTACATAAAAATAGCCGCCTCCTGATAACTAAGAGAAAATGGATTTTCGTGTGATGATCAGATTATCACGTGTGGGTGTCACTGCCCATCCACTTGATATAATTCATTAGTCGCCTTTACGACACCCACGGGCAGGTTCGGTTATGGGTAGACTATTCTTAGCAGACCATACGCCTGATATACTTATGCATTGAGATAGTTATAGGTTGCTATATCATAACACCACGACTTTAGTTCTCAAAGAGTTAGCAGAGGTGTATTTTCATCTCCATGTAATAGGGAGCTTTTATTAGATCTTTCCATGTATGTAATAGGGAGTGAGCTTATTACCATCAACTGAACACAAAATCAGTCTCAAGGCTTATACGAGTACTAAGAAATTTTAGATAGGAAGACAATACAATTTGCCCGACCTTGGAATCGCAACCAACAGGTCAGTAGTAGTGCTTGCGATTTCTATGTAAATCGATAACGTATCAATTTAGATTAATATAAGAGGGAGCAACAACAACATTTTAAATAATGTTTACGCCACGGCATGAAAAAATTACCTAGTCTGGTGAAAAGGACCATCCCATTCCATCTTTTAGTTACCATCCCTACCTTATTGCTATTCCACCAATTCGCACAGCAAAGGAGTGGAACTCTCTGCCTGCGTCTGTGTTTCCGAACACTTACAACCCTAATCTTTTCAAAGTTATAGTTATTTCTGACCTAGACTAGAGTCAAGAGCAAACCCATCGCAAATAATAAAAAAGACTTATTTTACTTCTTTGCGTGTTGATGGATTTACTGGCTTATACTATTTCCGACCATTATGTAGTGAAAAGATAATTATAATCTAATTAGTATTATTACCAGATCTTTTGCATGGCTTATGAGATATAACTTTTTTTTTCTATCACTACAACTGTAACAGAGTCTAGATTAGAAATAAATAGTAAATTGATGTGTATTGAAGCTGAAAATTTTGAAGCATCTACATAATTTGTTAATACGACGGTGAAGACAGTCAATCTCAAACTTAATTAAAAAAAAAAAATTGCTCAAACATGAGATCCTTAAAAAAAATTACCGAACCGTTCAGTTAAACCTTGCACATTGTTATAACTGGACTAAAAATCTGTTGGTTTTTAAAGCTTATTAGAATAAACAAGCCAAATTTTGTTTATTTCGTCGGATACTTCGCCAAATTACTTTTGTAAATTGTAAATCATGAATCAACTAAGAAATATTTATTTAGTTATTATCAGATTTCATAGATCCATAATTGTAATATAAAAAATATTGCCTTAAGTTAGTTCAAAAATACATATAAAATAAAGATGTGTATAAGTAAAGCTTTAAACAGGGACCGAATTACGGTCATTTTTACGGTCGCGTCATGTTCAATATCTAAGTAGCTTGGTTATCTGGTCTGCACGAGTTGTGAGTGACCGTGACCTTGTTGATTAAACTTACTATTTTGTTCATAATCTGTAAAATTTAATGAATAGACTGCGGTCTCTATGAATTATATTTCATGTATTACCTTTTCGGGATAGAATAAAATCTATAGTAATCGTAGTGATATAATTTGCTAATAGCTATTAGGAAAATATTGTTTATATATATTCTACAGACTCTTCATCGCCTTATTTATCAATTTGTTGTCAAAAAGAGGATTCTTGAAAAATATGTGAAGTAATTAGTTTATGTTTTTTCCAAATTCCTTCGTTTTGTGATAGAAAATGTACGCACTAGTCTTGCAATTTGGAAAGAACCTGTTTCAAAATTTCTTAATTAAATTGTTCTTTCAGAAATTGTTCTCGACCTTTTTTTTTCTAACTTTTCTCCATCGAAGCATAAAACAAATCTGTGAAAACCTCTTATCTACTTATGTCGGTTACGACCTTGTGCGTTTATGTAATATTAACAATAAACCACGATCTATTACTCGTTTTAATTGAACAGCTGTAGATTCCATTGTTTTATAATTTATCAATGAATCACAGTTTCCGCGTTATCATTGCGGTAATAGTAGGTATGTGAATAGTGAATCAACCGAGAAAACAACGTGTGTATTGTAGTTTTTAACTTACATGTAACTTTAATATTAGATGCGATATCGTACATCACTCGTCGGAACATACCTACTGTTAAAAATATACTCATTCAGACTGAACGTTTTTAGTTTAACCGACAGACTAGCAATCTTTTTGTGGAAACTTATTATCATAATTCTTGAACCGGGCGTTCTCTGTAGTTCGGTTTATTTAGTCCGGTCACCGGACTGGTGAGACTTTCGTCTCAGCAGTTCGTGGATGTAATACGACCGGACTATTGAGCTCGGTACCGATATCGGACCTGCACTGCTAAGGAAATACTGAAAGGTCGACATGTAATAAAATATTTTTAATACATATCTCAGCAAAAACATCTAGTACCTACAACGCAATTTTATATACAAAACAAAATGTCTAATCTTTTTCGGCACATGTTAACTGCATCTGAACTTCTTGAATCAAATCGTCCTTATCTATATTATTATTCACTCTGCTTCGTTTCGACATCAAACTTGGATTTTTATAGAATTAAAATTCTAGGCTTAATAGAAAAACCGATTACATGACAAGGTTTACATACCTACCTACTTTTAGGTTGTTAGCTCTAAGGTCGTCAATAAAGAGAACTGATAACAAAACAGATAGGTTAGTCTGAATGTTTAATATTTTATTATATGTCGACCTTTCTGTCCTTCCTTAGCAGTGCAGGTCCGATATCGATACCGAACTATCAGGCTCTGTAGTCCGATCGTATTGCATAACCGAACTGTCGAGACGAAAAGTCCGGGACCGGGCTTAATAACTGAACTACTGAAAACGCCCAAATTACCGGGTCTAGTCGGTAAATTTCATATAAATGACATAACATACTAATACATACCTACCTACATTCCTAAGATATCTCATTGGTGAGCTAAGTATCAAATTATACACACAGAAGCAATCAAAATCTGTCATTCTAAACTTTGTCGCTTTTATGACACAAGTGGTAATTTTCTTCTTGCGACATAGGTCACTTTAGATGTTATATTAGCAAATCAGCGACGGCACTAACTTCTGGGTCTACGTAATAAGCAATAAGTTAGATCCACGAGTTTTATTACAGGTAAATATAATAGTTTAAGCACTTATTTGACGGATGGATAAGTCTTTTGTCGATGAGTCGACGACATCGATTATAATGTAAAATTAGAATAACTGGACGGTTGCCCGTTCTGCGAGCAGCAAATAGTACTGGGGCATGCGACCAATCGTAACAGCCGCAAATACATGCACCGCGCTGAATGCGGACACACCGCGGAAGACAACAACCCCCCACAGCCGCCGGCCGCACTCCACCCGCTGCACCCCTGTTATGTCGGCGCAGGCTCGCCGCCTCCCGCTGGTGCCGCCGTCAGCACTCCGCCAGCTTGCGTAATCACCAGCCTCACGCAAGCACTGCTCCACTAACTTACATCGTTTTCTAACCTAATCAAATAGTCCTGTGATCCGTCATACTAACGAGGCGTTATATTGTGCGTGCAATCCAAACAAATAAAAACTCATTCATCATGCTGCTCACGAGCGATAACTTAACTGACATCAATCGTACGAAATACAACACAAATATTTAACTGCGCTAACTGAACAACGCGGCAGATTTCTTATTCACACACAGTCAAGTTTAACCGTACAAAAATGACATAATGTAGACAGCAATGCCTCATCAGTTACGCATACATAAAATGAGAGAAGTTGTTCCATGGTTGCAGTATGTTTTAATGACTTTTTGTATATAATTTAGTTGAATTTAAAATGCAAAGTCTGCGTTGAAGGAAATACTTTGTCGCTTTATAATAGAGGCTCCTTTTATTCAATCAGTTATTAACTAGGCTCACTAGGTACTGGACAGACCTTAATACCCTAATATTTTACCCCCTGGTTTGCTAAACGGTTTGAAGAAAAATTGATTATGTTTAATGACCTATCTGCATCATACTTACATGTTTAGCCCACGACCGGTTTGTTAGAGGCAGACAGTCCACCTAGTATTTTTTATCTAAAATAAACCAGAAATTGCATTTTTCTTAGCCGGAAAATGTGCTCAAGCTATTTGTGTTTCAAGATAACACCAATACATCCCTAGTCAGAGAACGCCAAACACTTTGGTGACACTTCCGTCCAACTAATCAAAAGAAAATTTAAGGACTAGGATTGCAGATGGTATCTAGAGCAACGCTAGCAAATTTAATCTCGGCGACACACCAATGCAAGTGTGCAACAAGTGTTCGAACTGCGCTATAAGTGTCCTCCGTGTGACGACGGCTACAATCAATGCGGAAACATTCGCCAGTCTGCCCCGAATGGGAGCACGGGATGCGACGCGATGGACGTCGCCGGCGCACCCCCGCGCACCCGCCCCTCGCCGCACCCCCCTGCAGGCCTGGATCAGCGTCACCGACACATTTGTCTCCACACACCACAATAAACACTCTACTTACTTATTGTAATTGCTCCTTTCTGGAACACTTATACATAGAAAGCAATTACAAGCATTAATCCATTTTAATGAAGAACGGACGACCGGAACTTTTGCTCTTACATGGACTTTATGGTACCGAAATCTAAATCTGTATATAAACGTAGTGACGTACCTTTTAAAAGAAAATAATATGTCTTTCAAACGCTTATTGTATGACGTATTGTAGGAGGAAAACAACAAAACACGCGACAGAGTGTTTCCATGGGAGGAAAGAGGCTTGAACGGGAATGACAATAACAAAACACATCAGTCAATATTTTAATGTTACAGCTAGCTGTGTGTGTAACAACGTAAGATAAAAAAAACTTACGTATCGAATCCTTGAATATATATATATAAATAGATTTTGCTATCAAAAGGTATCCCATACTTACTCAGAGACATATCTAAGTTCAAGCGAGAAAAGCTTTGGCCACCAAAGTTTTCTGAGTACTAACAGGTGGTTTGAACAAAAGGAAAATGACTCAACTCATAAATAATATAAATTGGCTGGTTATGGTTGAAATAAAATTATCGCCACCCTAAATTAATTTACGTACAGATAAATGTGAAAATAATTATGATAGCGAATCGAAAGCCTTGACTGAGTAAATCTGTACTGTATAATATACTGCAATGAAAATCATTGCCGAAATGATTCAGCTCCCAAGCTATCATGATCATTATTGTAGAATTAACGTCAACACGCCTTTTTTGTTGCACTTCTCACAAAATGAGGTTATACCTCTCGACGGTGGGTGTAATAAAACTTAATCGTAAAACAAGTTGAAATGTACGATTTAAAAACCACATATGTATATTTAGTATAATCTGTTTTCGTATGAA
Organism: Cerastis leucographa; assembly: GCA_963082945.1. Lineage (NCBI taxonomy): Eukaryota > Metazoa > Arthropoda > Insecta > Lepidoptera > Noctuidae > Cerastis > Cerastis leucographa. The sequence continues at coordinate 13,199,010 of OY720383.1, forward strand.
AACGAATAGGTTTACTTGAAAATTGTAGTGCCATCATAAAAACTACTGCCAAGCTATAATTAAAAGAGTTAAAAAGATTAAATACTTTTATTTTTTAATACTATTAACGTTCAATAAATTAATCAACTAAGTGAGAATTGACTATCTTCTACAAAAATTACCTAAAGTACCTATTCCAAACTGCCCATTACATAACTTTAGCTACATTTCTAGGGCTGAACAGGGTCCTAAACATGTACCTGTTTGCTCCACCTTCCCATTTAATGAGGTAATATTATATCCAGTTCACAAAAATAAAGGTAATTTAGGCTACATTTAATAAGTCCAGATTCGTAGAAACACAACAAGTTTTCCTTCAATAAAATAATAATATCTATAGCACACAAAGAAATATAAGGAAAATATTCACATAAAGTAATTCTACAGCCTACGCGAATATGTTTCGCTTTCATATCATTGTGAACCCAAATAAATTAAATTTAAGAATAGTCTAGAACCCGTGTTATGGATTATGACCGAGTAGGTTTAAATTCATGATACTAATAATAATGTAATTATTTCATGAACATTTCGTACATATTATAGTAAAACGTTTCAATGGACGTCAGCTACAACCAACATTAAAAGGAATTCAAGAGTACAACCAAAACTCTTGTATGTACCTACTTAGCTTTTCTTGTAACATCTTATAACTTTGATTATTTGTGTATTTTATCTGAGGGCCTTGTTGCCTTATAATAAAATGATTGATTGATTGATCAACGTCATAAAATTAACAAAAGGTGTGTTCTCAATTTGGACATGACCGTATTTGTTGAATGACGTACATTTGCAATAGTAAACGCTAATACTAGTGGAGGCGCGCGTTTGGCCGTGGAAAGCTCACACACAGTGAGGCAGGAACGGAGTAGCGGCCGGGCGCGGGCGGCGCGGCCGTATGAAAGCTCCGTCTCGTACTAGCGATGCCGTTAGCGCAGGCTCGGGCGGGCGGCCGCGGCGAGGCGGCGGCGGGCGGGCCGTGGGAGGTACCGTTAATGACGTCGCATCCGTGACGTCGCCGTCGTGACGTCAGACAGCGCGATATAGCCACCAGCCTCGGCGGCGGCGGCCTCAGTAACGCACCGCCCGTTCGCCAGCGCGTACCTCCGCGCGCCCTCTCGCGACCTGCCCGCCGCAGCCGACTGACTGAGTGAGTGAGTGCGCGTACAGTGAGTGGAATGTGCCCGGCCGCATGAGGATCCTGCTGAGTGAGCTGGGACTGTCCGGCGCTTGCTTCGGTCTGACGCTGGAGCCACGCGCCTCCTCGCTGGACCCCGCCAAGCCTGCGCCAGGTCAGCGCCCGCACGACCATCCGGCATCCACTTCTGTGTTTATTTTCGCTTTCGTTGTGTAGAACCTTTGGGTGAAGTAGACTGTGTGGGACTGTCGTGATGATGGCCATCGGCTAGAATGCGAGGTGCGTTGCTGACGCCCTCCAGCCAACACTGTGGCCTTAGACAATTCCAACACACACGTACGTACCTCCCTTTTTGTTTTATTTTTATTTTATTATGATTTAATTTAAGAACTTTAATTTTCATTTTGTCCTGAATGTTTATCCAGCTTTTTGTAAACTTATCCCTTTGCCAAAACTTATCGGCAGAACAAATGTCAAAACTTTGATTGTATCAGAGCTTTTCATTATTTTGTTATACTGAAGCAAACGAATTGGTATTTCTTAGTTACGTCTATTATTTTTGATAATAAATAATAGGCCGTTTAAATTAAAGCCTAGGTCATAACCTACAGGCCGGTCACAGCGCGTGGCGAAAATTGACCAAAGAAAACTTTCAGGAAAACCTCTAATCAATTCTATAGGTGTAAAAAATACTTAAATACCGTCAGTATACCTAGCCGATTTATAATAACTGTTTATTTAATACGGTTTTCACACGTTTTTGGAATTGTTTAAATATTCTTGAAATTTTTTATAAAAGTTCTAGAAACATTTAATAGTTACCATCCAGGTAACAATTTGATATTATAAACTAACCGGTATTAGGAATATTTTCGATGCTTAAAAAATAAGGATGGAATCAAGGAAAATTATATTAGACACGTGTCTCATTCAACAGCAATAAAACATAGGGTACGAAAATAATACCAATTACCGGTTATATTAGATCGCTAATAGAATAGTTATAAATGTTTTACATTCTCAGAGTCGTTTTAATCGAACTTGTCAATATTTTTTAAGACAGACATAGACAGTGAATAATTAGAATTTAGGTGAAACAAGTAGGTACCTAATGGTGAAATATATTTCCACACCGGTAGGGCCGGTTTAGGACGACACACGCCTGTTTGCTAACATACATTAAGTTTAACTTATCGCGGGATGTGTCCTAAGAGCCATCATGTTAGTCCAAAACTGTTCGGTGAGTATTACCGTATTACCTAAACCACTCGATAATTGTTATAAAGTTGATTCGTTATATTACAATCGGATTTGTTTGAGTGGACATGCGTTAGGTAACTTGGAGTATAATGTGAGATGTTTATGTCGCGATCGGCTCGGTCCGATGGCCTCACCCGATGCCTGCTGCCACTTGCCCAATCGGTTGTCGCAACCGGCAGACGTTGCACCTGTCGAGATGCGAGCCTGTGCAAATTGCCGACGCACATCTGATACCTACTATTTTACCGTACAGTCTCCCCCATTTTATCAACTACATAAACATCTTTAATGGTTGTTGCTCCGTCCATAGTTCCAAGTTTCTTGCACATTAATACAACGTTCCTAACGCAAACGCTGAGGTGCCAATGAATTATCTAAATTGATGCTAAAATAGAATAACAAACTTTCACTTTTTGTGATCATAAGCGTATGCTTAATATTGAACAAAAGCGGTTCTATAAATATTACGATTATGTATTTGGACAAATTGGGGCATTATATATTTGGTCAAACTGCAAACTCATATAGTATTTGAAAAGTGAATGAAACTGTAAATTGATCAATTATTTGAATGAAATAATGACGTAGGGAAGGTAGGTTGTCGGCGGAGTATTTATAAGTCCGCTATCAGCCGCCAGCTGTCATGACGTCACAACAAACCCGAGCCGGAGCGTGACACTCTCACTGCCCCCGAGCCCCCGGGCCGCCGACTCACCCCTGCTTTTAAATAAAAAAGATACTGTGACTTCCCGTTCCATCCGCACAGACAGCGGGAGACTTCTTCCGTTGATGTTTGTAATGGATGATTTTATCGCTATTATGGCTTAATTATAATGTAACATAAAAGTTTAAATATCCAGCACATTTCAGGCATATAATATAATAACTCTAATGTGTGTAGTGTTGCTATCACTCAGTTGTTCTAAAGACGTGAAACGGGGAGGTTTCGGTATTAAAACGTCTACCTTATGTCCTTATTCCTCCAAGGCGCTATTTTTTAGCCGCTTAATGCTTTCCGTTAAATAGCGCGGTTGCGTCACAAGTCTAAATATACGAGGGTGGTGTTGGAAGCGGCAGTGTGGGGTGGTCAGGTGGCGCGGTGGTTCTCGGTCGGCCTCGGCCTCCGCATCGAACGCGCCTGTGACGTCATGGTCGCGTGACGTCACGCATCGACCGAGCGCCTCGTTTCAAGGACGCCCTTGCTTGCCGCTTGCCGCCCAGCCGGCTACCGACTTCCTCCTAACTTAGAATCACTTTAAGCAAACAACAAATATTAAAACATGAGTAGTCGGTAAAACAAAAATTTGCGTTCGATAATATTGACCCGCAATGTCAATATACTTAACATGATGGGTATCGCTAGACTGGCCATCTAATGTGTGTGTTTATGTAACCGACCTATTAAGCTTTGACGATCGTTCAAAACGATTCAAAACAGAGTAATAGTTCAAGGAAATCTATCACAAACGTAGTAAAGCTCTGATAAACACTCGTACATCATACATCTTAGCCACGACAGGGGTGTGACCAGTTCACGGACACCATATTATTATACAGACCCATTAGGACCCATACATCTTAATTAATAAATAATAAATAATTAATAAAAAAGTGATTTTGAAAACAAAAAAATGTTTTTTTATACATAAAACAACATTTTTTTGTTTTCAAAATCACTTTTTTCTAGTTTACTTGTTTTGGTATAGTTTTCTGTGCTTATTGTTCCTGTTAATTAATTTGTAGTATGTTCCTAAATTTTTAATTCCGCTAACAGTTTTTTGTTTTCTATATCGTAATTACTTGAGTCTACATCAATTCCCGTTATTTGTACATTAACTATGTATCGTAAGAAGAAAGCGTTTGAAGTTTCGTCAACATTTTATATTAGTATCGCTATAAAATAAATTGATTTACATGTAAGTAATAAATATTTCGACGTCTTAGAATCACTTAATTACATGGTTACTAACCAAGGCCAAAAAAGAACGTATATTTGTAACATTATTTTCCGAACTATTTACAAATGTAATATTATCCAAAAAAATTACTAGACAAAAACGCTATACAGAGAAATATTACTCAATGCAAGACCGAATGCTGAGAGCACGTTGAAGTGTTGAGTATCTCATGATTATATAATCATGTTAGCTAATTTTGCAGTTGAATGTACTTTTAGAAGAAAAGAAAACCTACTTATGAAACATTCCAAACAAAAGAACTAAATAAGCTTTTCGCTACTAATGACCAGTTCGCAAGTAACCTAATATATCAATACTTATCTATAAAAATTTGTATAATATATACATATTCGCATACCTGTGTATCTGTACCTATGTAAATTATATTATTAAAAGTATCCTATAAAAACAAGGAAACAGAAGTGGTCTAGACGATATTAAGATTTTAAAAAATGGTATTTTTTTGTGTCATGCTAATAATCATAATTTATTCAAAAGAGTGAATTAAGCACCTACATAAAATATTGATATATACAAGACTTACTAAACGTGAAAAACTAGCTTTTCGACTACTATGCCTAAAAGATATAAGCAATAGTCACATGGCTACCAAAAAATACATAGAGGAGCACCTGGCCATCCCTAAGGATCCTGAAAGCAACTAAGGTATAAGCAGTTTGAGCAGCTCATATGTGGTATAAAAACTCTGACATCAGGTTAAGCTCTACCACACGAAAAAGAAAGAAAGCAGCTCTAAATTCCAGTATGATCTTAGAAATAAAAAAAACCGGCCAAGTGCGAGTCGGACTCGCGCACCGAGGGTTCCGTACAAACCAAAATTACTGAAGAGAATAAATAAAATATGTGATCTAACTAAAAGTTTAAGGTGTTCGTAATTTTTCCTTTATATGTGCTATAAAACATTGCTTCATGCCAAATTTCAAGATTCTAGGTCGACTGGAAGTACCCTGTAGGTTTTGATTCCCTTGCGAGTGTCGAAAATGTGCGGCATAAACGGCTGTATCTTTTGATTGCGTTGGCTTAGAAGTTTGATTTTTTCACAGCTCTAAGGGACAGTAGACCTGAGTATTTGATATAAATTCCAGCTTGATACCTCCACACGTTCCTGAGAAAAAGGGTCTTGACAGACAGACAGACAGACTGACAACAAAGTGATCCTATAAGGGTTCCGTTTTTTCCTTTCGAGGTACGGAACCCTAACAAGTGCGATCACTATAGCTATTACACATACTTTTTTTTTGCACTATAGTAGTCCCATATAACCAAACTAAAAGATCGTTTTTTAAATCATTTATGACCGAACGCTATCATAATCTATGTTATAAAAAAATATATATTAACACCCTTTTGTCTATTTTCAAGAAGATAAGTGGTCTTATCCTGAGGATCATAAATATAACGTCATTAACATTCTCGTAGCGACACTTGACAGTTGCGTACCGGAAATAAAAAGTCTCGTAGCGGAAAATGTTTTCGTAGCAACGTAGCAAGCGATTGATGCTAAAGTGTGCAAGTGCTTATAAAATTATCAATTTAATGATACAGAAAACCGCAACTTTCAACGTTAGTATACATTTTATAAATAAACATTTACATAAATAAACCCAATACGTCATAAATAAAAACCCACTTTACTCAAACGTGTACTTTCGTAGTAATTTCGTAGCTATCGAAGAACTCAAACTTTTTTTTTTATCTAATGACCCTTTTATCTCATTTCAGTCCTTTTGTAGACATTAGCGCAATTTTAATACACTAAAAGCGTACGATAAATAAATTTAGACGCGGAATAGGGGTAGCGTATTCAGTACCGTTTTCACCTGCAGATATGAGAGCCGGCGGCGGGGGGTGGCTGTGACGTAGGTCCCGATGACGTCACCGGTAAGCCTCTCCCGCCCACGTTGCCGCAACAGCTGATAATTCCACCGAAATCACGTTTATTTGATAAAACACACGCGGGTGACGTCCGCTGCCCTTACGACCAGTTGCCAACAGGCTAGACGCTGTTACGTAGACAGGACTTTTATCTGTTTTGTAGTATCCATTGTATAACATGTTCACTCTGCTAACGTTGAAAACTTATAAGTAAGTTTATGTTAACAACATTATGCTATAGCCTGTTACGCGTAACTTTAGCTGTGTTGTACTTAGTTATCACACCCCGCTGAAATTAATCAATTCATCACGTGCATTGAAATGTGAGTCTAAACTTGTATCTGTTAGCTATGATAATTTATTTAAGCTAGGTATAATACGAAGGTTGCTTGAACAGGTTGCAGTGAGCCGTACTGCCGTAGTAACTGTAGTTACGTAGATAGACTTACATACCGCTCAAACAATTTATGGCGGGAAATGTCGGGAAAGTTTTCATTCATTTAGGTAAACATTTAATTTTATGAAGAGTGTGATGGCATCCCCGTATATGAGAATATCTGACTGCTCATCAGCTCTCAGTATTGACCAATTAATGAATAATGTAGTTAAAACCGTAGCAACGTCGAATGTCAGATTTCAAGAATATTGTTATGTTAATAATCATCGTAAATTAATATATTGAGAACACAACATATTTATACATTTTCCTAATGATATTTCATAGACCGATGTATTTTATATTTATCATATTCTCTTATAAGGCTAAGTTGTTTTTTCCTGTCTCCAATCAAGATATTCATTTTTAAATATTGTCATGATGATTGTGCCCTGCCTTCATACCTGCTGTTTTATTTTACCCGGTCCTTTACGATTAGGCCATAATGACTAAATTTAATCGTTCGTCGTGCACAAAACTGTTACGCGTGTTAGTAAATGACCAAACTTTGCACAACAGCTTATCTGTGTACACTCGTCGTCACTGACGTGTTTACGCGCAACTGTTACGCAAAAAGCTACGCGCAAAAACGTCATGTAATGAGAAAGCTCATTAAAGCTTGTTTGCCGATAACGTACTCCTCATTCGTACGTCTAATTCAAACTGAATCGATGACGAATGACGTATATACAACACTAACACGAACTCTAAAGTAATCAATATCATCCATCCTACCGCCATCTGTCGGATAGTTCGTGACACGATTAGACGGAATGAAACCTCTTTTCGAGCGAGGTTCCATCGTTCGTGCGAAGCTTTCTCGAGATTGTAACTCTCGTAAAGTCTCACAGAGGGCATAGAGCTTTCCATCCATGGGTTCAAAGATATTTTTAATTGGACGTTACGTTAGCTAATGAGATGTGAGAAAAATAGACAGTCCTATTACCATCATAGATTTTAACTTGCACTGCCTTGTAGTAAACACAAATAAAAAAGATATCCATCATTTTAAAACAAATAAATTATGGCAGGCAATAAAAATGATTTAATTACAACTTTCATCGATTTGCCCATTAAGAAGCATTTCTTTCCTCGGGTCCTACGGCGTAGGCTTTGCGTAGGCCTTTGTAATTTCTGCGAAGCCCGATGACACAATACGTCTAGTTTATGTATCCTACATTTCTAGTTTCTAATATTTATAATCTGAGCGATCTTCTCTACATGTCGTGTTTAAAATAATAACATATCATCACGCCTGTGATCCTCGAAGGGTTACGCAGAGATGTACCCTAATACTTATTTTAGTACACCCATTGTATTAAAATAACGCATTTTAGGAATGGAGGGCACCGTTGCGTATTCGTGTTTCTTCTATTTAGTCTATTGTTCATTTATCATTTTACTGATTATTTCCTCGGGGTATTTTATCAAATTATACATGGTGTATTTGAAACGGCCCAGTATGGGCCTATCGTACCGTATCTTACCCCGACCCGGTGTAGATTTAGGAAAACGTCATTTGAAAGTAAAGGCCAATTGCATTAATTAATACTTATTGTATTTTATAACATTTTCTAATATTTTATTGTGATGCCAATCGATGCAGATTCATTAACCGACTTCTTACAAAGGAGGTGGTTATGTATTCGACAAGTATCTTTTTTTTTCATCATTTTACACCCATTACTCCATAACCAATACCTACTGGACCGATTTAGATGATTCTTCTTTTTCATTTGGTAAAGAAAGCTTGCGCGGTGGTCCCATATGAGTTCTATTATCTTTGCTTAGGTACTTCTTAAGTTATCCACTTGATTATGCATTTTGTCCTTTTTCGTATGTATGGACAACGTGCTGGTGTCTAGTTACAATGTAAAAATGATACTTGTCTAGGATTTATGTGAGATAACACTAAAAGGCCAAATTAAAAGACTAAATAAGACAAAAAAGTAAATGAAACCAATCAGTCACCGGCTGCCGGAAGTAAAGTTATTTTCCACTTTTTAGTGTTACTTTTGGCAGTCGGTTATTTTCTTTATTTTTGTAAAAAAAGTTTTTTTTTTATGTTTATAATACTCTTCTGAATCATCGTATAATTATGTTAAGTATTCGATTACTAATAAAAACCAAATTGCTAAAAGTAAAACTCATAGGTAAAGTACGAATTATTAGCGCTATCCGTAGCGACCGTAGCAGACAAAATAATTATGTTAATACTCGTAGCTACATGTTATTGACAATACTTTCTAACATTTTCTATAAAGCTACAAAAAAATATTTTATGTCTGAATAAAAAGTCATACTGCATATTTTTTTTTTTAATTAAGACATTTGCGATTGCCAATGTAAGTTTTGATAGTTATAATATGATTACGAAATATACATATTGTAACGTAGTGGTTGTTAATTAATTTATAGATATTTATTAACGTTTTCACAAATATAACATTTTGGAAACCATACTTTTACGAAATAGGCCTTTTCTCAAAGTAGAAACCATTTTTTTCACGAGAATATTGCTTTGGGATTTGGCCAAGTGTATACATATTACCACACCTGGACTGTACATCCGTGCATGCTGTGCATGCATGGAGTATGTTTAGAAATGATTACCGGAATAAACCGAGCTTTTATTTTTGTTTCTAATATTAGTCTTGCCTAAGTATATGCCAGAAGAGTCTAAAAACCAGTCTTACCAATGCGTATCGCGTAACTTTGTATCTGTAAGGTTGTTGAGGTCTGATATGTAATACTGGAAATCCGCTGCACTTGGTTGGACTTGAAGTCGATCCCAACATAGGTGGATAAGGCTGATGATGACGCTAAGTAGGTATAGGCGATCGGCAACAATATCAAACAACATTTACTATAAATAAACAAGTAACTGCCTCGTCGGTCTAGTGGACGCAAGCGTGATTGCTCAGCATGAGATCCTGGGTTCGATTACCAGGACGGGCAAAAGTGTTATTGGGATTTTCCTATCAAGAATTTCTCAGTGGCAGCAACGCTAGTCTAAATTTGTGCCCGATTGATTTCTTTACCGCTGACTCCCTATTATTATTATTTCGTTTACTCATTTTCTAACCTTCTTTGTTATTTTTAAATATTCCTGTTATAAAAATAAGGAACATCGTTCCAATAAAAAATAGGGTGTAACGGAAAGGGTATATACATATAATCCCCGAAGAGTTAGAGCAGAGGCGTGCCTGAAATAGTACACCCACATTTTGCCAGCTTTTATACAGGATGTAACGGAAAGGGTATATACATACTTAACGGTGTGCTACAGACCATCAAACTGAACATGTTTCTCCATCGGACAAACATCGTAATAGCGAAAAAAATATCAGCTGCCCCATACATTTGGGTCGAGTAGGTATTGCAATTTTGTACGGGGTAGCAGATAATTTTTTCACTGAAAAACATGTTTTATTATGAAAACTATGATCAGTTCGATGGTCTGTAGCACACCCTTAATTATGTATATACCCTTTCCGTTACACCCTGTATAAAAGCTGGCAAGATGTGGGTGTACTATTTCAGGTACACCTCTGCGCTAACTCTTCGGGGATTACAAGTTATTTAAATAAGTGTAAATTATAAAGCAGGAATATTTCCTTCTTAATGGGACTGCAGTGTTGCAGTAGTTACTTTCTTGTTACTAACGATATTATAGCTTAAATGATGTTTCAAATTCGATAAATGTAGAGGAATATTTTAGTCACACTTCTTGTGACAAACCATGCTTACATATTATAATTTAAAGCTGTTAAATTGTACTAGGCCGAATCACTTTACATAAACAATCGTATTTGGCTATCTTAAACATTTGCATGAGTGGTAAAGTGCGGATCTTTCGAATAGATAGAGCACAAAAAAATAGTGCGTGGAGTCCCTACGCGCGGAAGAAGTGAAACTAAAGTGTGTAGTATTACGATACTACATGCATGCGTTCGAGTGCCACGCATTCACTCTCGCCCTGTGTCTTTCTATTCTTCATGGTAGCGTTAAACGTTTAACGCAAACTTGTTAGAAGTCGCATAAGAAGTTTCACTTCAACAAAGAAGTCTTTCTACAAATATTCCTATAACACCATTAGATAGTTCATATCTATCTGTTCGCATTCTGTAAAATCGAATTCAGTACTCGAATTTCGTCTACTATTTCGGAATCACCAAGTAAGAGATTGGAACGATGTTAGTCAAAAATATGAAAGATTAAGAATTTTTCAATTTTGTTAACTTGCTAAGATAATAATTATGCTGGTCAATCAAATTGTACGTTTGGTTAGAAATGTATGAATAAAGTAACTTTTTATCGTGTCGCTTCGTGGCGCCCGCATTGATGTCGAAATATGACATCATTCAGAAATAGACTACCTATATGGGTTCCTAGTTGACCACGGAACCGTAAAAATATTCCATGGAAACACATCACCGAGTTAGAAAGGTTCCTAGATGTGTGAAACTAAGGACATGGTCTTAATATGTGCCAAGTAACAAATGTTTTCGTAAACTTTCCGATTTACTCATATTAAAAACCGAAAGTACATACACGGTGTAAATCACCTCATCACGAAGCCGTCAACCAAGCATTCTGTACATGAAACTAAGTAACTTTACGCAAAAATTATTGCTGGGAAACGACTTTTTTTTGGGGGGTGTAAAATCATGTTTTGTGGTAGAACTAAATGTAACGTACTCAAAACATTGTTCTGATGGACGGATTGAATAGTACGGGGGTCGTGGAGGTGTTTAAAGTAAAAATCTTACATTAAAAACTTGTATTTAAAAAAATACTTGTCAAAAAGTTGGAACTTTGACTCCTAATATCTCCGTAACTAGAAGGTTCCCAGGTATGGTGTAGAACAAAAACATGATTGCAATGACAGGGAGAACCAGTGCCTTTCGGCTTCGTTAAGAGGTGTTTTACACCCTTTATAACTACGTGTCCTTCTGACCGAGTGCAGGACTTATGTATACATAATATGACACTCCCGTAATCTTAATGCGCAATGAATTCTAATTGCAATTCAATCTTAATTTTGACAATTTAGAGAGGTACAGATCTTAAATTATTTATTGTGTTTGCTACGTTTGATTTGATGTACCTAAGGATCAAACTTTTGTCTCAATCTCTTAATTTATTGCTACTTATCAATAGCTATTACTAAAAAGCATTTCTTTCTTCTTCTTATAAGGCAACTACATAGGTAGGAACAAATAATATACGAAATAAAGATTCTTAATCATAGTCTAAATGAAATTACGTTATTTCTATGTTAATACAAAAAACAGAGGGTAGTTGTAAAATAATTAAAACCTTCGTTTTTATTTAGATGCGGGTTATAATCCAGTGACCAACTGAATTATCCATGACTTAACAGTGTCTACATAAATCAATTAAGTATAGTAACAAAAGTATAGGCGAAATCATATAAAGAGTTTTCTGCATTGTGGAAATTAAACTAAATTAAATAGAAAAGTACTAAAATATTTTTGACAGTTCTGAAATAAACGATTTTGATTTGATAAGATTTGTCCTACGTAGAGCAATCGTACGACAACTTCGATTCTCTAACGCGATATTGAATCACTCCAGAATTATATTATTTTAACATTTTCGTGTCTAGAAATTTTCAAAACAAACTTACGGTAACAAAAGCTTGTTTTGTTTATAGCTTAATAAGACTGGAATTAATGGTTCTTAACATAATAGAAACTGCAAATGCCACTGATTTCATAACCTCCCAAGGGACCCATCGCTTTTTCGCCCCAAAAATTTCCAAGCGAGCGTGCTATGTCAATATAAACTCTAGGGCCTTACATTAGGGGGTAAAATTAAGGTTTTATTCTTGCTTGTTTGCGACGTTGTTTTAATAGAGCTAGATGAGGTGTATACATAGAATTCAATTTTCTGGGCGTGGCGAATCAAGCACCGTGACACAATGTATTCAAAACGCCAATATTTGGTTGGCGAAACTGCAGTATAAAACAAGAGACCTTTTCGTCCCATCTTCATTTTTAGTCGTACAAGGGTAGCGATCAGCACTGATCAGGGTTGCAATACTAAGCTAGTAGGTAGATATCGATTAGTTCGTAACGAGTGCTTGTGGTTAAAGGAAGAATCAAAGTATGTTCGCCGAGGGTAAATATAAATGATGCATGACTCGAATAGCGTGATAGTTCAAAGGATGGTGCCGTCAATACCATTTCCACCGACTACCCGACGCATTCATAAGCGGCCTTTCGTCTTGGTTGACCGTTTGGCGTTGAAGTAACGGTTGATTCTCGCTATTGCGGACTTCGTTTACGCAAAAAAATATTAAAGTATCCAACTGTATAAATAGTCATAGTAAATAAATAGGTGTGTTTGTTGGCTCATACTGAAGTGATAATGTCTGGTTGTTGCAGGGCCGAGCGCCATAGAGTCGCGCTCGCCAAGCGCCTTCACACCCAACGCCTCCAGCATGCTACTGCTGCAGACACACGTGAGTAAAAACTTTGGTTGTTTTTGTCAGAGACATTTTTGTTAAATTCCAAGATGCTTTTATTACCGAAAAATGCTTAAGGTGAAATTAAATTTTAATAAAATCAATCTGGCAGCAAATATCATCGGTCAATTCATCTCTGATCGCATTTTTAAAAGGATTTTCATTCGACATAATTGATTGGAAAATTAGAAAATTGTGGAACACCTGCATCGATTGACAAACAGGCGGTTACACAAAGCCCCTATAGATACAAGTAGACAATTGAATAAGCACGCCATTGGTTAGTTACGGCCGCCCCTGCCGGCCATCCGCTGCCTACCACTTCTGCGACGCCTACATTATTGATTGTTGTTTCTATTTCAGAGCAACTACGGTTCGTCCTTCAGTGATCTATTGTCGCCACAATATCAAGAAGATTCTACTGAAATCTTAGAAGAAAATCTAGACCCGTTTCCGGACGTTGAGTTTCACGCTCCGATCCCGTTTGAAGTTAAATCTCAACGCGCTACTCCTATTAGTGAGGCATCATCGCCAACCTTAGGCCCAGCGTTGCCTAGTTTTGAAGAAACTTATTCAGTCCGTTATCCTAAACAAGAAATGGCGGAATTTGGAATAAAAATGGACGAGGACTGCTATAATGTTAGCGCATATCAAGGCCACACGTCCACTCAACTACTTTATCAATATCATCAACCATCGCTTCCTTATGTGCCGTCAACATATTATGCACCGTCACAACAGTGCAGCCCAACGTTCGACACCGGTGGTGTAACCCCCAATCAGGACTCCTACTCTTTACCGCCCTTTCCAAGTTCAGTGGATCTGCACATATCTACGGATCAAAGTGCACGGCAACGACGCGCTTCCTTGCCGGTGCAGCGATCGGAATCTACCAGTTCTAATGACAGCCCCAAAGTTCCTGGTGGCAGAGTACACTGCATGCAAGCATCAGCGCCCAGCTCCGCGTCCAGTTCGCCTGGCGTGGCGCCGGAAGGCGCCGGCCCGCGTGTGGCGCCGTCCTCGCCGAGCCAGCTGTGCGCCGTGTGCGGAGACACCGCAGCTTGTCAGCACTATGGGGTCAGGACTTGCGAAGGATGCAAAGGATTTTTTAAAAGGACTGTGCAAAAGGGTTCTAAATACGTCTGCTTAGCTGAGAAATCATGTCCGGTAGACAAAAGAAGACGGAATAGGTGCCAGTTTTGCCGATTCCAGAAATGTCTCAATGTCGGAATGGTCAAGGAAGTGGTCAGAACTGATTCCTTGAAAGGAAGACGTGGCAGACTGCCCTCCAAACCTAAATGCCCACAGGAATCGCCTCCAAGCCCTCCTATATCACTGATCACAGCGCTTGTGAGAGCTCATGTCGACACTTCTCCGGACTTTGCCAATCTTGATTATTCCCAATACCGAGAGCCAAATCCCATGGAGCCACCGATGTCTGACTTAGAAGTGATTCAACAATTTTACACTCTCTTGACAACATCAATCGACATGATTAAAGTATTCGCTGATAAGGTGCCCGGTTATGGCGATTTGTGCCCTGAAGATCGTGAGCAGCTGTTTGCTTCAGCTCGTCTAGAACTATTTGTATTGCGACTCGCATACCGCACACGTCCAGAAGATACCAAGTTGACCTTCTGCAATGGCGTCGTGCTCGACAAGCGACAGTGCCAGCGCTCGTTCGGAGACTGGCTTCATGCCGTGCTGGACTTCAGCAACACACTCCATTCAATGGATATCGACATATCTACATTTGCGTGTCTTTGCGCATTAACTTTGATAACAGGTGTGTATAAGTTACCTTCACCTAACCCTTGTTAGTTTGAATAATAGTTTTGTAGTCTGTTAATTAATTCGTATAGCTAAGGTAATGCTTTTAAGATTTTAAACCAGCATTGAAATCCGTTTATAAAAGAGAAAAGACAATTAGCGTTTTTTTTATGTTTCATGTTATTTACTAATGAGATTGTAATGTTTTGTTAACAGATCGACACGGTCTCAAGGAGCCCCACCGTGTGGAGCAGTTACAGATGAAGATAATAGGCTGCCTGCGCGCCCACATGCCGGGCGGCGGCGGAGCGGGCGGCGGTGGCGGAGCGCCGCACTTTAGCCGCGTGCTGGGCGCGCTGCCCGAGCTGCGCTCGCTGTCGGTGCAGGGCCTGCAGCGCATCTTCTACCTCAAGCTGGAGGACCTAGTGCCGGCGCCGCCGCTCATCGAGAACATGTTCCGCTCCAGCCTGCCCTTCTGAACGCCACGCGCCCCACCCCCGAGGACCACTCCCGCCTTCGAAACTTGTTCTCCTTCTGTTTAGAGCCGACTCCGTTATTTTTTTAAGTGTTTAGATCATATAAAATATTTTTCTAGAGATTAGATGGACGTTAGTTAGGACGCGATCTCCCACGGAATCGGTTCGTGCTACTCGTATGAATATAATATTAAGTATCTACTTAATGGAGACAATCTTACCGTGTAAGTCCTAAGTTAAGATTAATTTATTGAAAATGTTTAGGAATTTGTCTTTTGGGTGTGATTTCGTTTAATCTTACAATGTTGTGTATTTAGTAGTCTGCATTTGAGTTACCGCTCGTGATCGATGGCATCTTGTCGTACAAATATTCCTATGTTATTTACTTACGTATTACTTAGATAGGGAAAATCTAGTCACAAGACTTAGAAATGTTATAAAATTTTGCTCGTAAAAATCGGGCTTTTTATTATAATTAATATAAGTAAAAGTTACTTTAAGATCGGTTAGACATTTAATGTCTTTTTGTACCAATGTGAGCGAAGGGCGGGCGGCCGCGAACCGTGCGTCCCTTGTACCGCGCCCGACCGACGCGCCGCTCGCCCTGAGTGATGGTGAGCCGATGTAAGCGTCACAACGACACGATAGTTGGAAGTTACCTTTTAGTTTTAAATTATTTTGTAATATTTTAGACGCTAGGACTCTAATGTAATTTGTTATGATAATTATACGTAAGGCCTGAGAAAAAGTTCAGCATGTTTGACGTCCCCAATGTAAATCCTTATTACAACGTGTCTTAACGAGTACCTTTATAGGTAGATAGCGTAGATTTTTCTTATGTGGACCTTTTATATGCTTACTATAATACATATTATATATGTATTGAGTAAATATTTAAACATATCACGATATTATTTTTAAAATTGTGATTGCACTTTGTATTCATTTATATCCTTTGCATCTCATTTAAGCTAGGTCATTTAAAAAAAAATTACATTAAATTGCTATTAAAGTCAGTGTGTATTTTTGGTCGTAAATATGTCTATTGGAAATAATACTACTGATATAATCAGGTTAGATGTCTGTATTTTTATCTATTGCATTTTGCGCTAATCGAATGGACTGTGTAAAAATGTCACTGGACCAATTAAGTGATAAAAAAGTCCTAGTGCGGTCTGTCTGAAAGAAGCTGTGCTAAGATCCTTTAATATTACCCATAATCTATATATCGTGTTATGGCGGGTATTTTTTTGTATCTGCCGGCGAGGAAACCATAACAGTGTAGCTAAGAGTTGCCTTGTATCTCCTAAAAGACTAGATACCTGCAGCAGCACTGTAGGTATAAATTATTACGGAAAGTATGCACGTACCTATTGTACCACTAGGTGCTCTGTCCAACTTTACATTACGGTTATATCTTACGTAGGTACATAGATAGGTCAAGGAATTTAAGATTCATATCTGACATAGATAACTATTGAGTAGATGGGTGAATAAATGTTACTTAAGTATACCTTGGCAACATTTATTCCTTTATGAGAGTGATTGTTGATGTTAATGTCCTTTAACGTGGAGTTAGTGATAAACGTTGTCTATTACTTAGTTACATGGTAGACTTTAAGAAATTCAAAACGCATGGAAGCAAATAATTTTATACAAAGAATTGATAGTAACCTTAATTATTATAATGCTGGACTTTTTACTCGAATGCCACCACTCCCTTCTAATATTATTAATTTTATAGATTTATAAATCGTAGTCAAGGAAATTATTTGTCGTGAATTTTTTCATTGTGTCGAATTTCGTGATGAATGAACCTTAATATTTTACTTATTTAATACTTCGGTTGTGCTTGAAATATTATTACCTACCCTTGATCCAACCTGATATACTTAAGTTACATTTTACAAGTATCGGTAGTAAAAAACTATATGCATGAATCTGCAAGTGACATTCCTATATTACAAGCCTTCTATGCCTACTAATTATTGATCATGAACAGCGATAATATGATGTAAGACTAGACATTACCGATTACCCCACAATTGGAGACTGTCCTCGTCGCATGTGAGCACCTCTAACTAATAAATAAATAATGAACCGCACGTAAAACAAAACCTGGGCTGCATTAGTACAAGCTAGCCTTTTAATATTTATTCCCCATGCAAGCCTTGTCATTGTTATAGGTCATTTAATATCGACATTTCTAGAGCTGTTGTTTGCTTTTCCGCACACATACGACGACTTACATATCGGTTCTAACAGTTCCCAATACTTGAAACTCACTGACTAGTTTTTAAGTACCTAATACGGAATTAGGCACACTAAAATAGCTAATGGAGAGTTTACGAGAGATGTGGCTCCTACAATAAAAATATTCTTATCAACAAATTTCCCTCCATAGGTGTGTACCTGTTGGTACCATATGCCTAAGTCACAAATGTTAATGTAATATTATCTTTTCTTCTTATAGGTTTGTAATGAACTGCATTTCTTAAATCTCAACATAGAAACATAAATGTGCTTTTGTTATGATATGTTATACATTTTCTTTGTAAATATTTCTTGAAAATAATATCGATGCAAATGCGTCAATGAAAATATGTCTCTTTTATTTGTTTTTTCAAACATAAATCCTTGTATCTTTTACCTGCCATAGCAAGCATTTCTTGAAACCAAGGGGATGGAACTCCCTGCTGGAGTTTATGTTTTGAGACCAGCTGAGAGTACATAGAATATAGTAGAGTACATAGGATGTATGTACCTAGAGCAGTGTCTACCTAGAACATACGATGTTCTCAATATTACTACTTATTCTGAAATCAACTCATAGTACAGGATCCCGTTATAGAACGACCTTCACCGAGCTGGATGAAACGAATTTTATATTCAATTTATTATGTCAATAAATATATTGCATATGGGTTGTCTAAAAAATTTCAGCCTATGTATTTTTTTTTTAAACTTTTCACCGGTTTGGTTAATAGAAAAATTTCATACCAATCGAAAGTATAAAGCCCATAGAATATGCAAACGGTTGCCTTTTCTTTTCCCGTCACAACTCTCGGGTAGGCAGGTATAAACAGGTAAATCGATACTAGTAACTTGCACCGGTCTGGTTAATGAATAAAAAAAGGCAACCTAGGTAACGTTTGCATATTCTATGGGCTTAATACTTTATGGAATTTGAATTTATTAACCAAACCGGTGAAATGTTTCAAAAAAAAATTTTTTTAATCGTATACTGGATTGAAATTTTTTAGACAACCCATATGCAGTACATTTATTGACATATTAAATTGAATATAAAATAAGTTTCATCCATTAACCAACTCGGTGAAGGTCCTTGTATACCGCGATCTTAGACTATTATATAAATAACAATATATTAATAACAACTTACAACACACTTCAACAAGTAGACATTCGTTTGAGTGGAAATAACATCAATTGGAAACAAGGATTTGAAAAAACTCTAAGAAAATATTATTTTGTTTATTATAATAAACATCTTCTTCGCGTGTCGACGGAAAAACGCAAATTTGTTTAGCCCAAAACTCAGCCAAGCGGACTCCGCTCGCTGATGCAGTCATAAGATCCTCAAGTGCGCAGGTGACAGGGCATGCAGCGCTAGATAGAAGGTGGGCCATTGTCTGTGGAGACACGCCGCATACACACTTGAGATCTGAGCCATCTATGAACCCCCATCTATAGAGAATGTCTTTGCTACGGCTTGGGCTTGGGTTCGCAGTCCATTTAGAGATTTCCAAGTTGGCCACGGCAAAGCATGCCGGGGTGGAAGGCTTTCGGAAGGCTGGATGAAGTCGTCAGGGGGCCTTAAGCACCTCCCGCCAAAGATTACATCTCGCTGTAGAGGCGTTGCTATTAGCTGGACTAGCTAAACAATACCAGCCCATAACTGTCCCACAAGTGGGCAAAGACCAATTTGGTTAACCATACAAAAATTGTCTAGTAGAGCCTGCCTAATCTGTGTAGGAAGGGTCAAACTTAGGAGATCGACCCTAAATACCATTTGTTAAGTTGTAAATAAATAACTTTTTATTAGTTTACCAGCTGTTTACATACTCCTTCAAGAATAATATCTGGGATAATGTCGTTTTCATTGACGAGACATTGCAGAACGCCAATCACACGCTGTCTCGTTCTTGGACAGATGAGACACAAGCATCGACGTTAAAAGTACTAATGGGTAAAGGAGATCGTCTGATAAATTTTAGTCGTAATTTGTAAACTTAAGTACCAAAAAAAAGAAATTCCACATCCAGCATCTAGGTATTTAGTATTACATCCCTTTCACACACCACAAACGGGCCAAGTGCGAGTCTTACTCGCACACAGGGTTCCATAGCCCCAAACAATATAATAACAATGTTTTGAACGGTCATTCATTAATAAACCTTCAAATTTGTTTTTCATAGTAAGTTAATGAAAAACAAAGTTACTGCTGCAGTTTGGTGAAAAAGTCCCATATCTCAAAAACTACATATCAAATCTTATTCAAACCAATTTTCGTTGAAAGTTTTTTATACGTTCTACATCCCCATATTTTTTTCAGAATTTTTCTCCTCTTACTTTAGAAATTGGAGGGGGGGGGACACACTTTTTACTACTTTGGAAGTGTCAATCTTTCAAAAGATTGACTTTGAAAAAAAAAATGGTTTTAGGAACCTCAATGTCATTTTTAATGACCTATCTATAGACACCCCACACGTATAGGTTTGATAGTTTTTTTTTTTTAGTTTCAGTTCCATGTATGGGGGGATATCCTTATCTATATTTCTTTTTAAATTTTGTACAAAAATCATAATGCGGTTCACAGAATACATCTACCTACCAAGTTTCAGCTGTGTAGTCCTAATAGTTTCGGAATAAAGTGGCTGTGACATACGGACGGACAGACAGACAGACAGACAGACAGACAGACAGACATGACGAATCTATAAGGGTTCCGTTTTTTGCCATTCGGCTACGGAATCCTAAAAAGGACTCGAAGAAGCAAAAATACGAATTCCGCGCGAAGGTCTATCGGGCATTTTTTTTATTTCGCAAATAATTGAATTTAATACTATTTTGCAAGAAATTATAATTTTTATATTTATAATTTGCTTATTAAATTAATCCCGTTACTATTTATGTGCTAGTTAAGCTACCAACGTGATTTCCGATTTCTCTCGTTTTTTCTCTCTTTGACATAAGCTAAAGTAATACGAACTCTACGTGTTTGAGATAAAGTTCCTTTTAAAACGGCTTTTAAATTGACATTTTGTTTGTACACATTCCAGTTAGTATAATTATAAGTTCTTTGCTTCCTTACCTTATATACACGTAGATCCGTTGTTTACCTAACCTACGAATTTCGCGGGCTGCCTTGACCTTGGTTCCCATTTGGTCTTAGCATTGTTTTTTTTTTTTCAAAATATTAGTATGTACGGTACTGGTCTAAACACCTAGATATGTAGGTAGATACACACCCTGGAGAAACTAAAGGCGGAAACACACTTACGTGTCGTGGCGTGTCGTGACGCGCCAGAAGCATATCGGTTTCATACATTTAATATGGTTAGGGACATATTCGTGTACGTATTCGTTCATATCGTGGCGTGCTCTGGCGTTTTTTCTGAACAGTACATTTCAAACCTTTGCAGCGTTTGAACGTACATGATGTTTTCTTCGAATTCGGATAATATTTCTGATTAAATGATCCTTAAACTCTTTACACTGTGTGTCATATAAAACTTTTCGTTGACATACAAGTTCAATAAGCTCGTCAGACATTTATCAGAAACATGCTGCAAATATAATAAATGATTATTAAAAAAATGTTCGCTAGAGTTTCGCGCCACGAGCCACGCGGTATAGAAACACATTTGCCTGTTCTGTCGTGTCGCGTCATAACCCCCTCCACCGCTCTGGCGCAATCGGCGGCGAGCAGTCGGCGCCACGACAGAACGCGTTGCGACACGACACGCCATGCAAATATGTCCCTAACCATATTAAATGTATGAAACCGATTTTCTTCTGGCGCGTCACGACACGCCACGCCACGACACGTAAGTGTGTTTCCGCCTTTAACAACTGGATATGTCATGTCATAGTGTAAAATAGTGTTTCCGCCTTAACAACTGGATATGTCATGTCCAGTGTTGCCAGAAGGTTACATTTCTTACATTTTTCGTAACTTTTGACCCCCTCGCGTAACATGTAAGTAATTTTTATATTTAAGGCAATTTTCGTAACTTTTGAGAACAACGAGATTTGTTCCACTAGATTTTTATTGCAAACAATTTACGAACGCATCCAAATTGAACGCACCTAAAAAGTATTTCACTCCATATCATACTCAGAGATGCAACTGAATGAAACGTGCCATGACAAAATGAAACTTATTTCGCGGGTGTTAAAACTTGATTTTGCTTGAGCGTGAGCGCGTACGTTTCCTAACTTGCAAGTTCGCGCAGTTTCGTTTCGTAGGTACTACTTAGCTCAAAAAAGGAAATTTACATGGCTGATTGTGATTTATTTTGTTGAATGTTGCGTTACGCAAGGTTGTATGGGAGCCCCCTTAAATATTTATTTTATTCTGTTTTTAGTATTTGTTGTTACAAAAAATATTGTTAAATATATAGCGGATTGGAGACAAAAAAAACATCAAATCCACCAGCCTAGCATTAGTTTTTAGGGTTCCGTACCCGAAGGTTCAAACGGGACCTTCGTGCACGAGTCCGACTCGCACTTGGTCGGTTTTTTTTTGCATTGATACGATTTTGCCCTTTATGAACAGTTCTATGATATGCGAACAAAGGAGTCTGTTTTATCATTAGATTAAATACACCACACATCATAGATTCTTTCATATTCTGCCATTTTCCTGACATCAATTTGCCTCCGACCTCAAAAATACGAAATTAAAAAAAAATGTAACTTTTGCAGCAAAAATGTAACATTTCAGGAAATGAAACGTAACTTTTGACTTAAGGGCCCTGGCAACACTGGTCATGTCATACTGTCAAAGTCATTGAATGGTCTCAAATTCTCTCAATGGTCAAACGTCAAATCAAAAACCAAAAACTGACTGACTGACATATAAATTTAATTTGCCAGTTGCCTTGTTATTTCTAAATAAATGCCATGAAATCATCAAAATAAGCAATTTCTCTATTCAGAACAGTCACCATTATGTCTATTTGTGTCTAATCATCTATCAAAGAACGAATGTTAGCTGAACTGTTATATTTTTCCAATGTAATCAAAGCAGGTTGGTCATTTTGATATACTGCGCCCAAATCGAATGAATAAGTTCTTAGACTACAATAAGTTAGTGCTAATACAACATGACGGAATCTACGGACATTAAAGACTCGATGGACAAAAATCTCGAAGACTTTGAAATACAAGAAGTACTTCGAAATGGAACAGACTTACGAGAATATGCATTACAGCTAGATAAAGGTATTAAGGATGCCGAAAAAACCTCTGTGGCGGATTACTTAAAAGAGAGTGAAAATATAGCCTCTCTGCACAATCAAATCGAAGATTGTGATGGGATTCTGGCGAAAATGGAGAGCATGCTTATGGTGTTCCAAGTAAGTTAAGTATACCACTTCTTGATGCCCACACCTACTGTTTTGTTAAAAAACTTAAAGTGTACATCATTTTACAGAATGATTTGGGTAGTATCAGCAATGAAATTATAAGTTTGCAAAAGCGTTCAGTGAGCATGTCAGTGCAACTCTCTAACAGGCAGGTTCTGAAGGGACCCCTCTCTACTTTCATAGAAGATATGGCAGTTTCTGAAACACTCATATTGTAAGTAGTTTCCTCTTTAGATTTTTAATTTGTAACATAATATAGGTACTCATAACATAACTGTCTAGAGGTTCACTAGCAGCAACACTAAGTGAACTAGTTTTAGGTAATATTTTTATGCACTTATTACATCTCTTGTGCTATACTTTAACCTGCTTATTTATTAACTGGATATTAATAAATTTTCTATCTATATTGTTTTAATTTTTACTAAGAGCACATTGAATGTTTCAGTGGCATCAATAATGTTCCTGTAACTGACAAGGAATTTATGGTCCAATTGGCAATATTGAATCAAAAACTCAACTTTGTTAAGGAACAAGATTTTAAAGAAACAAAAGCTTGTCATGATGTCAAAGACGTCCTGGAAAAACTGAAAATAAAAGCAGTATCTAAAATAAGAGCTTATATTCTGGAGCATATTTATAAGTTTCGCAAACCAATGGCAAATTATCAGATACCACAAAATGCTATGCTTAAATATAAGTTTTTCTTTGAGTTTATATTAGCCAATGAGAGGAATGTTGCTCAAGAAATATGCAATGAGTACATTGACACCTTGAGCAAGGTATATTACTCATATTTTAAATCATATGCATCTAGACTAGACAAGTTGAAATATGAAGAGACTCCTACAAAAGATGATCTAATGGGGATTGAAGATGGGTCTAAAGGAGGCTTCTTCCAGAAATCAAACTTAAAAAACAAAAGCACAATATTCACAATTGGTAATAGAGGAGATGTTCTAGCACAGCAGCTAGAAGCCCCTATCATAGTTCCCCATGTTCAGCAAAAAACTAAGGTAACTCATTTCACATGTTAAATATCTGATACCTACACAATTAGAACACTCAGGAGCAGTGGTCACCCAGTGGTACGTGTCTAAAGCTGCAATTAATGATGGTTTCAAATCCAAACTCTTTAGTTACTTGCTTTTAGGGGGCAAATTAGGAAAAAGAAAGTCATGCAAACTTGTACCATTCAACATATCAAATAAAAAGTGTAGTGGGAATCTTAAATATTTCTTTTTATAATGATAAAATAATAAGTTTTCCAATTTGGGGTGTCCGTTTCAACCACGCGGCCACCTCATAAGATTTGATGAAACTTTGCCAGGAATTAGTACTAATTTGATACTTTACACACCTCTTTTCGTGCAGTTGTTCCAAAAAAATGAAGACGCTATAACAAAGAATTTTGACATTTTTTATTTTTATAACAAATGGAACAAATTAAGACCTTTCTTTTGATACATTCGTCTATCTGCATTATATAGTTTCTGTGTAATCACGGGCGATGACTACGGCAACTGTCGGTTCTAGCGGCCAACTATTCTTTGCCATAGCGTCTTAGTTTTTTCTGGAACAAATTCACAAAAAGAGGTGTGTAAAGTAACAAATTAGCACTAATTCCTGGCAAAGTTTCATCAAATTTTATGAGTTGGCCGCGTGGTTGAAACGGACACAATTTGGGAGGGAAGTCGAGCTGTGGATGATAATGGTAATATGTTTATTGTCCAGCCTGTTATGTATTTTCTGTTTTTGTTATTACAGTACTCCTATGAAGCACTATTTAGGAGTCTTCAATATGCACTTGTGGACAATGGTTGCAGAGAATATTTATTCACAACAGAATTCTTCCATGTAAAGGGAGGCCATGCACAGGAACTTTTTGATAGGATCCTAGGAAAAACTTTATCATTGCTTGTGGTATGGAATTTAAAATATTCACTATTATTATGTGCAGTTAAATTATTGAGTAATACCAAAACTGAATATTACTTACCTTCGTTTTACAGAAAAATGTTGAGAACTATGTACTTGAGTGTTTTGACTGCCTGGCATTGTTCCTTTGCATACAACTCATAAACAGATATAGATGGATGTGCCACAAAAGAGCTGTGGCTGCTTTAGACAGGTATGTATGTACTAACATGATAGCTAGTGCTTAATTTATTTAATTATAATCATGACTTTATAAGTTGTTATTTTTTAATGCCTATTGCCAAACGTATATATTGTATACTATTATGGGTGTATACTTCAAAATATCACCCTTGTGTGCAGTTATTGTACTCACTCATGAAATAAAATCAGGATATCCTTTTTTTGCACCCTATGACAATGTTGTCCTATTCAAACCAAAGGTTGACTAGTAAAGAATGCCTTTATGAAGTTGTGATATTAAGGCCGCCTATGTGCCAATTGTACACACAGCTCCATAGTCCCTGGCCTACTCGGCCAGAGTATTGAGGGGTTAGCACATACTGAAGCTGTCTGTACATGAAGCTTTACCCTTTTACCCCTTAAAAATGTATTTGTCTTTTTCAGCTATTGGGATTCATTGCAAGGTACTCTATGGCCAAGATTAGAACATGTGTTGAAGCTGAACATACAGAGTGTGCGAGAGTGTGATCCAGCAAAATTATCAAATAAAGAATTAGGACCTCACTATGTATGTATTCTGTATATTACAAACAGGTAGTAATAAAGACAGCGACAGTGGCAAGATGCTCGAACGGTTTTCGTTGACAATTATTGATTGATATTAAACTTAAATGTAGCGTGTAAAATACAATCCTTAGCGACCTGCTCCTTAAATTCACCAATACGCTGTGCTTTTTCAAAGCGACACTGCGAGTACCGTTAACCGCCACCGGCCGCGTCGCCCTTTAAGCGTCTAGCTTCAAAAAAGTTGTAAAAAGAATATTTTTGCAACATAGCAGGTGTGTTCGAACCTTAATCATAACAGCTATATGCTTACTACTCCTAAACCTAAAAACAGTAGGTACTTTATAATTTATTTAAATCATTTATTTATTGATCGCAATTGCTACTGCCTAGCGTGAGGTCCTGGGTTCGATCCGCACGTCGAGCAGAGACCGCTGCAAAACCGTTCAGAAAATACAGGTCTGACATTACAGTTTATTTTAAATAATTGAACCTTTTTTTTGTAGATTACCCGAAGGTATGCTGAATTCTCTGCTGCTATGCTTAGCTTGAGTGAACAATTCCCTTCAGAAGAACTTAGCAATATCCTGCTTGTTCTACAAGACGAAGTTCATTGCTTCTTACTCAAAATGGCGGCTGAATTTCCACAACGAATACAACAATTAATTTTTCTGATCAATAACTATGACATGGTCTTAAGTATATTAATGGAAAGGACAAGAGACAATACTAAAGAAGCAGAAAGTTTTAGGGAGCAGTTACAAGCTAGAAGCTCAGAATACGTCGAAGAGATTCTGAGTCCACATTTTGGGGGAATGATACAGTTTGTCAAGGAAGGCGAACAATTACTTGACTCTGACAAGAAAACAGAACTAGCAAATTTAGAAAGAAAGTCTCTTTCATTGGTGGCGTCATTTAGTTCTGGATGGAAACAAAGCCTTGAAGAAATTCATAGAGAAGTACTAATTTCCTTTCCAAATCTTGTAACTGGATCTGGTCTGCTACAAATGGCTCTTACCAACTTCGTACAATATTACCACAAGTTTGCAAAGTTGCTGACACCTAATGCGCGAACGCAATTAGTCAATATTCATGTTATTATGGTAGAAATAAAAAAATATAAAACTAATTATTAAAACTACTAAACAGTACCTAATCATGTCATAATAATATGTCTTCATTACTCAATTTCCTAAATGCTAAGTTAGCTTAAGAGATTATAATAGTAAGTAATTATCTTGTAGCATGTGTAAAAAAATATATATGTAATACATTTTATATCTTATACTTTCTTTTTTTTTTTTTTTTTGCCTAAGGATTTTCCCGCGCCGTACCTTGTAGTAGATGATAAATGCGAAAGAGTAACTGTGTCTGTATGTTACCTTATCACGGCGCACGGATTTGAAGAGTTACGGAGATAGACCGGATAACCTGGTAAAATAATAAATTATATTCGTCCTAAGGATATCTTATAACATTATGTACAATAAAACACTGCATTAAAATAGAATATTGTTTTTTTTTTACTTTAATTTATTTAAGAATAAACATTGTTTTTAGGTATGTGACAATTAATCCTAATTACTGACTTAATCATTATATTTACAGCCAAAATCCTAATAATTAATGCGAAAAGTTGTACAGCGAAACAATGGTTTTAATTTTATGATCACATCTAGATCCGCATGGCGTTGCATAGACAATGTTGAGGTGGACCCCGCAATATCGGCAGATTTACTACCAGGTAATCTGGCGATTATTTCTTAAAGCTTTCATAAAAATGATAAAATTATCTCTAATATTTACACTTGCTGGTGGTCCTCAAATACGACTAGGCCCTAGATCTTCTTAAATTAGCACTGCGTAACCAACGCTAGTAATCTAGGTAGACTTATATCTATAGTTTTACACTTGTCGAGATCAATAAAGATAGCCTGTGTATGGTTCTCATAGCTAGACTTATTGACCCTGATGAACCACGCCATACTCTTGATGAGTGTATCTAACTAAACATCGTCGAGTCAAAAGTCAACTATCCAATCTAAAAACTTCTAGTTGTTTAGGCAAATCACATAGAATACTTTATCTCTGTAGAAATTGTATTTTTTGCAGTTATGCCTACTAATTGTCTGTAATGTCTTTATTTGAAATACCGAATAAACAACATTTTGCCACAGTATGAGTGGTCAGAAAATAATAGGTCAAAACTGACAAACGAAACTAATACAATAACACATTGGTTAGTTTTAACCGACGATATGAGGTAGGATTAAAAAATAAAAAATAGGTCCTAAAACTTAGCACTATAGGTACCTAATAAACTAAGAAATCAATCCCAAGCTACGCTTATACCTCGATGTTCTTAAACGATTCATATACAACTATTACATACTTCAATCACAAAAACTTACCTCCACTTTATAAGGTGAGGAAACTTACACTAGTATTAATTATACTTTACAGAACACAAGCATCAGTAGTCAGTTCATAAAAAATGACTGCCTTTGAACGCCACATTTCTGGAACGAAAACCAACTCAAAAAAAAAAATACTTTATGGGAACACAGCATCAACATATTCAAACAAGATTAAACAACGCAAAAACTATTGAAGCTAAGTTATTTAAATAGATATGGCTCCAACGCGCGGGCTTCAGAAACAATGTATATGAAAATAAAGCACGTCCAATGCTTAACCTCTCCCTTTTTTAAAGTCAGTTATTTTTATTTTATCGGACAAACAAATCGAGCGTGTGTCAATTGCTGTGATTGATTGACTTTATTTGTCAACAACCAATCGGATCACTTTAATACGTTTTATTTTGTAGCATTGTTTATTTTCGTTCCAGACACAAGCTGTTAATCACAGATTACCTAGATAACGCAAGAGCACCTACTTCGCGTGCCCGGCTTAAGCATTTTATGCTTAACGTGGCTACATCCGCTAATTTGTTTAAAACAACAACGATACAATTCAAGAACTCAATTCTAGTCATTTAAAAACTAAAACGTATTCTATTTTGTATAATAGCTAAATAGTGCTTATGACGTCAGAGTTTTCTTATGGATCGTGATACTTACGTTACCTAGGTATATCTATATCTGTGGTGTTAATGCTACACTAATCCTAGTCTTAGTAGTAATTAGTTTTCTAATTCTAGAGCAATCGTACCTAAATGCATCTCCCATACTTTCAATGGCTTTAATTTTACGTAATTGCGTATTGTTTTTTCAAGAGTTGAGGACATTGGTTTCATTTTACGCGACAAAAGCATTTTGTTGAAACTATGTTGATCGTGTCTGTTTATGACCATCATACTCGTGATGGCTGCTTCTTCAATTTCAGGCGTCGCTAGAAAAAGCAGAATAATGATTAATAATTACGTTCAAGAAAAGAAAAAAAAAAAAAACAGTAATTTACTCACGGTTATTATCAAGAACATCCAAGAGTTGACTGATTGCAATTTCGCAATGTACTTTCATATCAGCTGGATAAGGTTTCATCAGCGGTCCAATCACCGACACACAAAAGTGCTTCACGTTGTTTGGTACATTCTTCTTCTCTATCATTGGTTGAAGTAAATTTTTGACTAAATGTAGTTGACACCAGTGCGGTCCTCGTCTTTTAGCAAGAATAATCAGAGCCAATCTTAGCATTTTCTTCTCAATGGAAATGTCTGAAACCACCACACAGTTTAAATAAAGACAAAGTCTAAAAGTCGCAACCCCAAGCAGAATCTTATTTCGATGCCTTTGCTCGCGCTCACACTTACGACCTGGCTACTTGACCGACACGGCATCAAGCCAGCAATTCAATTTCATGGTGTTGCACCGGTCACTTAGGTCCACACATAACAATTACTCGTGGGACAATTGAACTCATTTCATCAGTTTATTTATTTTTGACTTTATGAGAGCCACAATATTAGGGCACGGCGCTATTTAGTACTGGTTCAGTCTATGGTCGGGAGCAAGAGCGTGTGTGAATCCGTCGACTCATTTTGCGGGTTAGATGGTCGCAAAGGAGGCGGTGAAAAGGGAGCGGGAGGACACTTCATGAGGCGAACAACGGCGGCACAGCGATACGCCGTGTCTGCGCGGTTCTCTGAAGAGGAAACGGCCGCAGAGGGTAACATGGCTCGCATGTTTCATGAGAACCAATTCCTGGCCGGGGGACCATCCGTAAGGAATACGAAACCAGGTTAGGCATGGAAAACAGCGCTTTACTGAGCGTAAGTGTGGGCTGGCCCCTATGGTGCAAGCAAGGGAGGCATTATGCTTGCATTATTAAAGTTGTTTGCTTTGCTAAGAATATAATTGAATGCTGCGCTGTGCTACGTATATAAAAATTAGAATACCTCTTAGCGCCGTGATGGAACTTTTGAACATTTCTAGTATTTTCGCCTCACTCCAATTTGTGATTTTGTAGAAATATTGCTCGCGCAATATTTTTCTTAATTCTTGGACTCTATTGAATCTGTCATCACACTTATAAAAATGAAGCAGATAGACTAAACATGTCACCATAGGGCTTTTCGCTGAAACAAAAAAAACCTTGAGTACATTAAACTACAGATGATCTTCCGCCAAAACCATGTAAATTAAACTCTTTATTGCATTCATGTGTATACATTTTGTTGTTATATACACCGTGTAAATCACCTCATCACGAAGCCGTCAACCAAGCATTCTGTACATGAAACTAAGTAACTTAACGCAAAAATTATTGCTGAGAAACGACTTTTTTTGGGGGTGTAAAATCATTTTTTGTGGTAGAACTCAATGTAACGCACTCAAAACATTGTGCTGATGGACGGATTGAATAGTACGGGGGTCGTGGAGGTGTTTAAAGTAAAAATCTTACATTAAAAACTTGTATTTAAAAAAATACTTGTCAAAAAGTTGGAACTTTGACCCCTAATATCTCCGTAACTAGAAGGTTCCCAGGTATGGTGTAGAACAAAAAAAAAATCGCAATGACAAGGAGAACCAGTACCTTTCGGCTTCGTTAAGAGGTGTTTTACAACCTTTATACGTAAATAAGTTCCAACGTGAAACCCGTTAAGGTACGGCAACACAAAGGTAGATTGGACAAAACAAGTATCTAGTTAGTAGGTATACTGGATTGCAAGTTTGTTAAACAAATATAATTATAATAGGAAATATTACTAGTATCTAGGTCTATTTTGTTATTTTAATAAATATCATGTGGTTATTACAATGTATGTTAAGGCAATAAAAAAGCTTTTAAAAATGGTAAGATCTACTTGAAGTCTCCAGGTGCTGTCACGCGAATAATCGTGCCAGTTACAACACCTACACCTACATGCTAGTTGGTTAACACAATTGGATCAAATTTCTTCCTTCAAAATGAATACTGCGTTCAGGTTAAAAAAAAAAACTACGATTATTTATTACTCAGTCAATATAAAATATTTTTTTGTTGTCATAAAACACATAAACAATTAACAAAATGTACTACAATTAACATAGCACCACATAATTTCTAGAATGTTTGGCAAAGATACACCACAACATCCACATTAAAACAATTGTCAATTCTATACATCATCATCTGCAATGACTTTTCCCAGCTATTTTATGGGCAATCTCTCTTGGTAAAAACAAGTCGCAAGTGCAAAACCTGTGACAGCCACGACGACAAATGAATGCCATGGAGTGAAGCCATTTCCAATGCAAAACTATTTAAATGAATTCTAATGTGTACTTACCCATTCCCAAATGTGACAATGGTATTAGACTCATCCAAACTTCTAGACACTGCTTAATTAAGGGCACCGATTTAAATTGTATGCAATACATGGCGTCTAAAATAAAAAGCCTCAAGCGACTTTGCGCTCTAACAAATCTGCAAAGGACTGCATAGAAATGGGATGTACTTTCAATGACATCAAAGTCTGGTGTTCTATTCAATTTAAAAAGTGTGAATTCTATGCTACACAGAACAGCGTCAACAATATCCACAGAGTTCCAATAATTTCTCAGCTGTGCTATGACATCAAGAAGAATTTGTTCAGTTTTAGTCATAGCTGGGCCAGGAAAGCCCTTAACTTTTGCAAATAATTCAAGTTTTCTTTCTGGCTTGCTTAGAAACTGAATCAAGCCTGCTATAAACTGCTTATAATTAAGTTTTCGCAAATCTGCAACAAAATTTTCCTTGGCTTCTTTATTGCCATGGTTTTCTGTTATTATTGTTATACCTCGTTCTATTTTTTCGCAAATATTTGTGACTACCTTGCCTGAAAAAAAAGTAAACCGTTACAAATCATATTAGTCAAGTTGGCAGTAACAATAATAGCATCAATACATAACACAAATTGTTTATAAAAATATGCCCTCATCGGAAGTTCGCCTAGACGTACGCAAAATACGCAAGTTCGGCAAGTAAAATGCTAAAATCCGTCTTCATTATGCATAACATTGTTACAAGTGGGATTCAGTTTAACAATATTATATAAATCAATTGGGAAACATACCTGGTATTTTCTTCTCAAATCGCGTCACAGTTTTCACGCCATATTTCTTAATCATACAACACAAAATACTATCTTTTGGATCACAATCTGACGCGTCTGTATCTACTTCAATTACTGGAGCCCGCATTTTGTTTTCTAGTTGTATGCCTTCAGAAAAGACATCCAAATCTTCATAGCTAACAACACTACTGTTGTGTAAGGTACTTTCATTATTAATTTCTGTAGCACTCTCGTTTTCACTTGAGCCCATTATTGATTTCCTACTACTTTTACATTTTGACTTAGATAGTTCAATATTGTCTTCTGTGTACAATTTTGTATTTACAGTAGAACTACGTAATACTCCCTTATAGTGTATAAGGGGTTCGTTAGAGGAACGCCTGCGGTCTTTACGTAATGGAAGTTCATCAGATGGTTTGGTAATTTCTGTTGCATTATGAGTTGTAGAAATATTTTCTTCTTTTGCTATATCAGTTTTGGAATTGTTATCTTCTTTTGCTCTATCAGTTGTGGAATTGTTATCTTCTTTTGCTCTATCAGTTGTGGAACTGTAATCTTCTTTAGCATTAATTGAAACATTTTTAAGGGGTTTGTCAGAGACGCGCCTTAAAGTTTCTGCCATTTTCTTTTCAAGTTGTATGTCTTCAGAAAATAGATCCAAATCTTTATAACCAACAACATTACTGTTGAGTAAGGTTCTTTCATTATTAATTTGTGTAGCACTCTCATTTTCACTTGGGACCACTATAGATTTCCTAATATTTTTACCTTTTGACTTAGTTAGTTGAATATTGTCATCTGTGCACAATTTTGTATGTACAGTAGAACTACGTAAAATTCTTTTACACTGTATAAGGGGTTCGTTAGAAGAACGCCTGCGTCCATTCTGTAATAGTAGTTCATTGGATGGTTTCATGTTTTCTTTTACTTTATGAGATGTAGAAATGTTATCTTCTTTTGCTCTGTCAGATGTGAAATTATTATCTTCTTTTGCATCAGTTGTAGAATTGTTATCTTCCCTTGCATTCATAGAAAAGATTTTCAGGGGTTTGTCAGTGGAGCGCCTTACCGTTTCTGACAAGTCTTCAGAAAATAGATCAAAATCTTCATAGCTAACCACATTACTATTATGTAACGTACTTTCATCAATAATTTGTGCAGCACTATCATTTTTTCTTGGGCCCTTTATTGATTCATTATTTTTACTTTTTGACTTAGAAAGATCATTATTGTCTTCTGTGCACCATTTTGTGTGTACAGTAGCACTACGTAATACTCTCTTATACTGAATATGGGGTTTGTTAGAGGAGTGCCTGAGTCTTTTCCGTAATGGTAGTTCATTGGACAGTTCAATGTCTTCTTTTATTTTATGAGTTTCAGAAATGTTATCTTCAGTTTTTCTATGAGGTGTAGAAATGATATCTTCTTTTACTTTATGAGTTGTAGAATTCTTATCTGTTTTTGCTATATCAGTTGTGGGATTGTTATTTTCTTTTACATTAATTGAAAAAATGACAAGTGGTTTGTCAGAGGAGCACCTAAGTCTTTTTCGTAATGGTAGTTCATCAGATGGTTCGGTGTCTTGTTTTACTTTATGAATTGTAGATACGTTGTCTTCTATTGCGTTATTTGAAAAAATATTAAGGGTTTTGTCAGAGGAGCGTCTGAGCCTTTTCTTTAATGGTGGTTCATCAGATAGTTTGGTGTCTTCACATGCTTTAAGGGTTGTAGAAATAATATCTTCTTTTGCTTTATGAGTTGTAGAAATAATATCTTCTTTTGCTCTGTCAGTTGTGGAATTCTTATCTTCTTTTGCATTCATTGAAAAAATGTTAAGGGGATTGTCAGAGGAGCGCCTGAGTCTTTTCTGTAATGGAGGTTCATCAAATGATTCAATGTGTTCTTTTAGTTTATGAGTTGTAGAATTGTAAATATTAGTGGAATTGTAATCTTCTTTTGATCTGTGAATTGAGGAGTTATCATCTTCTTTTGCTTTATGAGTCGTGGAATTTTTTAAATTATCTTTTATTAATAACACAGTACAAGGGCCGAAAAGTTC
Organism: Cerastis leucographa; assembly: GCA_963082945.1. Classification (NCBI taxonomy): domain Eukaryota; kingdom Metazoa; phylum Arthropoda; class Insecta; order Lepidoptera; family Noctuidae; genus Cerastis; species Cerastis leucographa. The sequence goes on from OY720383.1 coordinate 13,233,308, forward strand.
GGAAATCCTTCTTTTACTTCGAGTTGAGATGGTACAATTATTCAGTACCTGGTTATCACCAGTGCTTTCAATATCTATCTCCAAGCATGCTGTATGTCTTCGAGGCTTGTGTATGTTGTTTGTGTGTTTAGGAGGTGTTTTTGCTTGTTTGGTACTCTGTTGCGAATTCAATTGTGCCATAAATTTAACGGCTTTTTCATAAATATCTTTGCGATTGAGGGATGCAGATGTATCATTTTCTGTAACCTTCCTTTTAATAGGTAAAAGTTGTTTAGGTTTAACCCGTATTTCTGGTGGTGTCTTTTCCATTCTTATCTTATACTTTGGTTCTAACTTCTTTTTCAGCTTATCCAATTTGGTTTTTTTCTTGTTTTTACGTTTTTTCTTAACGATCGGTGGTTCATTTGCCTCTACGATGTCATGTGAAGATCCATCACTATCACTGACTTTAGATATTCCATTGTCTGTCGCCAATTCCTCAGAAACTGAATGGTAAACTAATTGGTTTTCATCCATTGACGTAGGTAAGCACTGTTGTAATCCGTTTTTCACCTGTTTATCTCTATTTATATTCGTAATTTTATCTGGTGATGATGGATTCGATATTGTTATTGATTTTGTATCATTAAAAAGCAATTGATTTTGGTTTTCTTCTTCTAACAAAGAGGCATCTTGGGATAATCTTTTTTCACATTCTTTATTTTGTGATATGTCTGTTTCTTTTTGCAAAGATGTTCTTAATGATTCTGGGTTCGACATAGTATCTAAATTATTATCATCATGCCCCAGTACACAATCTGATATTTCCATGTTGGAGTTAGTATTCAGTACATAATTTTCAGGATTTGTTTCAGTCAGGATTTGTTCAGATTTTAAGATAGATTCAAAACACGCAATCATTTTGTCGCAATCATTTATGTTAACTTTATTACGATCGCGACCTTGGCTTACTGCCATTCGAATTAGCGTTTGCATAAAATCAATTGTTTTATAACACAAGGAACTGCATCTATCAAACTTTTCACTAGGACTGGATGTAGAATCCACATTGGTTGGCGTTCTCGGAATAGGAGATATTGCATTGTAATTAAGTTTCATTGTTCTAAATATATTTTCTAACTCTATTTCAGTGTGGCTTTCACATCGCAAGCTATTATTAATTTCCAGACATTCTTTTTCTTGAGAGTGTTTTTTGGACCTTACGTTATCAGAAGTATCAACATTGGAAACTTCTCTTTCAACATTGGTGGAATGGCTCTTTCTGTAACAGACACTCTTAAGTTCGCAGACATTTTGGTTTTCATTGTGATCAACAATTATAATAGTTGGATTTTCTATTTCATTTAATGGGATTGGATTTCCTGACATAGTAGTATCATTTGGTTCTTCTTCATTTTGTTCATTTGAAGGACTGTAATTTACGAGGTATTCTGGAGAATGTTCAGTGTCGGATTGGCGTCGCACTGCAATATCTTTACCAGCAATCAGAGAGTTCTTGTCCTGCAGACCAGATAAAACGTAGTTATAAAAACATATCTCTTTAAAGTTGAATACAGATTCTTTCAAGTTTTGGAAACAACTATTCAACTTTGTCATAACAACACATCATTCATTACTCAAATTTCATTGCTAAAAATTTTTTATAGCTGTAACATAAAAATGTGACTAAGTATCTATGTTTATAAAAATTAAATGTAAAGGTGCTGCCACACTGCTGTTTAAAAATGTTTACAAACGTTAGTAAACATTTGTTAAGTAACATACTATCACAATGTTAGAAAATGTTTTCATGTTAGGTAATGTAAGTAAACATTTCTGAACAAAATTGTTAGTCAAAATCCTTGATATAATCTTTGGCACTATACTTTTGACTACCTCTTAGTGTTTGGCGCATCTAGATATTGCCCGTTTTCTAATAAAATAAAAGCTAATCCAACGAGCAAATCTTCTTCGATTGATTTACTTTTTCGTGTAGACGCCTCGGAACGTAAGTCCAAACTGCAAACGAGCCGATTTTTCAAATGTCATAAATGTTTGTTAACATTTCCCATCGGGGTAGGAGCACTTAAAACATTTAACAATTCCTAACATTTGTTAGTAAATGTATTAGTGATAGCAAATGTATTAGTGTTAGAAAATGTTTGTAAACATTTTTAAACAGCAATGTGGCAGCACCTTACAAAGGACCATCAATTGAAGACAGCTCGACCGATTTAGTTGGACTTTTATTTGTTGGTTATTTATTCTCAGGACAAGGACAAATTTTTTGATAATAATAACACTTCATTATTCAATCTTGCACGTGAGTCAGCCGGAGCGGGTCTTCTAATATTATGGAGTGATAAAATTAATAAAGTATGTAGGTAATCTTCGGAACTCCTGATCCGATTCCGAAAATTCTTTCATTAACGGGAAGCTACATTATCCCCGCCCCGAATGTCATAGGCTAACATTTAAAACGGTCCCGTGGGTTAATTTCCCAACATAACGGGAGCGAAGCCTCGCGGCTTCGCAAAAGCCATTATTAAATAAAACTGACTGCTTAAGTTGAGTAAGTGTAAATAAATTTAAATTATCTAAGATTCAGTACTTACGATAGTATCATTTTGTATGGGTGACAACAAAGGATCTTCAGATATGTAATTTTCGGTTTCACTGTCGTCACTCCTTTCGCCTTGTCTATCGGGCAACGATTTATATTTTCGTGTAAGTTTATTATGCTTCGTTCGTAATTTACCTGAAAGTTATAGATTAAGTAAATTATAATACAGAAAAATACATATACAGAATGTACCAAAAAACCAATTAAATTCCCATAAATTTGGGTCGAGTAAGTTTAGAAGTTTTGTATGGAACAGCTGATTATGTTTTCGCGCTAACGATGTTAGTCCCGTGAAGACAGTTGATCAGTTTGATGGTCTGTATGTGAAAAGTGTGGTCATGTTTACTATAAGGGTGTGAAACATGAGCAGTTTTCCGATACACGCTGTATACGAGGTCACAGCAGACAACGCATTTTTTTTGTGGGAAATGCCCTGTGGCCCAATAGCGGCTCGGCAGGTATAATACATAACCTTTACTTTGTGTAAACAGGTATCAAACTCTTTAGTTTAGAACATACAGAGTTGATATTCGGGGTAGAAGTAAGCAACTCTATTTTACCAGCATGCCTTACTTAGCACATGTTAAAGGCTATAAATGTTCTTAATTGTTCACATTTGCAGTGATTGTTTTCCAATACAATTTTTCAAAAGTATATTATGTTAGGTGGAGGTTCCTCTCTCAACAGCCCTGACCATCAGTAGCTCGGACCCTGTTCCCAACGCCTGGGCTGGGCTGGTGGGCTACTATTTTTATATTTTTAAATGTTTTTTTTTATATATAATTTTGTAAAAATATTTAAAAAAGTAAATTATACGTTACGAAATGAATAAAGGAAATTATAATTTAATCACATAATCATACAAGGTGTAAACAAACCCTTCACGAAGCCGTCAACAAAGTATTCTGTAAATAAAACTATACCCTTTTTTTTTGGGGTGGTTCACGTTTTACGGTAAAACTCTATGTAACACACTCAAAACAGATGGTTTCATTGAATAATAGGTCGTGGAGGTATTTAAAGTAAAGTTATAACATTAAAACCTAGTATTTAAAAAAAAGTTGGAACTTTGACCTCCAATATATCCGTAACTAGAAGGTTCCCAGATATAGTCCAGAAACAAAAAAAAAAATTGCAATGACGGGGAGAATAAGTGCAGGTAAGATAAGGCAGTTTATAAGAAGAATAAAAATCATACCATTTTCTTTTGCTATTGAGATGAGATTTGTTAGTTGATCTTCAGCCTTATTTGGGATATTGTCAACATTTTTTCTAAGGGCTTTATTTTCTGTCTCAATTTCTGTGTTCTTGATACGAAGGATTTCATTGTCTTTCTCCAAGTTTGAGATTTCAATGTTTAATTTCAAAAGTGTTTCCTTTTCACTCCCTAACTTTGTGAGTTTTCCATTTTCTTTGCGAAGGTTTTCAATTTCTTTCATCATCTTAGGAATGTTGGCATTTTCCTTCTGAAGGTATTCAATTTCTTTCTGCAACTTTGGGATTTTGGTGTTTTCTTTCTGTAGGTTAACCATTCCTCTCTCCAACTTTGGTATTTCAGCATTTTCTTTGTAAAGAACTTCCATTTCATTTTCCAACTTTGAAATTTTGGCATTTTCTTTACAAAGAGTTGCTATTTCTTTTTCCAACTGTTCAATCCTGGCAATCTCGTTGTTATCAATTATTTTCTCTGATGTTGAAACCAAAGTATTATTTTTGCGAAGATTTTCAATTTCTTTCTCTAAGTTTGGAATTCTAGCATTCTCTTTTCGAAGTTTTTCATTTACTTTGTCCAAGTTTAATAATTTGGCGTTTTTTTTGCGAAGAGTTTCAACTTCTTTTTCAATAAATGTTTTTTTTGTATTAGTTGTATCACCCGATTTACCTTTTTTATTTCTGCCAGGTTCTAGTCTGTGCTCTTCAACTAGCACCTGAAATGTTAAACATTAATCATTATTTTAACTGATTTAATCACACACAGTATATATATAAATAGCCTATGACCGCGGCTTCGCATGCGTGGAGTCCGATCACTGTCCCACTGGATTGTACTATCGGGATAAAAAATATCCTATGTGTTAATCCAGGTTATAAACTACCCCTGTGCCAAATTTCATTCAATTCCGTTCAGTATTTTTCGCGTGAAAGAGTAACAAACATCCATCCATACTTACAAACTTTCGCGTTTATAATATTAGTAGGAAGTAGGATATATCAGCTGAAAATATGAAATGTCGAGTCAAAAACACCCAACTTGCCATATCTGAACAACACATTAATTGAAAAATGAAATGGCAAGCGGGATATGGCTGCTGCTAAGGGGGTGTCCATTAATTAACTGAGGCACTTTTGCCCATTTTTTGACGCCCCGCCCCCCCCTCGGTGAAATGTCGTGTGATTTGACTTGACCCCCCCAGTCCCCTAAACTCCCATAAGATTTATCAAAATGCGTAGTCTTGTCTAAATACGTTAATCGGTGCTTGATTGCCTTGGATTTAGTAAAAAACATAAGTTTTTTAATTATTTCATTAAATCTTATTTTCGTCGGACTGAAAGACCTCTGATTTTTAGGATTCATGTACGTATTGTATAGTAGTCACTTGCTTCGATGAAGGAAAACAGGAAGTAAGGAAGCCAGCATCGTAAGGAAGCCAGCATCGTAAGGAAACCGGCATACCTAAGAGATATTTCGCGACGGTATGTTAAGCCAAGTCAGAAGCCCATGGGCGGCATAAAAACTTTGACCCCAGGTTACAAACAAACGCCAAAAAAAAATTGATGTAGGATTTCACCATACTTTAGTGGAGAAACATTATTACTAATTTAAACCCAATATGGCCACACCTTTCTGGTACGAGCGAGTAGAAGTACGAGCGGCGGGACGAGCTGGACCGAACTAAAACCAGTGCTCCACATTGGCCCTGAATCAAAGGATTTGGAAGTCAGGGGGAGAGTCCTTTGCCCAGTAGTGGGATGACACAGGCTAACAGTAAGATGTATCAAGGTGATTATGAGTACACTACCTTATACTGAGCGTAAAGCTTTTGTGTGGCTACATTCTTATTTTCCAGTTCAGATATTAATTCATTCTTTTGTCTCTCTCTGGCTTCTGATGCTTGAAGTTCCTGAAACATTAAAAAAAAAATACTTATCACCTGGACAAATCATGTTCAAAAATAGACGCTCTAAATCATCCTTTAATTCTATACAAGTATTATTCTGCAAAAATATGCGTATCTCTCTCTGTTACATTTCACCCCAAAAACGGATTTGGATCAAATTTTACATATGGCTAGACATAGGATAATTTATCCCAGTAGTACATACCTATGGCATAATTTCCAACCAACAGGCGGGCTATGCCATGGGTAGAACGCAGTTAAGCTATGAATAATTTAAGATCACACCACAGGTTTGAAACCAATACTAGGTTTTGTAGTTGCTTGGGTAATGTCGTTTATCGTTTTTTGATGTGCATCTATATACGCGACTAGGCAGTAAAATCGATTAGTATGCCGTGACGGGAATTGGTGTTACGCCCCCTATGCCACGTAAAATCAACCTTTTCCAATTAAAATAAAGTTTGTTTTGCATTGATTGTTGATCGTGTTTTGTTTTTGAAAGTTCCACATAATTTTTTTATTCTTTTGACGCCATATTTCTCTATAGGTTTTTATTAATTCTATTAGAAACATAAATGTTTCGTATCTGCAAAAAAGTTGCCCGTCACAGGACGCCCATCCTCTGACGGGCAACATTTTTAAAATCTTTTTATAACTATGATCTGCAAGACAATATAATATCTATCTACCTAGCTTATTTCTCATTGTTTTATCACAAAAGCAATGAAAAGCTACTCACATTCTCCAATCTGGTTACTTTTTCTATGAAGTTGCCTATTTCTACATGATGCTGCCTGCATTGGTTTTTAAGTTGTGTTTCAGTAATTCTTAACTCTGCTATTTCATTTTTTGCAGCTTTAGCAGCAGTCACGTAATGGCTGAAAAAGAAATAAAATCGTCAGTGTCCAACATTGACATAACTGTTACCAAATGTAAAATATTAATTTTCCATTTTTAAGCTTGACAAAATGTCACATTTTGTAAGAAAAATTAATTCTAAAACAAGTAATATGTATAATTGACAAAACCGTGGAGCTCTTTCAAGAATCCAGGTGGATTAATATGCATTATTGAAAGGTTTACAAGGAGCTACCAAGCAATTACTACAAATGTAGCCCCTTTTCTTTGACATTGAGCTGCACAGGATGAATAGTACCAGGGCCGTCTTTACCCGGGGGTTCAAGGGGTGCGGTGCACCCGGGCGCAGAGTCCTAGGGGGCGCTACACGAATGTTTGATCAATGCTTGCAATTGGGCTTATTCCGAAAAAAGTACCAATAAATATTCAAGGGTTCCGCGGCTGTGTGACGCGTTATTTTTACCTAAAACTCTTTAGGGACCTGTGACGGGCCGTCTTTACCCGGGGGTTCAAGGGGTGCGGTGCACCCGGGTGCAGAGTCCTAGGGGGCGCAAACCGACCGCCATCAATAGGGGATAATCCAAATGTTTTTTAAATTGTCCTTTGGGTACCTAGTTTATTGAAAAGTATTAGACACGTATTTTTTCTTTTTTCACGTGGTCATAAATTACGGAGATAATTATATTGAGTTGAAATGGCGCATGACGTCACATGTAGGTAAGTTTTATACCTACTTGTGACGTAGTAAGCCCCCACTCTCCAACTTTAATGAGTTTTAAGTAAGTAATTTTTTGATATTTTGATAAAACAAAAAATACGTGTCTAATATTTTTGTATTACCTATCTGACGGACAAAATAGAATGTCGTTTTGTTTACCCAGTCCGCACCCCTATTTCGATAGGTACCTACTACAACGAGACCACGCGAGCAGAACCGCCGTCACAGCTAGTTCATTATTATTAGTAACTGGGTAATACGATTGTACCCCTTTGGTAAGACTAGTTGTCAGACTTGGGCTTCTGACTAACAGTAACGACTGCCAAAGATCTATCTTTACGTGTTTCCCGAGTCACGAAGGAAACTCGCTAAGATAGATCTCATCCATCCACAGACCTACCTCGGCAAGCGCGGCTTATCATTGAAGATCGACCTGTGCGGCTGTTATTATTTAGCCACAAGCTCGAGGAATAAATAATTTATATAGAGCTAGAGCCTGCCCCCCCCCGGCTGACTTTCGCACCCCGGTGCCAAATATGCTTAAGACGGCCCTGAATAGTACTATCCCTTTATCACATCAGAACAATGATGAGTTTAAAAGTACATCAGCACTACAAACCAAAACAAATCATGATCATGCCTTGATACTCACTCTATAACTTTAACCCTTTTTTTAAAGAAAATAACAGATTTTCTCAACCTGTCACACCGTGCTTGAAGGTCAGGCTCCTGAAATAAAAGAAACAACCTATAAGGAAGCTTATTAGCATAATCATATAAACCTTATAGAAACAGGGTGTCCACTGCTAATGTCCAAAAAACTATTATGACCATTTTTTCAAATTTCCCTGCCTATGTTCGAGCAAACCAGTACATAACAATTATAACCTGACATTGACGTTCAAAGTGAGCTGAGACAGTATTAACACTGCCTGGAATAGAATCGGTTTTCATTGCTCCGTACAGAAATAAGAATGAGATTGTCAAATATCATAAAGAATTACGAATTTGTCAAACCAAACCCGAACATTTTCTATGGTCTGCGGACTATAGGTTGGAAATCAATGAAGTTGTACTTAAATTTAGTGGATCCCTTATTTTACAATCACTGGGAAATGTAGGACACAGTGTAAAGTGTCAATTTTTCCCCGACTCTCTAGGTGGCCCCTTGATTTCACTGACATTCCCTGACCACCTTGCTTCATCCATCCTGAGAAAGCTTTCAAAATTTTCTTTTTATTTACCTTGCATTTACCGTGCTTTGGAAACAACCTTTATATTTTGGTTTTACATCAGTCCTTGGTTGGGTCTTTGATGTTTCATCATTGCATTTATTTCATAAAAAAAAAAAAATGTACCGGGTGATGTTGTTTTCATTATATGCTAACACAACACGGATAAGGTTAACAATTCCACCTAATACATCACAAATCAGATTCAATTCAATAAATACAATTCAAATTCGTTACATTAGCACCGATACCAATGGTATATAACATAGCAATCTTGTAGACGATATGTGTTATTTTAATAATTAATTTGGAAAAGAAATAGAACCTATTTCATTTAAAAATAATTATTTATAACCTAAAATACTCACCGCGTTATTAGTAGGCGGAGGTTGATTAAGAAAATCTAAATCAAAATCAAACACTGTGTTATCATATGTAGAACCCATTTTATAAACTAGAATAAATAACACAAACACATATACAGCGAAATGAATAATGTTGCAAACATTTTTCTTCACCGGCGCGCGAACATGAAGCATTCATTCACATCACAAACAAAATCAGAGGGAGAGAAATTGAAATTGATTGATTTTGGCCGATGTTGCAAGACATAAATATAAAAAATTAAGGGTGCGTTCCGGGTCACGTCAAAATCACTATTATTGCGTAAAACTCGTCCCAAATGGCCGAGATCGCGACCGTCATCGCTTTCTTGACGACATGTGAATTATTTAGAAAAACAATCAAATCAATCTAAAGAAATGTCAGATAAACAACTAGTTGTTGTTGTTGTTGATAGCGTAATTCTTTGACTAATTTAATGGGTTTAAAAAGACCCTTAACGTGGCCGAAAGGTAAGCGTCAGGACCCCTGGACCAATAGAGATATTTGATGTTTAGCAAATACCAAAATTGACTACCTTTTTGCTACTATTTGATACCTAACTTCAAATATTTCGTACCTCGACTGACAGCGAAAAAACACGTAAAGAAAGTGGTCAGACATTCTGACATCAGGATGTCTGGACCATTTTTTTTTTCATAGTTCGAGACAACACAACGAATTTATCTCTTTGTGAATATTTACTACCTTTTTAGTACCTCAACATATATTTTTTTCTAATTTTTTTGACGGTCCAAAAAATATTAATTATGTAAGTTTTTTTTTTGATAATGGATATTTAATTTGCCACAGTAGGGTATAGGTATTTGCATAGTGGATTAGAAAATCATAGTCGAATATAGAAAATAATTTTAATAACTAGAATTGTAGACTATACAGGGTGTAACAGAATGGGTATATACATACTTAAGGGTGTGCTACAGACCATCAAACTGAACATGTTTCTCCATCGGACAAACATCGTAATAGCGAAAAAATTATCTGCTCCCCCATAGAAAATTTCAATACCTATTCGACCGAAAATGTATGGGGCAGCTGATATTTATTTCGCTATTACGATGTTTGTCCGATAGAGAAACATGTTCAATTGGATGGTCTGTAGCACACCCTTAAGTATGTATATACCCTTTCCGTTACACCCTGTATATACAATATCATGCTAAAATATCCAGTTTATACTGACCTCTTATTGTAAGGAAATCCTATAGAATGCGAGATCAGCTTATACTGGAAAAGTATAGCCGTGTGCCGTACATGATGTTATTGATGAATGATAAATAATTAATATTTCTTGGCGTATATTAAGAGAGGACTCTAGGCCCGAGGAATTTGAAGAATAGGTATTTGAAGAAACTATTGCCGTCGCGCTGCGCCGACCTAGCGGAAAGCGTAAAGTACTAAAGGGACAACTGCAGCTCAGGCTGATTTTACCTACGATAAAAACTTTTATACTTTGTAAAAAAGTTTTTATTTTAGCGTCTCACTTAAATCTTAATCAAGTATCGTTTTTACATTGTAACTAGACACCAGCACATCGTCCATACATACGACAAGGGACAAAATGCATAATAAAGAGGATAACTCAAAAAGTAGCTTAGCAAAGATAATAAAATTATATGGGCCCACCGCGCAAGCTTTTTTTTTTTGTTTACACATTATTTTTTTAATTATTAGTGGTAACTAGACCTGGAAAGTGCATATTGTTCCAATTCCAACAAGCCCAAACACAGCTAAGAAACAGTGTCTTATTATGGAGTTCCGATGCCTGTTTCTTGGCTTCATCATCAGATCCTCATAGTAGAATGGTTCTTATTGAACGCAAATGCTTCACTTGTTGTAGAAAATACCAAAATCGTTGTACGTTTTCCTACAAAATTTTAAGAGTTCCCTCGATCTCACCAAGATTCCATCGTCAGATCCCAACTTGGTGACTATGGGACTATTTGGGAAGTAGACCGTTTCCAAAAAAAAAAAAAAATTCCAAATCGATTGCCCAGAATTTTCCAAATCGATTGGCCAGGAGATATGCGCGAATAAACATTAAAAAAAAATTACAAACATATGTATTGAGAACCTCCTCCTTTTTTAGAAGTCGGTTAAAAATCTTGACCAAAAGACGTTTTGTATTCCGCTGTTTTCTTCTTCAAAACTAAACTGATTTAAATAATTCTCATATCAAAATTTAGAGGAAAAGTATATCTACGCTAATATTTTTCCTTTTTGTTAAAAACTTATCTAATTTGTCTGATAGTCGTCTGAACATAGCGATAAAACGGACTTTTTTTTCGGGTTCGGTCGGATTGTCATAATTCTTTTAGTGTTTATGTTTTGAAAAAAAGGAAATGATAGGGGCATGTATTAATAAGACCTAGATTTTTTGGTAAAAAAAAACGATTTTATAACTATTGCTCTAGACGCATTATCCACGAAAAAAAAAGAGATTCGTTTATATGGAGAAAGGCCCACTAGAGTACCCTCTTAAACAATGAGCAATCATGTTCTTACAACTTATAGTAACTCTACTAGACATATCGTCGTAACATTGCCATTTCGACTGTCGTCGGCAATGCGATTTGTAACAGCTTCGGGAGTCGCAGATGGGACAAATTCAATGACAGACAATAGATTGTACTCTTGTCCTTTTGAAAATATCTTTTCTGGTAAATCCGAAAAAAATGTAACATTTTTCTGGAATACCAAAACAATTTGATAAAAATATATGTTGAGGTACTAAAAAGGTAGTAAATATTTACAAAGAGATAAATTCGTTGTGTTGTCTCGAACTATGAAAAAAAAAATAGTCCAGACATCCTGATGTCAGAATGTCTGACCACTTTCTTTACGTGTTTTCTCGCTGTCAGTCGAGGTACGAAATATTTGAAGTTAGGTATCAAATAGTAGCAAAAAGGTAGTCAATTTTGGTATTTTCTAAACATCAAATATCTCTATTGGTCCAGGGGTCCTGACGCTTACGCCGAAAGGCACTTGTTCTCAACGTCGATCAATTTTTTTTTCTTGATTTAACCTGCCCCCGTTTTCACAAACGCTCTGATTCGATTTCGATTCGGAAAGTCGTATGTCTATCTCGCAGATCTCGCTCGCTTTCGTAACTACTACTTTTGTGAATAGCCCCCTATTCACAAAAGTATTAGTTACGAAAGCGAGATTTATATATGATTCGCGGCCGTAAAAAAAGTGACTTTACAGAATTATTATAATTAAAGTTATCAGTACAACCCTTTATCAAGTTCATTTGAATGACTTTTTGAAAGAGGTTGTATCGATGATTTTAATTATTATAATTCTGTAAATACATGCGTATAACGGTCGCAAATTACTCCATCCTACATACGATAGTGAGAACGCTAGTTTGGACCTATGATCGCTAACATCAATATTGTCGGTATGGTTCTCTTGATGCATGTGTCTACGTATTTGTTGCATCTGCGGCAATGAGGCACGTTCACACCACACTATCTATTCTTAGTGCATTATCGGATGATTATCGGTATCGCTTCGTACGCAACACCAAAACATTTCTTACAACCCGAATTTCGCGCCACCTGCCGTGAAATCCAAATTTTGTTTACAGTGTCAGGCTGTATGTTGAACAAAATAATAAATGATTTACATAGACATATAATGATTTGCGACTGTAAAACGTGTGTAGCAACAGAACTATAATCATTCATCACAGAGTACTCATTAATACAACCCTATCGCGTCTAAACACATTCACAAAATTTCATTGAAATGGGTGGTTTCGGAGAATAACGTGTACGAACATTTGATTTGTATAAGAATAAGATTTTCACACCGTTCCTGGGCCATTGCAGAAAAACATGGCTATTTGTGATGACATTTTTGGCAACACTGATATCCAAGTCAAACAGAACTTTGTTTGCAAACATTTGGATCTAGACTTGAAGATTATAAATTGTGTTGTCTATCAGTTGTTAGTGTTAGTAGTCACTAGCAGCATTTTGTTATACTTTGGGGTATCGTAATATACTGAAGGTTTTTCTGTCGCATAATTTCAAAATAATTCAATTGTTTCGTTTGAGGATAACTTAGTAGTAGTAGCAGTGTTTCTCGCATCAATCGCATCCTTAGCAGTCGCGTGATCATCTCAAGTTCAAGGTTAAATTGCTGAAATTGTTGGATTTAAAATTATAACTGTGCTAGTGTAAGGTATGTCATCTCTTTGTTAATTCATTTACTTAGGCTCAAATAATAAAAAATATCAGAATGCATCATCAGCTTGAAATGTTTCCCACATAACTGTACACTATAAAAATTAGGTCTTTGACCCTAGGTAATTTGTTTCTCATATTTTTTTTATGTATGTGCTTCAGAAGTGTGCGATTTTTAATGTATAATATGGTTAAAACATAATCCATGTAGACAAACTAAGTTTTTTTTTTAGAAATATCTAGAAAACCTGTTCTGTGAGTGCTCGAAACAAAATAAGGGATAAAAAACTAAAGCATACAGCCATGTCTAAACTAAAGTCATTTTTTTAGTCCATTTATTTTTTGCAGATGGGCTACTTGAATGCTGACCAATCCACTTATAACCAAACAAGTTTATATGACCGTGTTAAGAAGCTTTTGGTATCATATGAATGGAGTGACTGCAGTTTCTCTGTGGCAGGAAAAAGAATCAAAGCTCATAAATTGATTCTGGGCATTAGTAGTCCGGTATTTGAAGCTATGTTTTATGGTCCACTGTCATCTGATAATGACATTCTGATAACAGATATTCAACCTGAAATTTTTCAATTGATACTTAATTACATTTATACTGATACTGTTGAATTAAGCAATATAGATCAAGCCTTTGAATTATTATATGCCTCAAGGAAATACATGCTGGAACACCTAACTGAGATGTGTATTGCATATATTCAAGCAAATATTAGTGTTGATAATGTGGTTGAAGTCTTGAACTACCCAGACTATATGCAAGACAAACAGCTTATCACCTTCTCATTAAAGCTATTCTGTCAGCATGCTAATTACTTATTGCAAGAGAAGAAAAACTTGATTACCTATTCTTGTCTGAAACCTTTTCTTGAAAGTGATCAAATGAATATATCAGAAAAGGATCTTATCAAACATGTTTTTGAGTGGTCTACATATTTTTGCAAACAAAATAACATTCTCGACACATTCGAAAATAGACGAGATGTACTAAAACATAATGGTTTATTACAGTTGTTAAGGTTTTTGACACTGACTGTTAATGAACTTGAGGAAATTGTATTAGATATTAGCAATCTCTTGCTCCCATTTGAGTTTGAGGCTATAAAAAAAGTTATTAAAAGTTCTAATATGGATGAAAAAGATATGATTGGTTCTATTGGCTTGACTGTTATGCCAAGAAACTTATTAAAACTACAATGGCACCTATGTTACCGGAGTCCGATTAGATCAGTGGCTCCCATAGTTATTGATTCAAATAATTATATCATACGTTCTCGAATTAAAGTAAACAAGTCTATATTTATCAATTCACTTTGTGTTCCGACGCGAATGGCACCGGCTGTACACTTCCGTAACAATACAGCTAAGGTTTACTCAGAGCAGATCTCTGTGTCAGTAGAGTGTGAATCAGACAATAGTGATTTTAAACTAACTAACTTTACGAAAACAGTTGAATATGATTCAACAGTTGATATAGAGCTTGTGGAACCTTGCTTTATAAAGAAAGATGAATGGTACAAAATCAGTTTTATGTGGCCTCGTAATAGGCTTCACACATATTCATATGTTGTAGAGTTTAGACACAGGCATTATTGTGGGCACAAGGTGTCTTTTGAATTTGATGATCTTTCATTAAGTGCTGGAAATGGTGGTAGTTTTTTAGGTGGGTTAAAATTTTGTTTGTGAAGGTGTGTCATCATTACTCACTTAATAAATTACCTCATTCATAATGTACAGTACTAGTTCTTTAAAATATTTATTGTTTAAAGGATAGTCATATTATTACTATCAATAAAGTTTAGGTAATTAATAATATTAGTAAAAATTAAGGCAAACGATAATGAGGCATAACTAATAAAAAATAAATGGTATTAAATGCAATGAATTTTAATTTATTCAATAACCCACAAAAAAAATGATTTACTGCAGGGTGCTGCAGTATGAACGTTAAAATCATCAATACAACCCTCTCCCATTGAATGAATTTTTCATGAAATAGTCATATAAAGGGATTAAATGAACTTAACCCTTTGCATTGATAATAGGGGATCGGACTGGGTAAAGAAAACGACATTCCATTTTGTCCGTCAGACAGGTAATACAAAAAAATTAGACACGTATTTTTTGTTTTATCAAAAAATTACTTAGTTAGAACTCATTAAAGTTGGAGAGTGGGGGCTTACTACGTCCCAAGTAGGTATAAAACTTACCTACATGTGACGTCATGCGCCATTTCAACTCAATATATCTCCGTAATTTTATGACCACGTGAAAAAAGAAAAAATACGTGTCCAATACTTTTCAATAAACTACCCGACGGACAAAGAAAAAAAAAATAGGATTATCCCCTGCCATATTTGTTACGGCCACGAATCATACTACAACCAATATACAACCTGATACTGTCGTGCAAGTTGCTAAATACGTAAAAAATTTGAACTTCGCTGGCCACCTCAAAATACAGTTTGCGAAAATTGTGATAGATTGAAAATATAATATAGCCTATGTTACTTGGTAAAAATGTAGCTTTCTATTAATGGTGAAAGCATTTTTTTTAAATCGGTCCAGGCGTTTTTGAGTTAAATCGTAACAAACAAACAATCAAATCTTTCTATTATGTTTAGATAATTCTAATACTCACAATTTGTACTTGAATATCATAAAAAAACCAGCCAAGTGCGAGTCAGACTCGCGCACCGAGGGTTCCGTACAAACCAAAATTACTGAAGACAATAGATAAAAATACCTATGCGATGTAACTAAAAATTTAAGGTTTTTGGAATTTTTCCTTTATATGTGCTATAAAACATTGCTTTATGCTAAATTTCAAGATTCTAGGTCGACTGGAAGTACCCTTTAGGTTTTGATTCCCTTGCGAGTAGTTGCGAGTTTGAAAATCTGCGGCTTATATTGCTGTTTCTTTTGATTGCGTTTACATAGAAGTTTGATTTTGTTACAGCTTAAAGAGACCTAAGTATTTGATATGAATTTCAATTTAATACCTCTACGCGATCATGAGGAAAGGGGTAGTAAGTTTAAAATTATTTTTATTATATGTTTTAACTAAAAATTTACGGTTTTCGCAATTTTTCCTGTATCGGTGCTATAAGACGTTGCTTCGTACCAAATTTCAAGATTTCTGAGTTCACGGGAAGTACCCTGTAGGTTTTGATTCCCTTGCGAGTGTCGAAAATTTGCGGAAATTTGCAGCATAAACGGCCGTATCTTTTGATTGGGTTGGCTTAGAAGTTTATAAAAGAAAACCTTGCGTATCCGAGACGGGGTGAAAAGAAGCTGGAGCTTGCTCCGCTCGCTCTTGCATTTTGCAACCTGCAGAGGACCATTATTCTCAAGTGCCCAAGGCCACTAATTGGTTAAAGACGCCCTGAATACTGGTTATTGCGATACCCTTTAGTGACAGCGGTTGCACTGAGGTATTACTACTACGTATAGAGAAGACAACGCGTTGCATGATTTTGCGCCACGCTTTGCGGTGAGCTGTACTGCAACCATCCAGTGAGTATCCAACGCCCGCAAAGACATGTCGTGTTTGGCTCGCATAAATTACAACATCAAAATGCCTGGTTGTATACTTAAAGACTGCCGTAAACACTCCAGAACATCAAAAAAAAAGTAATGGTATGACATTTCATCAATAAGTAGACATATAAACGTTTAAAACTCTGATTTAAAGTTTTTCCCGATGTAATAATGCTCACGAGAATCGGGTTGCCGGGTGCCGCCATTTTGCAATACATCATACGACTTGCAGTTACACTAAGTTGAACGAAACGCGTAAGCGCCATGAAATTCCTGGCGCTTATGACGTTTTGGTCGCGAGAAAACTATTCCCTCTATGCAATCTAGCGCTGCATGTTGTAATAGTTTGGTTAGACGACATAACTATAATTTTAGCGCTGCAGCGAACTTTAGTCTAACTCTTGCAAAAATGAAGCAAATCTTTGGTTCGGCGTGTCTGTTCTATATTATGCTAGTAATATAGTTCAATGCAGCGGTTGTCAGACTTTCAGGCCACTGACTACCTATAACGACTATCAAGATCTAAAAATGACAGACGGAACCCTAAGCGGCGGCGTAAGCCGTAAGTAAGCCCTTGGGCTTGTAGCAACCTACAAAACAGACTACTCGACGACTAAAAATACTACAGCGCCATCTATGAACAAACAGAAAAAATTATATGGTCTGAAACTCGCAAGCAAAGTTTACATCGACTGAAGAATATATAGGAAAACCCGACAACAACTGTCGGGCAGTTGCCCACCAGACATAGCACCCGTCTGGTCGGAGGATCCTCCCTTTTCTAAGGAGTATCGAGGAACTTTACACCCAGTTCCTCCTACTCCTAAAGGCTTAACGTGTTTTTCAGACACATTTTCTGAGAGGAAACTCTGTATGTAGATGGTCACGGACCATTGCAAGCGCTGCTTAACCTTGGAGATCGACCCGTGCGGCTGTTATTATAGGTACAATAAGTGACTTTGAAAACAGGTTTTCTCCTACTGCGCTGACCGTAATTTCGTTGCAACCTAAGACTAGTTATTAGGGTCGGACTCCGCCACGACACGACACGAGAGGAGAAATGTGTTGTCATCCACCAATAGAATACTTCTCGTCTCCGCTTAGCTTTAGTGGAAACAGTTGAGCAGACAGGAGTGGCCTAATTGTTTAGGCCAGCGCAGACGAGTAAAAACGAGAGTGGCGTGCGGACAGCGGTGAGCGGCGTGCCGCTTTGCACATCTGTCCTCTCTGCTTTGCACATCTGCTATGCCCTCCGCTTCACAAATTTCTGTTTGTTTCCGCTTTGGTGGAGCCTTATTGTGCAAAGCATAGTGTTAAGTACTAGCTGTCCCGCGCAACTTCGTCTGCGTCACATTTTCCCCGTTTTCGCAACATTTTTCATTGCTGCTCCTCTCCTATTGGTCGTAGCGTGATGATATATAGCCAATGTCCTACCTCAGGTTGAAATCTATCTTCTTGCTAAATTTCATTAAGATCCGATCAGCCGTTTAGTTGTGAAAAGGTAACAAACAAACTTACTTTCGCATTTATAATATTAGTTAGGATTATGGAACGGGGCCTCATCGACCTCATCTCACGCGTGAATGTCACTTTTATTTTCCAGGAGAAAATTGCCGAAAATATGCTCGATGTATAGGTACATATTATAGGTACTATTAGTTCTTGTGACTGTACAATGTAGGTACACCTCTGCCTAACACGGGTATGGAAATACAGGCCAACATTTCGCTAGTTTTGTTTAAGTCCAAAGTAATAGTAATAGGGGGCGACGCCATATTGCCACCAACCGTACCAAAAATCCTAAAGTCCGTGGCTGCCGCTGAGAAATCCCTGGGAAAAACCCAATAACACTTTGTCCGACCTGGGGATCCCAGGACCTTATGCTCAGCAGTCGCGCTTGTAGACTAGACTACATCAACGACGTGTGATGGCAATTATATTTAAATCAAAATAATAACGCAACAATGTAGGTCAACCTCGTTTAATTAAACGAGTCTTCGAATTCAACATCATTAAAACGTATAACAAAATAGTTATTAGACAAAACAATATAAAGGAAATCTCTAAAATTATCAACTTTTACGCAGGAAGTTTTGGAGGACCGTCGAATTTTTTCGTAAGTAATATAATACGTTCGGCTTCTCGAATACCACTCAATCGAGCTCCGTGTGCTGTGGCGAAATATCCGGGCACTGTAGCTTCACCCGCAAACAGCAGGATGGGTGGCATCGGGTCACACGGGCCTGGCACTGGC
Source organism: Cerastis leucographa (assembly GCA_963082945.1). Lineage (NCBI taxonomy): Eukaryota > Metazoa > Arthropoda > Insecta > Lepidoptera > Noctuidae > Cerastis > Cerastis leucographa. The sequence goes on from OY720383.1 coordinate 13,252,238, forward strand.
GTTCCTAATTCGCATTGGTGACTCACAGTGGAACAACAACTCATGTAAGAATATGCCCCACAGAAATGTGGATCTGACGCCCATTTAGACCGTAACATCGTTTGTGGATAAGGAAGGCAAGGGTTACCAGTAAACCTGCGCAATATCTGGGTCAGTCCTTCAGCGACGTCGTTATCTGCCATTGATTCCATCGTGGCCGCTTCTTGGCCTGATATTATGGCACAGAGTACATGTTTACTGCCTGGTAGTTCATCTATTGCACACACTCCTCTTGTCCAATCAGTTCTACATTGCAATTCTTCTGCTGACCACGCAAGTTTTAGGTTACCTTCCTGACACACCCAAAAAGGTTCGGCGTATTCTAGAAATATTTTATCACTTAGACCGAAGCCCAAATTACATATAGCGTTTAATTTACAGCATGGTAGCGGGGGAGCAAATAATTTGTCGGCTTGACATTTGAGGCATCCAAGAGACACTGTAACGATAACATAATCAGAGTATAATTCTTCACCGTCGCAACATTTAATCATTGCGCGTCCTTCGCCAGTTGCTCCTTGCCCCCATCGAATTACGCTTACTGGTTTATTATAGCGCGTACAATTGTCTGGAAGGCCGCGTAGTAGAGGTGCCATCACTCCAACATAACCTAAAGGAACTCGGACGCAGCCACCAGGGAGCTCAATGTAACTGCCATACTGATCGGCACTGACTAGGGACAGATCGTCTCCACATTTGTTCCTTAAAATATTAGTCAATCCAAACATAACACGTGCTGCGTCATACCTTTGATCTTCTGGAAAATTGTGCAACTCTTGTTGTATACGTAAACCAATAAAATTTAACAAAGTTCCATGTTGCCTTTCCCCACCGAGTCGAAATAAACTAGCTGCTTGTTGTTCTATTTGCCTAAACGTATGATAAGCCGTAATCGTTATTGGCAAGTCAACTGCTCGTCCTTCGCTGGTACAAAATAAACCTCTTGACGCATCTAAACGAGGTAATGGTTGTTGTAAAAGTCTATCTTGTGATGCTAGCGTGTATACAGAGTTTGGTAAACATGCACCAAAAATCCACTCTGCTCCCATTTCGATTACCGCATCTCCAAGCCAACACGAATGAATTCGTCCTCCAGGTCTGTAAAGTTTACTTTGATTAGTTGAGATCGGAATTATTGGATTCGTCTGCTTAGAAGCAATTCACATTACCTACGTACGATAGATATGACAAGTAGATAAGACCGATGTTAGAAAATGCCTCAAGGGAGACAGAATTCTGACATTATGAATCCGGTATGATCCAGTCTCACTTTATGTTGCTGTCGGAGGGATTACTTGCACCTAGTACATTTGTAACCAGTGAGGGCAAAGTTATTCATGCCAAGTACAGTCAGTGTCATGCATCATCTGACCTCTCCTACAGAAAAGAAGAGTAGGTACCTACTAGACCTGGTAGTAACTACATACTACCACAAAAATAATATTTTGGTGTCTTTCCGTTGTGAAACATCAATTCCCTTATAAAGCATACCTTTCTTTAGCTTCAAGAACCAGAAAATTATTTATGCCGCACTGTGAGAGCCGATGTGCTGCTGACAGGCCTGCTATGCCAGCACCTATAATGATGACACGTGGTTCTCGACAGTTAGGATTGATGCTGCACGAGTCCATAATACATTGTTCTTGGCCCGCTGTGCTCACCGCACTACCAAACAGTCTTTGACCAGTCGTCAACGCTCTATTTGAGCTGTGCCATGTCCTACACCTGAAATTCTTTATTAAATTCCAAATATCCCTATTCCATATAAGTTTAATACGTGACAATTTCATGATGATATTGCAAATAAATATGCCATCTAAAACTTATAAAATTTACATAATTACTCTCGAATTTTGAAAGCTTTTGTATAATGTGGTGACGTTTAGAACACCATAAAGCGACAGAAGCGAAAAGAGAATCATTTACTTCTTTATTTACATTTATAGAGCATTTTCAAGTCTAACATAGAGGCTGATTAACATTGAACAACTACCTAGGTATTTACGATCATACCGGATTCAAAGATATACCAGCGCAGTGACACTTTTCAATATTGATCTAAAACAATTTATCCGCACCTATCGGCCAAGTTATGATATTGCTAACCAGTTCAGAAAACAGTTTCCAGCGCTGGATTAAAATTAAGCAGTCGGCCAATCCATGTGCCTACCTACTTGGAGCAAATTGACGCAATGTTTTTTTTTGGAAGAAATGTAGTGTATTCTATGAATCAACAAACATGGTGTATTGAAATTAAAAATAAATAATTGATGGTAGTACCTACGCCACAAGTCCACACTTGAGGTTACACCGCGGTTAAGTTTTTGACGAAGATTTTCCGATTTCCGAAAGGAGTAGGTAGTTAAATGTTTTGAGAGCTAAAATATTTGATACTCTTTCTAAAGGGTGTAAAACACCTCTTAACGAAGCCGAAAGGCACTGGTTCTCCCTGTCATTGCGATCATTTTTTTGTTCCACACCATACCTGGGAACCTTCTTGTTATTGAGATATTAGGGGTCAAAGTTCGAACTTTTTGACAAGTATTTTTTTTTTAATACAAGTTTTTAATGTAAGATTTTTAGTTTAAACACCTCCACCCCCGTACTATTCAATTCGTCCATCAGCACAATGTTTTGAGTGCGTTACATTGAGTTCTACTACAAAACATGATTTTACACCCCCCAAAAAAAAGTCGTTTCCTAGCAATAACTTTTGCGTAAAGTTACTTCGTTTCATGTACAGAATGCTTGGTTGACGGCTTCGTGATGAGGTCATTTACACGGTGTATAATCAAATGCGCAAAATTCAACGATTTTTTCAATTTACCCGTCAGTGACAGGCTGTATGTTGAACAAAATATGATTTGCGGCCGTAATATGCATGTATTTAACCGACTTCAAAAAGGAGGAGGTTCTCAATTCGATTGGTAGTTTTTTTTTTTAATGGATGTACACCGATTAAGCTGAGATTTATGATCCCATTTACGTGATTCTTTTTTTAATTTTATTCGGAATAGTTGTCATTTAGTCCCATAAAATTTTTACATAGTTTGGCCCAGTAGTTTTAATTTTATGAACATTTATTTATTTATTTATGTACATTTTTCATGTATGTACACCGATTTCTCAGTGATTACTAGACAGATTTAGATGATTATTCATTCATTTGGTAGAGAAAGCTTGCCCGGTGGGCCCATATGAATATTATTATATTTGCTTAGGTACTTTTTGAGTCATCCTCTTTATTATGCATTTTGTCCTTTGTCGTATGTATGGACGATGTGCTGGTGTCTAGTTACAATGTAAAAATGATACTTGACTCGGATTTATGTGAGATACCACAACTGAAAAATGTAAAATAAAACTTTTTACAAAAAAAACCGACTTCCAAAAAAAAACACTAAAAAGTGGAAAATAATTTTACTTTCGGAAGTCGGTGGCAAGAAAGTAAATGAAACAAACAAGTCACCGACTGCCGAAAGTAAAATTATTTTTAAAAACAATTTTTTTTTTGGAAGTTTGTCATATTTTTTTGTAAAATAGTTTTTATTACAGAATAATAATCATCAATACAACCCTCTTTAGTTAATTAAATCCCACATTGAATGACTTTTTCATGAAATAGACATAATAAGACAAAATGATCTTAGATAGATTGAATAAGTTCGAAATAATAAGCTTAATAATTCTTTTATAATATTGTTTATTTCGTAGTAGGTAATATAATAAATAACAAACAGCTATATTTTAAATAGACACAAATATATCTGTATAAGTAGAATAGTATCTATAGGTAAACATTAGATACACATCGACAATACATGGTACCTCAATGTTAATAAATATATGTGCATGCAAAAAAATCCATCCATTAATATCACAATATTCACTAGTATTTCGAAAACTAAATATCGATTTTGTTAGACTCTAAAAATGTTACTGAAGACGAAATATTAGTGTATATTGTAATAGATGGATTTTTTTGCCTGTATACCCAACTATTATGTTGACTGTACCTATATGTGTGGGTAAAAATATCTTACAATATTAGGAATGTGAGCTAATGAGATGTCGTTAGCCAATCAATTCCGTGTCCGTGCTTTGTAGCCGAACAACAAATAAAAGTGGTACCAAAGACTTTTAGGCACCTTAAAAATACCGTAAAAATAAGAGTAAGCAACATTAAATTTTAAATAAAATAGATTTAGATAGTACCTATACAATAATTAAATAATGTGTAATTATTTAATTATTCTCATCAAAAGGCAAGAATCATCACTAGCGGTAAAATAACAATTAACTACTTATCATAACATTGACAATAATAACAATGACAACTGAATGTGCCGAGCATGTTCTAGTGGTATTTTTATGAGTTCCGCTGTTTATTTTCAATTCGAGAAACAAACTTTAAGGGTACGGTCAACAATAAACATCGATTCAAACTTTTAATTTTACGTAAATAATTAAAAAAAAATATACATGTGTAGGTACGTACTTTGTTGAGAGTTTTTACCATCTTAATCTAACGTCTGTGTTTAGTATTTTTTTTAATGTTCCAGATAAGATAATATTTGTAAAGATAACCGACCTTTTTACTAACCGTTATAAGTGATTGTTAATATAAGTAGGGTCTGAAAAATTATAATAACGATACTTGAAAAAAACACTTTTGTATCAAGATTGCTTTACAGAATTAACGCTTGTATTATGTGCGATGTTTGGGGTTGCTTTCTGCATTAAATGTCATATACATCAGACATAATAATATTAATTCCCTAACGGACTTATTGTCTTATACGGCAATACAATATTTTATAACACTTCTATCACAGTTATTATATTATGTATACTGTGCTTCTAATTAATTAAAGTCTACATGTAATAAATATTAGTATGTCAATAACTTTCAAATGTAGGTTGTAACATTTACAGCGATGAAGCATTAAACTGCAACCGTCTCGCGTCTTCGTCGGCCCTTCTTACACACTAAGCCTTGTTAGCACTTTGATTGTAAATCTAATAAACCTGAGCATGATGAGCATTATTACGCAGCATTTGGTCAAATAGGAGCATTTTAACTAATCACCAACCGTATAATCTACGTTTCGTATCGTCGATTGGCTTTATTCGTTGTTGTTAAAAACGAATGCATGTTCTTTTGTTGCGTACTTACGAGAATGCTCAGATTTATTAGCACCCTTACGGCTCTTCGACAGTCATATCCTATTTATTTTTGCAAACATTTGAATTATTACTGTTATTATAAGTTATAGTGTTCAAATGCAAAATATTTTTAACGGCCTTTGAGTAATTCATCAGCAGAAGCTTTTACCTCCTCCCAAGATATATGAATGTCACTCTCTTCGCTGAAGCGTGAGCAAATTGCTAACCTGAGGAAATAAGTCTCATCAATTTTAGATGGCACTAAATGAATTTTGCCTCTACCGTTTATACGCCTGAGCAATTCTTCGTTCTGCTCATTACCGCCCTTCAGTCTAAAGCAAACAAGTCCCATAGTAACTTCTTCGTAGATTTCGAATCTTTCATCAGCGCTGCACAGCTTTTCAAATAGATGCGCCAATGCAATGTGTTTTCTGATGTGTTTCTGAAGATTTTCTACGCCGTACAGACGTAAGACAAACCACAACTTGAGTGCCCTAAAACGACGCCCTAATGGTATTTGCCAGTGACGGTAGTCAGGGGCGGATCCCTGCTGATCGTGTTTCAAATATAATGGGTCTACGTTGAAAGCATCAATTATCCAACGCGGTTCCTTAAGCCACATGGCGGAACAATCGAAGTTAACCAGTAACCATTTGTGCGGGTTAAAATTAAAGGAGTCCGCTTTTTCGACGCCCTTCATTAGATATCTATATTCAGGACAGATGAACGCGGAGCCGGCGTAGGCTGCGTCCACGTGCAACCAAATGTTCTTCGAGGAGCACACCTCACCGATTTCATCCAAGGCGTCAAACGCGCATGACGATGTTGTGCCCAAAGTAGCCACGACCTGCAATAATGATGTAGGTGTAACGTAAGTACCTAATAATCATTTTAATCTTAATTGTTTGAGATTTCGTGAAAATAACATACGTAAAATGGAATAAGGCCGTTTTTAACATCTTCTTCTATGGCATCCCTCAGAGTATCACCGCGAAGGCTCCTCTTTCCGTCTGGCTGTAAAGAACGAAGCTTCACACCGCCCAAGAGACCAGCACGTTCCACCGAAGAATGGGCTTGCTCTGTGAATAAAAGTAAAAAAATGGTTATAGGCAGTCTGACTTCTAATCTCTTATTCTTTGCTAACAAATAAGTAAAATATAACGCGACCTCATATAGAAAACAAAAAAAATCAAGGGCTCGTGGCTCATTAATAACCCCAGTTCTTGGATGGGTTACCCTTACCCACTGTGTGTCTATGACCGTCCAAGAATAGTGATCACCAGTCCCAGAAAGGAATATCGTGTTACCCACTATCTGGATTGAGAAGCTGTCAGTACCTCCAAGTAAAATACTTGAATTCAAGTGCATCTGGTAAGATTGTAAGGTCCGACGACGCTTACATAGTCAAAGGAGGTTTGCCATGTTGATAATTTGTTATAATGATATTACAACAAACGACTTACTGTTGCAATAACCGACGAGTTTAGAAATAATCTCGCTGTCAGTCCATTCCGGATGTTGTTCCCTGACGCGTATCATGGTGCGGTTCTTGGCCCCCAGCAGAGCTACCAGCGTGGCCTCGCTGGCGGTGCCCTGGATGACACCCCCGGCCTCCCCCCCCGAGCGCGCTAGGAACGACTCGGGCAGGCCCAACATCTGGCCCAGCCAGTCGAGCATCACCACCTCTAATTCTGTACACGCTGGACTCGCAATCTGAAATTTTCGAGGTCTTATCATTATTATGTACCTATATGACTACGTTCTTACATCAGGTACATCATGCCTGTAGGTACACCCGGAAGGAGAAGCAGAAGTCTAGATGTTCGCCGATTATTTTTAAGTCATATTTACAAACTACCAACTCAATTTTATCAACCGGGATTAATAAAACAAATAGACAGATACACGAACAAATAAACATAGATAGATTACTCTTTTGTACATAATTTGTATGGTGATGTCTATAATTTGTATGGTGTAGGTAAATTATAGACATCAACTTAGAACTTATAATAGGGTATCTTTTCAAAACAACTTTTGCACTGTATTGAACAAAAAAATACAATTCACAACTTATAGCAGAGATTGTAGGTAAAAGTAATAAGCTAATAGCATATACTCATGCGGCCAGACGATCGGTCGAAGCCCTCAGACGTCATAATGATATTGTGTTATGTGCAGCTGGGGCAACAATCGAGTTGAAGAACAATTATAGGTACATACAATACCCGAGGCTCTTAGTGTTCTTGCAGACATAGCGAGAACTACGTATTGCCTTCCTACATTATCTGATTGTAACGCAAAAAATACCCGCGAGCTAATGTTAAATGCGACCGGTTTTCCTTGTTCGAATTACATAAGTGTTAAGTGTGCCAGTGACATTGACACTGGCTCCGGTACACAATGCCCCTAAAGGGCATATAATTATACCGAAACATAAAAAAAATTGGCAACGTTGAAAATAGCTGTTATTATTGAATTAAAGATTTCACTGTTTTTATGAAATCGAGACAGGGGCTCCAAGTAAAAAACAATGGTCTGGCTGCACCCGGTTAGACTGGAAGCCGTCCCCAAACATAGTTGGGAAAGGCTAGATTAACGACGAAGAAAGCATTAAATATCGGTTTTTAGTGACTATATTGACATTTTATCATTACATATATTTTGGAGTTATGTGGTTTTGGTAATTTAGTTAGGTAATAAAAAAAGTGAAATATTTGAACTAAGTATTTGAACTATTCACGGTGTTGGCGATTTGCAGAATGCACCACCATTTTAGTAAGAAAAGTAAATTACTACTACCAGAGTTAGTATTGCAGGTACTATGTACCGTTTCATTAGTCTATAAACATGAGTTCAAATTAAAGCATACCCAAGTAAATCCAATGCAGGCGATGGCCCCGCTGAGCATGTCAGCCACGATGGCAGGGTACGAGTTAGCGGTGGGGAAGTACGCGTGGAAGCGCGGCGAGTGCCAGTGGGTCACCCCAGACATGACCACACGTTCGATGTCGGCCATCACCGCCGTCCAGGGCTCGGCCTTCTCAGGAGCCTGCTCTGGCACCAGCGGACGCAGGTAGCCCGGCTTCACCGAGGGGACTACTTGCCTGGAAAACGGACGTTGGAATATTAATAGTGTTCTTAAACCCTTCAATGCAATGTCATAAATTGTGACTGCCTTGTTGGTCTAGTGGTTACAAGCACGACTGCTGAGCAAGAGGAAGTCGGATTCAGGATTCAGGTAGTCAAATGTTATTAGGTTTTTCCATCAGAAACTCTCAGTAGCCACGGAGTCTGGATTCTTGCCAGGTTGAGTGCAATAGGCTCGCCTCCTATGACATGGGAATTGACGAAATAAACTGGAGAAATGTGGGTGTACCTACTAAAAGATTTAGGTACATCTCTAACCAACCCTTCGGAGATTACAGGTGTGATGTTATGTTTGTATGTGCAATTTCCATGTTCATTGTATCGATTTTATGAAGTTTATATTTAGTTAGTAGGATAATATGTTTATAATAGCTACTTTAGAATTTGATCAGATAATATTTGTCTTGAGCTGCTCGAATAAAAATAAAGTGTACCTGTCTCTGATGTTTTCCAAATACTCGGAAATGTAATCAGTCATCGCTTTCGCGAAATCTTTGAAGTCTCCGGCCTCCATGGTTTCTGAAATGATAAAAAAAATGAGTATATGCGACTGCGTCAACTTTGGCAATATTAATAACAAGGAAGGTGACCCTGGTGGAGCTTTGTCCCAGACTTTGGGCAAGGACTATAAGCGCAATATAAGCTATAGAACACATATCACTGTCCTGGTTCTCTTGGCGCTTGAATACCATTGCCTGGGGTGGGCTGTTAGTAACATGTTTGTGAACTTCTCTGTGGAAATGCTTTGATAAAACAAGTTGGCGGCGTTAGTTCCAACTATGGCCACACGCGAAAAGAACCATGGCGCACCCTATCTCGTGCAGACATGGAAAAAAATACTGTATGTGGAAAGTACTTAAGTAAAACACAATCATAATTAATTTGAACAGCTTTATAAAAAATAAACACTAGTAAGTATATTAAGCAAACCCAAACTCAGTGGTGCATGCATTATTTATATATTTAGCTAGGTTCCATTTTAGTGTTAGGCTACAAACGCACTGACACGCGCTAGCCTCTAGACGCTAAACAAGCCACTGTCAGTGCGTTCGTAGCCTTACTGTTATGGTACATTACTTACAAGCAAATTACTTGTGTGTAGGTCGTAAAATAAAAATATTCCGGTACGCTTATTAACAATTACCGTAATAAAATTTAAATAGCGAAATAACTGGAATGGATATTGCAAATATAACAATAATATAATAATATGCAAATAACATTTGGGATGGCAACAGATAAACATTTACTCAAAGCATATTTTTTCAACACAAACCGAATTTGAGTTTTGTATCCTGATCCGACATTTTGGCAGCTAGAAAGAGATAAAATTGTGTTGAATTTATTGAATGTTATAGGTACTGGTATACCGGTATCTATGTAGTTATTTCATTAGTATTTATTTAGAGGATGGACTATGCACTACAGACTATGGTGTATCATCTTATCCTCGTATCTACCCACGCTCCCTTCATTTCCACGTTATTACATAACTGCAGTCTATAGTCAAGTTTCAACTGCCGATGCAGTACATCATCTGACTGATTATCTAGCTGAAGAACTTGACAAGGTTAACCACACAGTGGGAATTATCCTGGACCTCGACAAACCTTTTGACACAGTTTCCATTCCAATTTTGTTGCGCAAGCTTAAGCCTCGTAAGGTGTAAGAGGCACCCAGCTGTAAATCTACATCTACACTAATATTATAAAGAGGAAAGATTTGTATTTTTGTATGTAACGAATAAACTTAAAAACTACTGGACCGATTTCAAAAATTCTTTTGCCGTTAGAAAGCTACATTATCACTGAGTAACATAGGCTATATTTATTGCTAGAAAAAAATTGAGATCCTTAGAAATCCCTACTAAAACCAACCCAAGGTGTACAAAAATGAGCCGTAAAATGTCTTTCATCGCATGCGCTGCGGAAAGTATTGATGATAGAACAAAAAAATGTTCTACAATATTATAGAACATATCAATATCAACAAAGAACTTCGCAAGACTATATCTCCAACTATTGTAGTTATGTCACTATAACTACTTTTTTACATTTAAAAAGTTGATAGAAATGCTGATCGAAATCAGACCATGTTATCCATACCTTTGTATTAATTCTTATCCAAATAAACTATTTTGTATTCTAAACAGTTTTAATACCTGTTGATTACTTTTTGAATTATTGAAATCGGACATTCCATTCAAAAGATATTACGAAACTAAAAATATCTATATAAACAAAAATTACACGCTAACGCGCCGTTGTGGCTCCACGTAGCGCAGCGAGCAACGCGGCGAGAGAGATGGCACCGAAGTGTGGGACGGGGGTTTTCGCTTAGTAGGTACTCCATTAAGCTATTGAGAAATTTAAGCCCTCCCAGTATGTGTAATGGTACAAAACTTTTGATAAAGGAATTAAGAGACAATGTGATTGTAGCAACTATCATCACGGGCCCCGCGGCCGGTCAGCTCGCTTACATTCCGCGGATCCCGATGATACCGACGGATTTGCCTATACAGTATGTTAGTTTAAACGAGGGACATATTCAAACCCTGCTTATATATTCAATACATGCTAACATGATCCTAATAAAAATATAAACAAAAAAAAAACACTGATAAATAACAGACAGAACCATACCAAAATGTTCGCAAATGTCACGCAACGTGTATACACCCTTGCGCTAGCGACTTAATACTATCGCAGAACATGTGAGCGGGTCAATGACTCTTAGGTATAATCCATTTTCCCTTCATATTTTAAACTTACCTGGCTTAGGACAGTCCAAAATATCTAGGCACTAAACAAAACATTAAAATTTCTTCTATATACGTTATAGGTTTTTTACATATTTGGGACGAGAATCGAATACTGAATACCCTCCCTCAATATGTCCCTCGTTTAACCTAACATACTGTATATTTTAGAAGGTTACAGTTTTCTGTAAAGACATCGTTTGCCCTTACAATAAATAAATCCCAGGGACCAACTTTCTCGATGGTTGGCATCGACCTGAGGAAAGAGTGTTTTTCTCATGAGCAATTGTATGTTGCTCTTTCTCGAGTAGGATCTCCTGAAAATCAATGTTTTGTTTCACCTACAAATACCACTGCCAACATAGTGCACAGTGAAGCTTTAAGGTAAGATATTACAAAAAAAAAACGTAAAAACTTAAAATTGAATAATGAAATTAAAAAATGACATGAGTAAAAAAATTACACCCCCTTTTTTTTTTCTTTTTTTTTGCGGATGGGAAATCATCAAATGACTTCTCCCGCTCTGGGCGGAGCGGGAGGGAGTATCAGACTTGTACTGACTAAAACCCACCCATGTTCCTTCTTCGCCCTTTGTGTTCCAGGGCCGCGGTATCTCAAAAAAAAAAATAAAAAAAAAATAAATAAATCTCTTTCGAACAACCCGCAGCCCTGGCAGGCATCGGCCCTTTCGGACCCTTTCCGGTTTGCTGACATCTCCTTGAGGCGCGCGTGGAACACGTACGCGCCGTCGACACGGCCTGTCGTCATGAGACGGACGGACGGTGAGCTAGCCCATTACTCACCGTCCACAGGCAAATTACACCCCCTTAAAATAAAATATATACGTTTTGTTTATTTTGAACATTTGGAAAAATTTAGTCATTACGTTTTAATAAGCATATTTATAAGTTAAGTTATCTTTATTTATCCCATAATGTTTAAAAAAAAATGTCCACCCGTGCGAAGCCGGGACGGGCCGCTAGTATTATTTATAAAAGTTATTTAGAAGATCGTTCCCCGTGCGTTAAGATTGGCAATGTTCTCAGCGATATTAAAAAAAAACACTTTTTTGTGTTAAGTGTTTGCCAAGGAAGTAATTTGGGGCCTACTCTGTTTTTGATCAACATTAATGACCTTTGCAATCTAAAGCTAGAGCATGGCACTATTATAACTTACGCTGACGACACTGCCCTACTTGTTTCGGCTGACTCAAAAAATGAAATCTACAATTTAATCTTGCGTAACACAGATTCAATATTGTAAAAAAAACTCAATAACTCTAAATGCAGAAAAGACAAATAGGGGATCGGACTGGGTAAAGAAAACGAAATTCTATTTTGTCCGTCAGACAGGTAATACAAAAATATTAGACACGTATTTTTTGTTTTATCAAAATATCAAAAAATTACTTAGTTAGAACTCATTAAAGTTGGAGAACGGGGGCTTACTACGTCACAAGTGGGTATAAAACTTACCTACATGTGACGTCATGTGCCATTTCAACTCAATATATATCCGTAATTTTATGACCACGTGAAAAAAGAAAAAATACGTGTCCAATACTAATAAACTACCCGACGGACAAAGAAAAAAAAATAGGATTATCCCCTATTACATCAAGTTTTAAATGCAAGGCAAATATCGAATATCGCCTTGTCGTTGCATGCTCATTGTTGCCTAGTCCCAGCAGATAGCGAGTGTAAGTGTCCCAATATTAAAAAAGACTGATAAAGAGTAAAATACCTGGGTATTATGAGAGATGAATCCCTTTCCTTCAAACAACATATGGAAGCTCTAAATAAAGAATTCGTAAGCTGATATTTGTATTTAAAAAGCTCTGATTTAGGCAGGTATATTTTGCTCTGAGTCAATTAATTTTGAATTTCTGTATTACCTCATGAGGTGGAGCGAGTAAAACTTTATTATTGGCCATTGAAAAAGCACAAAGAGCTATTCTCAAGGTGGCTACGCGTACCTTTTTTCTGCCTAAAAGAAGACTGCTTAGCACCTTATTCAGGCGGCCAAAGAAACTTCCCTCAACGATTGTTTCATGTCGGCAGTATTGATGCCTAATGCTTCCGACCTACCTACCCAAACACTTGTAAGTTTCTGTTGAAGAGAGGGATCTAAGGTGTATGGAATCCAAAAGTTGAGTTCCCACGGAATCCATAATCTCCCCTCGCTTCACATGCATGACTGCACATTTGTCGACACCAAATTCCATCCTGATGGCGCTACTGAAAGTTTCTGTTGCCTTCAGTAGCTTCATCAGTTGTAAATTGTTGGGGGCAAAGAGTTTCAGGTCATCCATGTAAAGAAGGTGAGATATGACCTGACCGCTCCTCAACCGATAGCCTAGACCTGAACCCTCCAGCAGTGTACTGAGAGGGTTCAAGGCTAGACAAAACAACAATGGACTCAGACTATCACCCTGGAATAAACCTCGATCGATCTTTATTGGTTCCCTGTTCTCCTGCATCTGTCGATATCCTGGATAGCGAAGGACCGTCCTCCATTGCCCCATACTCGACTAATGAAAGGCGCATAGAGTTGTATCTATCTTGTACAACTCCATCACCCCCTCATGAGCCATGTATGCGGTTACAGTACGGTAACAGTTCTTATAATCAAGCATAGTTGGGCCGGATGCTGCGCCGGTATCGCTTCAGTGTGGCCAGAGCTTTACACTACGCGCTTGCACCTATAAGTATATTGTGTGTTTTTTGAGGCTGGTTGTATTTTTCTTTTACTCTTCGGTATTTTATCCTAGATTTTATGATTGGCTATAATTATTATAAAACCCCGAATTTACACAATTCGCCTTAGCCTTTCAGGTTCAATCAGAAAACAACATCACCAACTTGGTAGTTACCTCTAACACTGGTTTTTAAATACGTCTATGTTTATCAATACAACTTAATATGCTTATTTTACTGTTCCATGACGAATTATAAAACTAAAGCTTTATTAAGTCACTGATCGATTTATCTTGCTCTACCAGTTTGCTGGTGACATTGACCGTATCAATATCATATATTATATCAGACTAATTATGTCACATGTTCAATGTCAGTGTGAAATGCTACCTGTTGTCAGGTAAATAATGCGTATAGACTTGAATCGGTGGTCCTTGTTCAATGCCGAGAGAGCGGCACGAGCGAACCGTGCGCTTGGCCGCTTGCGCAAGCGCCGAGCGTGAGCCCGCGACGGCGAGCAAGTGGTGCGAGGTTATGCATGGACCTCGTTGGCTCCACTAGCCACCGTGTTTCCTAACAGTTTTTGTTTAAAACATTGCTGAAAAGTTTTGGTGTTTGTTCAAAGCATATTGCACAACTTTCTACACGAGCAGCCTATGAGTCTCATGTACGTGTCAGCACAATGGCCTGCGTGTGCCTGTGCAATATAAGTAATAAGACGTTTAGGGTGTTGATGAGGCTGCCCCAATTTTTTAGGGGTGTAGTTCATAAAATCAACAGTCACTACATCGAAGTCAGCGAACATCGATGTAGTGACTGTCGATCGAAAACGTACCATCGACAGTACATCAGGGATGTTCACCGAGTCGCAATTAGACTGTTTCGACACCACTATTCGAAAACGGTGCACACGCCTGGTCCGCAGGGTTCGGATAAGCTCCAGCGGCATCCTGAAGGCATTCACGCGGAGGTTTGATTGCCAGTACCTCAACCATTTCTGTATAGTTCAGTTTGTTTAGTGCATTTGCTCAGCAATCCATACCAACCCGCACTGGGCCCGCGTGGTGGATTACAGCACACTCCCTCTCATAGAGTGGAGGCCTGCGTCCCAGCAGTGGGAACATTATATGCTGATGATGATGATGATGCTGAGCAATCAAAATATTTAGTGTTAGGTACATGTAGTTTAATGTTGTATTTTATGATCCTTGGTTTGTTGAAATAAATTATTCGCTAATTTATGTATGAATAGGTTTGTGTCAAGCAATCTGAACCTGACAATTGAAACGTTCATTCTATACTCATTGATAGAACCATTATGTATTCTGGACTTACCTAGCTTGTTCGCTATTCACGACACTACAAGCCGTTTACCGAGTCTCCGAGAGTCCGAGCGAATGCAGGTAATGCAATTGCAATGTGCAATTTTATGCGTTAGGTATTTATTTACAAGGAAAAATATTTCGGAATTCATCTTAGTGATGAAGAAATCTGCATCGAAACTTTATGTTGCTAAGAAGGACTAAAGGAACACACCGACAAGAAATGAGACATTGTTAAACACAAGATTTAGAAAATAAACGATAAATAGAGATAAAAAGTACTCCTTTTTGAAACGCTTTGCAAACAGGTACCTAAGCACTGCCATTGTCTACAGAAAGTGGAAAAACCAATGCTGGAATTTATTTAGCTAGTCAATGAGATTGTGGCCATAATTCACTGCTCCACTAGTTTTATCTTTTCTCCGGTCTGAGGGTTCTCACAACAGCATGTTTAATTCATCGAAACGTATCAGATTCTCGGTATCGATTTGTAGGTTTAGGGCCAAGGCAAGCCAACACTCACGCGATCGCTGAAAAAGTTAGCGAAGCGGGCGCCTCGCTCATTACCACTGATTCCTCCGCTAAGGTCATTTATTTTGTGCGATAACTCTATTAGGTTCCGTCCATCCGTACATCATTATGTTACGTATAGGTACCTCCGCCACTCAGAGACGGATAATGTCGGGTAGAGAAAAAACTGTGAGAAAATAAACAAAACTGCTCTGAACTTTGGAAACTTGCGATGGATTATATTATTCATTCTATTGCTACAAAGATTTTACCATGTCTACCGAAAACCACCTAGACACTGTATTTTTCAGTGTTAAGAAAACTGCAATAGAGTTCGCTAGCCTACCTCCAAAGGCTTTCAGATTCCAGTCCGGGGAACCCTAAAGTAAAATCAATGCAACACAGAGACACTTCTAAGATCTCGATGCTTTACTTAATTCAATTACTTACCTATTCATAATCACAATAATATTTCTGACGTGGTGAACAAGTTTTTAACTCGAGGTCAAATCTGTCACGTACCAATATCAAAGCACAATTATATTTTACAAGCTTATGCCCGCGGCGTCGCGCGTCGCCCGCGTGGAGTTTGATAATTGTCCCACGGGAACATACTATCGGGATAAAAAGTATCCTATGTGTTAATCCAGGTTATAAACTACCCGTGTGCCAAATTTCATCCAAATCCATTCAGTAGTTTTTGCGTGAAAGAGTAACAAACATCCATTCATCCATCCACACAAACTTTCGCATTTATAATACTCGTATTATACTATTTATTGGACTAACCAGCGGAAGTATTGCCCTCACAAGTTCGTTTAATTAGTCTAAATCATTATTTTAGTTAATAATTAAATTGCCAGTCGCTGTATAATGGGCTAGTTATATGGTGTATTAACAAATAGTTCTTTCTGTATTTCAATTTTAACTTACCTACTTAATTTTGTACTTATTTATTTACTTCCTGTATTCATTTTACATCTTATTTTATATATTTTTAAATATTTCTTAAAAAACAAAAAAGGAAATAAAACAGGTTTTCGCCGGTATCGGGAGCAGGGTTTCGGCCTATTCTTGTTTGAGTTATTCTGTGCCAAAGTGGTCCTGCAATCTTTTTGATGTCATCAGACTAACGTTTTCTTTGTCTTCCTTTTTTTCTCGTATTTACTTTATTATTAAGCCTTTATTTCCAATCCTACTAATATTATAAACGCGAAAGTTTGTAAGTATGGATGGATGGAAGTTTGTTACTCTTTCACGTAAAAACTACTGAATGGTTCTGGATGAAATTTGGCACTGGGATAGATAATAGTCTGGAATAGCACATAGGATACTTTTTACCCCGGTAGTGTGATCCCGCGGGACAATTGGCGAAAAAACGCAGGCGGAGCCGTGAGCAGAAGCTAGTATTACATAATTTATAAATAAATAATCTTACAATATAGATATTTTTTACAATATGAATATTATATTATTTTTAAGTTTGAACAAATCAGTTATTGGGCATTGGCGTGTCTTGGCGACACAAAGGCCTCCTCCAGCTTTTTTCGGCCTATTCTTGTTTGAGTTATTCTGTGCCAAAGTGGTCCTGCAATCTTTTTGATGTCATCAGACTAACGTTTTCTTTGTCTTCCTTTTTTCCTCTTTGGTTGGAATCTAGGGGTCCATTCCGTTATATCTTTTGTCCATTTATTGTTTTTATTACTAATCTCTCTCATCATGTGGCCTACTCACCTTCTTTTGAGTTTCTTGGTTTTGACAACAACATCTTCAATTTTCGTAGTGTATCTTATATCTACGGCTCTTTTCCTGTCTCTTTTTGTGTATCCCAGAATACTCCTACTATCTGGGAGTATTTATTTACTACTCCTGATTAAATCCAAACTAAGTAACTAACGAAGTATTAAATTATTTAGATACTAGCTGTCCTGCGCAACTTCGTCTGCGTTAATTTTTCCCCGTTTTCGCAACATTTTTCATTGCTGCTCCGCTCCTATTGGTCGTAGCGTGATGATATACCTATATCCTTCCCAAGGTTGTAATTTATCTTCTTGCCAAATTTCATTAAGATCCGATCAGCCGTTTAGTCGTGAAAAGGTAACAAACATACAAACAAACAAACGAACAAACAAACACATTCGCATTTATAATATTAGTATGTAGTATGGATTTCATATACATCAAAACAAGAATAATTCTAAATAATATGTATTGCATATAGACTATTGCTGAGCTCGGGGTCCAAGTTATTTCCCAGCTTGCACCAAGTGTTTTGGTTTTTCTATATGAAAACATTACGCTCACCGTAATGTAGATTAATGTCCAGTGTATCATGAGTTCTTGGCATTTACTTAAACACAACTGGCTACTCCCATACAAGACGTCACGTGATGTCAACGCCCACGATTATTTGGTCCTAAAAATAGCAATGAGAACTAATAAGTACCTACCAACTATGGACTCTACATTGTCATAATATTATGGCGATTTCTAACAAAAACCTATTATTCGCTGTGGGGCTCCAAGCCATATTGCTATATTATATTATAGGCTGATGACAATAATACACCTGATCATATACGCAAGCCAGTTGCGAGTACTACGCACCTGCCCTTTCTGAAAAACCTCACCAATAATGCGGGTTGGTAGATGTCACATGTCTTCGAATTTTTAGTTCTAGGACATGCCGGTTTCCTCACGTTGTTTTCCTTCACCGTTTTTGAGAGTAGCGGTGATGAAATAAATCACACAAAGTAATGCGCCTACCTGGGTTCGAACCCACGGCTTACTGCTCGTAAGTCGGGGCTGCCACCACTGGGCCACCGCTGCTCTCTAACAAGCCATATACAGGAAGCCAAACCATAAAGCTAATGAATGTTGCATTGTCTACGTGAACCAACCACCCCGTCTAACGTTGCATGAGTGTTGCAAGGATTGTGGTCGGCTAAAGTCAGGCAACAACTATTGAAGTCGAGACCTCGTACTCTACGTCATAATTTCGATGATGACGTCAATGCCACTTCTACTGACCTCTCCAATAATTGCAGTTTGGCAAACTCATACATATTCTTCTATAACTCATTTAAATAATATAAATAAAGTTAATATTGGTGAATCCAACTTTCCTCTTATCAAGTTTATGCTAAATACTACGGATTCTGTATAAGGAAAAACCCTCTCTGTGACGCTGTGCACCGGTTACTTCCCAAACGGGTAATCCCTCATTTTGTGGGCAGGCAGGTAACAAGCAAAGTAAAACTTCACAGTAAGAATGAATCAGCCGTTTGTCGTCAGTATTTTCCGGTGATGTGTCTTTGGTAGTTAATTGCCGTGACCGGATTCGAAACAATAATATTATCTCATATTTTTAATCTACCACCTATTTTATTGTAGTATTCTGGAATGGACAAAAATATTATTTTCGTATTCTTGACCTTCCTGAACGCAAGAAAAGTAGTTTATCTAGGTATTATTAAACTTGAAACGGGTCAAATAGTATATAGGGAAAGGGAATAAAGACAAATTGCCATACGGAAATGTGAAGTGTGAGTCGAACGCCGGTCGCCATCAAATTGGAGTGTATGAAGTGCTTTCCAATTACACTCGACAAAACCTTCGGCTGAATGTCCGAACCAACCGAATCCGAACAAGTGATACATGGCCAGCTTTACGTGATGTTTAGCCGAGTTCTCTATAATGGAAACGGTAACGAAGCTATAATGGACATTAAACGTTGCCATAGATGAAAGCAACTATGTTACAGAAGCTGCTCGTTGCTCCAGTTACCAAGCTCGATGTAGGTCGGACTCGACACTCGACGCAAGGGCTTAGTAATGACCGCAGAGAGTATGACGAACCGCTAATTATCCTAATTAATATCAGCCAACGGGAAACATTGAACTAAGTAAATGACTAATTAATACAATTACAATAGAAAGGTTCACCAGGAAGACTATAATTAAAAATAAAAGTAATAATTAAAAGAGGCTTTATAACCTAAAGTTGAATTATTTCGATGATAAAATTACTCCACAATCGTAGATCGGTGTAGCATAACAACATAATTTCAGTTATCAATTTATCAGTGATAATTAATATAACTACTGATTAGATAAAAATCAAAATAATCAATTATGTAAGCTGTTATGTATTCGGAAGATATTACTCGTGTGCTACTAAGTTTCCAAATTAATCGGTGAAACGTTAATCCCTCAGACCGGAACCAGAAGATAGCTTCAGAACTCATGCACACCGGGATTTTCCATCATGATAAATTACACAAGATAATCAAATCATTTTCTAAGGAAAAATCTAGGAGTTGAAAGATGAAGAATTATGCAATTTATTTCAACCATAGATTAACTTGAAGGGACTTATTTCAACAAGGAATTGACGTTTGTTGACCTGTCCAGAACCAACAAAGAAATATCGTTCTTATAATTATAGTCCTTAACTCCTTACCATCACAGCGGGAGAGCAGTAAATCGATAAAACAGGATTTCTTTAAATAACCTGCCGTTGATTCTTTGCATCTTCGACTCTTCCATTTTGAATGAGTCGACAAGTGGTCCAGTTACTTTGCAGTTGTTTTAAAACAACAAGTTTGTCTGAGTCGGCACTGGAATATGTTTTGGAATTGAAATAGCCCGTATAGCTGGGTTTGCTATATGAAGTGTTCGCAAAACATAGCGTGGCTAAGATTGTAGTAGGTACAGGGGTCTATTTTTATTAACATTTTGTTTTGTCCTGTGCGAGACAATTTTATTTTTTTCTATTTTGTACAATTTTATGGGCATTTTAAATTATTCTCAAAATAAATCGCTATGGCAAACCTTGGAAATAACTTCATCCATAACTCATCTTCAACTGTGTTTTTAGTTTCGTACCCAAAGGGTCCAACAGGACCCTATTACTGAGACTTCGCTGTCCGTCCGTCCGTCCATCCGTCCGTCTGTCACCAGGCTGTATCTCATGAACGTGATAGGTAGCCAGTTGAAATTTCTACAGATTATGTATTTCTGTTGGTGCTATAACAACAAATACTAAAAACAGAATAAAATAAATATTTAAGGGGGCTCCCATACAAAAAAGTGATTATTTTTTAGCTCGTTTTTATAAATAATGGTCCGGAACCCTTCGTGCGCGAGTCCGAATCGCACTTGGCTGGTTTTTTTCTAAGGTGGACTGGGTGAAAATCCCAAGGCATTAAGCTCAGTTTTTTACTAATGTATTAAGTTTTAATAAATAGATTAATATTTTTTTTTAAAACAAGGCAGAAATTCTGCGTACCGATTTTTTTTTTTTGATGGCCCACCCGGTACCGGTTCGCGACCCACCAAATGGGAAACGCTGCTCTGGACTATGGGAAAGATTACAATATTACATAATAATATGTAGGGATTTACAAACTTATTTGCTGTATAGCTAGAAGTACTTGGGTGTTGTACACAGAGCATCAGACTATAGGTACCGCTCTCTCCATGAGCATAAAATTTTTCGTTATCGCGAAAAAATTAGCAGCTGGCCCTTACAAAACTACATTACCTATTCGATCCAAATGGGCATGTAATTAATATTTTTTAAATTACCGATGATTTTTTCTATGTAGGGAGGTTCTGAGTAATGTAGATACTGAATACGTGACGATATCCCCTACACCCTGTATAGAAGCTCTTCAGAAACTTGACCATAAAACTGACTGGTCTGACCCGAGTCTCTAAGACACACTCACACATTTCTGTAACAACCTGTAGGTATGCACTATTGACATAACCTTGATAATTTACGAATGTCATGTCGCGGTTAGAAAGAAAAGTTCGAAACTTATATTACACCAAGGCCAAATAACAAAGAACAATTACTTTAATTACTTTCTTAATAGTATTAGTAATTTAGATCGATTAAAAACACTAGAATGTACATAGCGATAAAAATCGAAACAATACACTTTGTATTTACGATGTTATCAAATTTTGTTATTGATAACAATGCAACTAATAATATTGCGTAATTAAATACCTACTTTAAGATAAGAAATATTACATAGATCTTTACCGATTTCATAAATTAATCGTAGCAAGTTAGTGAAGCGGTTTTTTTTTTGTTATCTTGTAGTGTATAAAAACTTATTTTTTAGGCTCCTAACACTTTAAAACTTAGCGAATTGAATGTTAGTTTGCACCAAAAGCACAACGTCCCTTACTAGTCAAATTCTACTTTCTAGTACTGATAAAATTAACTAGTGCCACCAAGTAAACCCAATGTTAAGTAGTAATGCAATCATTTAAAAGAAAAAATGTTAAGAATTATTTCAGACAATTGTCAATTCAACTTACCAAATGTCTCTCAATAAAAAAGCTTATAACACAAAAACAGCAGACGTTCAACAAAAACACAGCGTCACCTATTTAATTGTTAATAATTATCTTTCGGATTTAATGCCCGTGAATTTTCGCGTTAGTGTATGGTCGCGGGAACGCGGTACGCCTAAATCACTGCCTGCCTCGGACTACGCCCGCCGCCGCCATTCTCGCGACCTTTATATACTCGCTGCGAACGATACGAGGGAACTTTTGACTATGTAGCTGACTCCATTTAGAAGATTAGCCGCGGCGCATGAGCCGTCAAGTCGAATGCTAATAGAAGAATTGAATCTCTGAAGTACTTCGTATACCCAGGAGACTCTTCATTACACAAGCTTCCCAATCTGAAAGCGATTTCTCGCGATGTTTTTTTTTTTTTGTAATGACACAGTTACTTTAGAGTTTTGTGTCAATTCTACTCCATTGAATTAAATTGGTCTGAGTAGTCTTGATTGAATCTTATTTGTTTATCAATTATTCATAACGCTACGCGACAGTTCTTTATCAGTACGTGATTACTTACATCAACAAAATCTTCTTATCTTTGTTTACATTATTTAAAAAAAAAACAGCCTCGGTTTATCATATACCAGTTAAAATAAGTTGTTCAATACTGTAATAATATGCACGTATTGTAGAAAGGAAAACCATAACAATAAATAATTTTGTAGTTAGACCCTGATTTAATCAGATTAGACTTGAAACTCTCCTTGACCTAGGTTTGATTTAGGTTCTGGACCACGCCGACCGTGTCGGTTTTTTTTGTATTAATCAAGTTGATATTATTAAATGCATGGTAATAAACTAACGTAGATTAATTACGATCAACCTGATGAAGGGTAACAATTCCATTGTTACGCGTACCTGACATAAGAGAATCCCGTAGCTTCGTTAGAGTGACAAGGAGGAACTTAGTTGGATCACTAAGGGCAAGAGTTTCTCGTCAATTATCCCGTTCAAGTACTTAATAACTTACTCCTTTATATTTTAATCGGCGATTTTTTTATTACAAGTGAAACATTACAAATAAATACAAAGACACAAATACAAATACAATTTTTTATTACAAATAAATACTTCCATCTTGTGGTTCTCTGAGGAAAAATGAATTGAGAAAAGTTAAAATTTATTTTAAAAGATTCGAAGCTCATCGAAGTTTCCCATCCATATAATCACAATCCTATCAGGAATAACTCCACTTAACTTCTCTAGATTGAAAAACTAAAGTTTTTGGGTAACACAAATAAAAACTCAGATTTCAGAAGGATGAGATTCGTGACGTGTTTACTTATGAAATAACTGGGTTGCTGACATTGAGTTTGAGACAGAATCGGTAACCGGAATTTGTGGAAGGTAATTAGTACTCACTTGCGTAAGCAGGCGTTGTTTGCCAAACATCGAGCATGACTGCCTTCTCGACCTATAGAGTTGTACTGTATTAGAGCTCGAAAGTTCAACTAGTACTGAACATGGAGTCCTGAATTCGATTTTGAATTTGAATTAAATTTTTCCATTGAGAATTCTAAGATCTGGATTTGTTTCCGGCTAGCCCCACAAAAAAAATAAACATTACTGGCAAAACCTTGAAAACATCTAGTGAAGCTGGCTACCCCTCCAATGAATGCAGGCGTAATGTTTATAGAGTTGAATATAAGGATATTTATTCAACACGGGTATAAACAACAACATGAATGAAAACAGTATAGGTAAAGCAAGAAGTATTCATGATTTTAGATTTTCCTGTTTCAGAGACCAGCCGCATAAATCCCAGCCTTAGGTTTTCCCACAGGTAAAAATTACGCAATTCCATACAAACTTTCATCTGTCTTCTTTAACCACAATAATTTATTTTTCTAGAATCGTTTCCTAATACTCACCTAGGTATTATTGAAATTTCGTAAAAAAATCAGCGTTATATTTAAAAATGAAATAATGTTTATTTTAGTTCGAGCTTATTTATTATTAATGATGTTGACAGGATTGATGGTGATTTTGACATTATTGTTTTTATGATTTTGACATTTTTACTTTTAATTATTTTGACATTGTTAATAAGTATAACCAGAAATTTCAATCAATTTATAATTATCTACTAACTCTAGTACTTAAGTGTGTATGTATTACTAACAAATTGGATTGTATGATTTGTTAATAAATGATTATTATTTCCTTTATTCACTTTCATACATATCAATTACATTTTTAAATATTTTTACAAAAGTAATATAAAAAAACATTTAAAAATATAAAAAATAGTAGCCCACTGGCATCGGGAACAGTGTCCGGGCTACCGGTGGTCAGGGCTCTTGAGAGAGGAACCTCCTAACAATACGTGCCGTGTCCAGAAGTACTGCTTTCTGAATCAAGCCCTTGATCCAACTGCCAAGCGAAAGACTCCGTAGATGTTGGTCGAAGCTTTTGGCTAGTAAGCCATTGGTCGACACGACTATCGGCACAATGACTGCTGTACTATTATTATTATTATTAAAAAGTTATGTGTACACAAATGTTTTATGTTGGTCCCAAAGTAAAACTTTTGTTGTGTACAATGACCCCTTAAGAGGTTTAGGATAAACGAAAACTGAGGTATTATGATCTAGACCCTGCAGCGGGTATCAGCATTGTCGGTCAGGTATATATTCATGACACCCGAGATTGTTGCAAAGTTGATCTACCCATAACCATACAAAATAAGATAATTTGACTTAATTGCCCAAGTTATCAAATATTTAGTAATCGACGATGGCCGATTCGTTTTCTCGTATTGAATATTCGGATTTTTGTTTTTGAAGTGAAACTTCATAAGCGGCTTCCAACAAGTTTAACGTTTAACGCTACCATGGAGGGGGAATAGAAAGAGATAGAGCGAGAGTGAATGCGTGGCACTCGAACGCAGGCGTGGAGTATTACGAAGTTTCACTTCTACCGCGCGGAGGGACTCCACGCACTATTTTTTCATGTAACACTATCTACAGAACAGATTGAAAAGAGATTTTTAGCTTATATTAAACTTAAATTAATAGAGCACGATAAAACCAGTTTTAAATGTCGTATGGAATAATAAATTATGGAGAACTGAGGAGAAAGGACGATCGAGGGGATTTTAAAATCGATTTCTTAACTTGATTAAGCACAATGTACTAGTTTAAAAAACCCCCGATACAAAAAGCCTCTAAAAAACCAAAAATAAATAGCGTTGGGGGTCTCGTTAATTAGCGAAAACAAGAAAAGTTATAAAAAGAAAAAAAACGAAGTTTTAGGCGGGAGGAGTTTTTCTCCAAACATAGCTAAGAACGCTCTCGATTAAAACACTTTTCAAACGAAACCAACTTTATCAAAATCGGTTTATACGTTTAGGAGCTACGATGCCACAGACAGACACACAGATACGTCATGTCAAACATATAACACCCCTCTTTATTGGTCGGGGGGTTAAAAATGTTCAAACTCAACTAACTATTCGTCAATTGTGATGACGAACAGGTTAATTATAAGTTATTATGTGGTTCTGGGTATCGTGGCTGCTACCAATCTGCTACGACGCGCTTACGCCGCGTAACGCATCTGCTACGAACTTGCTACGACGCGCCTACGTCGCGTAACGCAGCTGCTACGAATTTGCTACGAGGCGGCTACGCTGCGTAAAGCAGCTGCTAGCTGCTACACGTCTTTTAAACAGCGAGTGTGCGAAGACACACCAAATGACATAGAGTGTACAACCACTGAGTCTGAGGTACACTTTATAAACTTGCGCCGCCGCGGATTCGAGGCCGGTCGAGGTAGTTACTCGTGTAGGTACGTCGACCCCTAAACGTGCCTACGCTGCTATCGTCGCCACGCACAAACCTGTGTCGCAGAGCAAGAAGGGGGATGAGAAGAGATGCTGTGAACCTGGCAACAGGGGTTCGAAACAGCAAAGATCAGCTTCAGGAACATGTGACAAGGATGGCTTCGTGAAGGTGGAGAGGAAGAAGAGGAAGAAGTCCAGTCGGAATCTGTGCGGGACCGCGCCGGCAGGACCAAATATGATGCTGCGTCCGGCAATACCCACGACGCAGCTCTATGTCTCCCGGCTACATCACACCACGAAGGTTGAGAACATCGTGGAGTATGTTCGAGTCAAGACCAGCTGGACCTTGAGATTCGAGAAGTTGGAGTCGCGCCACAACACGAATTTCAAGTCATTCATGGTGCGAGTTCTAACTCATCATATCGAGACCTTCCTCAAGGAGGAGTTTTGGCCGAAGGGTGTCATATATCGGCGATTCCGCGGAAGGCTACGCGACACCACGCAGCGCAACACGACGCCGACACTTCGTGTACAATAGTTTAATAATATTTTCCTAGTTTTTATAAATATGTATGCTAGTTTGTAAGGTATTTATGCTATGGGTCTTTTTTCATAATTTCAGCCGAAAGACGTCCACTGCTGGACATAGGCCTCCCCCAAGTGTCGCCACATTGACTGGTCCCGTGCGACGCGCATCCAGCGGATCCCCGCAACCTTCACCAGGTCATCGGTCCACCTAGTGGGAGGCCTTCCAACGCATCGTCTCCCGGTTCGCGGTCGCCATTCCAGAACTTTTTGGCCCCATCGGCCATCTGTTCTGCGAGCAATGTGCCCTGCCCACTGCCACTTAAGTTTGGCAATTCTTCGGGCTACGTCGGTAACCTTGGTTCTCTTGCAGATGTCCTCATTTCTGATTTGATCACGCAAGGAAACTCCGAGCATAGCTCTCTCCATTGCCCTTTGGGTGACTTTGAGCCTTCTGATGAGGCCCATTGTGAGCGACCACGTTTCGGTCCCGTATGTAATCACTGGCAGCACACACTGGTCATAGACTTTCGTCTTGAGGCACTTGAGGGTCTTTTTTATCCGAATCAAATGATTTGATTGATTGATTGATAAACATATCCACGCCCACTTTAAAAAATCACTCTGTATGTAGGTAGTAAGTAACAGACTTATTACAATTTCCCAATTAATATTTTAAGGTAGAGCCTGAAGTAGGTAATAATAGATATTATTACATTTATGATTGAGGTCGGCTTCCTGTCTAACCAGAAGCAGCGGAATACCAGTATTTTACATGGAGTGACTGCCTATCTGATCTCCACAACCCAGTCAGTACTAGGTATATGAAGTGGTATTTTCAACTACAAGTATCGGTAGCAATTACCTTTGACTCTTAATCACGATAGGGGACGGTCTTTTTATTTTATATGGGACACAATAACTAATAATAACAATATCTAGGCTCAGTCAACAATCTGATTATTATAGCCTCCGATAGTTCCTACTAAAGCCTAGATTCAATGTCGGATACATATCCGGTTCGTTACGCACTCATATAACCTTTAATTGTCGGTAGTGGCTATTAAAACTTTTGCGTTAGACATAGTAAGTATGTAACTGTCAGTGATTGTCTGATGTAAATCATACAATCGATAGTGTTTAGAGGCTAACATCTCTGAGTCACTATGGTAGGGGCGTGCAGACAACGTAACGTAAATAGGAAAGAGATCTGAATCGAAAATGCAACTATCTTAAAGCATTTTAGTTCATTTTGCGACAAGTACAATTAGTATCATCTATATATCTACTACTACTTATGACAAATGCGAAAGTTTGTGAGTATGGACCGATGGATGTATATTACTCTTTCATGCAAAAACTACGAAAATTTACGAAATTTATCAGTAACATAGTTATTCTGATATTTACATCAGAAAAATACATACGTAGGCATCGCGGACGGAAGCTTCTATGAATAAATTCTTAAAAAATATTATATTGGAAAAACGAGTATTTGTAACATTAAATAACATAAAATCGCCTGTTACACGTTTGCCCATTTACACCGTGCACTCGTATAGTGCTTTGGTTACTGGAACGAAACAAAACGACTCGTTAAAATTAAACTAAAGTCAAGTAATGTAATTGGCTGTTGAAATATAATGACAATAATTTAACGAACAATTATTGATCTTCGTGCCATCCACTCTCAAAGTGCTAAAAGGTTATTTTATGTATCATTTTGTAGTCTTTCGTGACTTAGCCTAACCGAAGGCTATATAAAGTTACTTAAATTCCCTTTCTTAGTCTTTGATTACCCGAGCAAAACTGGTGCGAGCCACAAATTCATTTTAGAATATAATAACTACCTACACGAGTATTTATTTTGGAGTGTACGAGGTGTTCACTGTTATTTAATTATTACAAATCGAAAATAGTTATTTTCGGTGTTTTAACATATCTTGGATCCCGTGGCTATAACGATTCTATTTCTAAATAAAATTATGTAGTACTTATCTCTCTATAAAAATTCAATGGTAGGGGCTACTCGGTAAGTCGGTCCCCACCCACTCCATTCTCGTTCTCTGGGACCGAGCACTGAATTGATTCAATTCCTTTTAACCCCGACGCGAGCACTTGACAAAATCCGCTCTGCTGGAAAAGTGTCCCATTTATTGAAATGTTATAGCGTAAAGGACAAGGTTATTTTAGTATCTAGATATTCTTTTTTCTACTTATTAAACTTGCATAACGTTTCTAAGTAACATTAAAGTATATTTTACAACTGTTGTTGACTCAGATTTACTGCTAATCTTCATGTAAGCTAGCTAGTTCCATATTTTTCTCATATGAACAAGAAAGGAATGGACATATATTATATTCCCTCATGCATGTTCAGAGATATAGGTAGTTTAGTATTTATCCTTAATATCTCTACAACTAACCTACTGACTTTAAACCAGATGATAGAAAAATCATCAGAATTCAAAAAACCCCTATTTTAGGGCTTCTTAGAATATACCAAGGCGTTTCATAGCATTAAACAATCATAAAATATTCAGATGTTTAGAAAATAAGGAACTGAAAACGCAATTATATTAATCTCCTTACATTGTGTATTGTAGGGGCGTCGTAGCAGATTCGTAGCAGACGCGTTACGCTGCGGAGGCGCGTCGTAGCAGATGTGGCACGTGGCGTAGACGCGTCGTAGTAGATTGTAGATTAGTAGCAGATGGATTGAGCTGCGTAGCTGCATCGTAGCATATGCGTTAGATGGCGTACACGCGTCGTGTCACAAGCTTAGCAGCCGCGTGACTACTTAATTACACGATGTCCCACAATAGCTCCACCAACAAATCATACCACTCTTAAGGACTGTTGGCTCGCCAAAACCAACAAATGTAATGAGACGACTAGAATCGCAGTATTAGTATATTTTTCTCTCCTAACGCCGCTTCACATGTAAGTACAAGCAAGTACCTAGTAAGCACAAGTGCATTCGTTGGCATCACCTGTTCGGCGTGGGCAGCTAATGTATTGACCATAGATTTTATTACAGCTACAGATCTAACCCTACTCTACTCTCTGTCAATTGATAGGGGTTTCACCTCGAGCTGTTACCCAATTATAATAATGTTAAACTCTGGCTGCGTACACATAACAACATACCAAATTAGGTTTATAGACCTACATAATATATCAAGCTGACCAAAATAAACAAGCGTTTGTTATTTTTTCAGCACATATAAAACTTAAACAAAAAAGTATGATGTAAAATGACGAAATACTTAGATACCTACATAATTTAATTACTCCACTTTAATTAAATTATCTAGATATTAGAAAAACGGATCAACTTCAAAGAAATGACTATTATCGTAATCGATATAATTATCGTTACCTACCTAAATAGATCTCCAGAACACAACTCTTAATCGTTACATCGAACAGATATTTCTGATGCGAATCCTTACTTGTTTTGATGGAAGTGTACAATGTTTATCATTGCACTAAATCATTGCCGATTTAGGGTCAGGTCACACCGAGACGCGACGCGAAGCGACGCTGCGCGCACACTTTTAAAGAACTATTCAAAATATATCTTTATTTTCTACACGAAAAGATACTCATTTCGTTGTGAGAATTCAGAATACGTTGCGCTAATATGCGCTCGTTAAAAGTGTGCGCGCAGCGTCGCGTCGCGTCTCGGTGTGAGCTGACTCTTACTGTTTAAGGCAGTCACAACTTTCACGATGTGACAACCTCGGTGACTTGCTACCTGTGACAGTTTAGACCTGTCTGCTCTGCAAAGACCTGTGTTGTTCGTTGTGTGTACCAATATGTAGGTATACCAGGGACACTGACGCTAAAACGGTTAGCGAATTCAGTACATCATTCTAAAATGCCACAGTGCCACACATAAATTTTTCATCGGTAATTTAATAAGAAACATTTTAAGAATAATTGTATAGGTATAACTACCAAAGTAGCCATTTCCCAAACTATCTTGTGGTCGGCTTCCAGTCTAACCGGATTCAGCCGAGTACCAGCATTTTACATGGAGCGACTGCCAATCTGAGCTCCACTACCCAGTAACTGGGTAATACGATAACCCTTTGGTAAGACTGATGGACTTCTGACTACACGTAACGACTGTCAAAGATCTATAAATGACAGCCGGGACCAACGGCTTAATGTGCTTTCCGAGGCACAGAGGAAACTCGGTATGTAATTATGGTCACCCATCCACGGCCCAATCTCGGCAAGCACGGCTTAACCTTAAAGATCAACCCGAGCGGCTGTTATTATTTAGCCACGAGCTCCTCCGTAAAGAAAATCATAACCGTACCGTACCAATCAATCCATTTATTATACCTACACGTACCTACTTACATGTTGTACAATAGCGCTCTTCCAAAAATCGTTATTGAACTATATTCTACTCACAACAATTAACAGGTTACCATAGCTCCCGAGACAGATAGATAGAATATACTTTACGAGCTTTACTAAAACAATTTCCTAGTCATGAGAAATCGGGTACCGTAACGGAAATGAATTATTGCCTTAGCGTCTGACCCTACGGCTACAAAGCTCTGTTCCATCAAAAGCTTTAGATGTGTAATTACCCGCGATGACGCAAGCTCTCCCGGCTCTCGACTTCACAAGAGGCCGGGTGGTTCTAGGAGGTGAGAAGAGGGTGTTCGGTCGCACCGTATCCATGGTTACCGAGCAGGGAGGCTGACTATTGCAACAAGTGGGACTTATTACGACATTTATTCTCATTTTCAGGTTTTCCGTTAGGGGACTTGTTCTGGAAGTTTTACATTAAAAGTAGAGCGAATTTGGTATTTTATATTGTATGGTAAATCTACGCACTTTAAACAATTGATTATGTAAATATAAGCTTGAAAGGGTCTACCATTATAGTGTGGTAGGTGCCTACATAAGTATTGAAAGATAATATAGTTGCTAAGGCTAAAAGAATGCTTGGCTTTATAATCCGTATGTCAAAACCTTTTCGTAATTATAGTAGCATTATTCTACTCTATAACGCACTGGTAAGGAGCTCCTTGGAGTATTGTTCCACTATTTGGTCTCCCTATTACTCTAGTTATTCTATTAATGTTGAATCTGTTCAGGCCCGTTTTGTTAGGTATCTATGTATGAAGAATGGCATCCGAAAAGCTATTCCGGATTATAAAGATAGGTTGGATCACTTTAAGATGATTAGCTTAAAAGAAAGGCGGATCTTTTCTGACTTACTTGTATTATACAAAATTATAAATGGTTCCCTAGATGCGCAATTGGTGGAATGTTTTAACTTTAGGACTTGCAAGCGTAGCAAAAGATATCATAGAATTTTCCAATTGTCTACATCCACTTTAAATACCACCTTTAATAGCCCCCTGACACGTATGGCGAGGCTATATAATGAAAGGTCTAACTTGACAGATTACCCCATCGATGTTTTCTCTATGAGTTTCGCTTCATACAGACGTTCTCTATATAAACAGTGCCAACAATGTACACCTATGTAGCTCAATTTGTTTAATTTGTTTTGTTTTTGTAGTGTTCTGGAGTTAGGTCTATTGCACACACTTTTTCATATATATATTTTTTTTTTGTCTCTAATATTCATTAGTTAAATGCCATGCATACCTGTTATTTGCAAGGTTACTAAAATGCCCATTTTATATGTAAGTATATTTGAATTGTAAGTGACTGTGCTGTTGGTGTGCTTATTATTATAAATAAATAAATAAATAAATAAATAAATACGTCTTCTTACTACCGAAGCTAACAAAATAAGGAAATGGCCGGGTTTGGGATTTAGGGATAATGCAATGCATTCGTAGAGGTTACCTACGGTTATAAAATGTAGTTTCAATCATTTCCTTTTCTGATTAAGATGGATGCGACAAAGTAGACCGCGACATTCTAAATTTTCTTACGTTTTTAATTTGCGATTTGCCAGTTAGTGTCAGGCAGTAGGCATAAAATATGATATGCCTACAACAAATTACGTAAAAAAAAAGAATTTCGCGTCGGTCACCCTTCTCGCTTCCACCTTAAGAATATGTCGGTACATATTTAAGTACCGGGAGGTAGGTACCTATCTACCTAGTCTTCTATGGTAGGCAGGAATTATACCTACTACGATTCAATCAATTAGTTAGGTAAACAGACTAGCTCCAACTGCAAACTAGACAAAGTGGTTTTGGCAACAATTTAGACATCCTCCCCACCCAAACCGTAGATGGCGACTGAGAGATTAAGTCAAGAAGATGGACTATACGGATTGGAACAAAAATAATGAAAAAAACGTATACAAGGGCTTTAATTTGCTAGCGAAACGCCCGCGACGTGATCTAAACACGACACAACGAAGAAAAACTGATTTGATTGATATTTTTGGGATCAATGATTACAGCTACCAGGTACCAGAGTTACCTGAAATATTAGTTTAATACATCCGCTCTATTTTGTGTTAAAGTGCTTATTGGGCTTGCCTATCTTCCGCCGATTAATTTTACTATCAAAATAGCGGCCACGTAAATTCAATAGCTGGTACTTATTAATAAAATTAGTTTTGAACGAGACAATTTTTTTTAAAGCTTCACGTTTCCGAGATTTAGGCCATCAAAGTTGTAACATTGTTAATGTTCACCATCAGCATAACTTTGAAAGCATTAGGTATAAGTATTGAAAATGATTTCGAAAATGTGAGGATTGATGCCAACTATTCATCGATACAGCTTTTATGCGTGGCTGCTTTTTGAAAATAAATTAAAATGTCACAGCAGGTCACGCTTATTCCAACCCCTTTTCAGACGTCTCGATATCGAAACATGATAAAACAAAAAGTAAATATGTTTTTTTTTTTTATAAAATATCGCTGTATGTCATCAAATTCCTTTGGTTTTTTGTTTATCGTGTTTTGATATCGATAGACGACACTCGTTGTTGGTCGAGTTCCGCTAACTAATTAAAAACTTTGTATTCACACTGGAACGGCAGACGCCGGCAGTGCGGAGGCCGGCAGCGACGCGACTACAATTGAATTAATTTATTACAGATAAATTACATAACCATAAATACACATTTTTGAAGTGAAAACTTCTTTCGCCGCGTTGAGTGATTTTTGGTAGGGGAAAAAGCTATGGATTCGCGTGACCGACATGGTCGTGACGTATTGCGCCAGACTAGCGACGCGAATGTTTTAAAAATTCAAATGAGATCACAGTAAGAATTTCATTGTTTGAGTTTTCACTGATTAAGGTAAAGCAACGGTTGCCAAGGTTAGTACGTGGATGGGTGATCAAGGTAAAGCAACGGTAGCCGAGTTCAGTATGTGGATCGGTGATCAATATTACCTAAGCAATGGTTGCCAAGGTCAGTATTAGGATGGGTGATAAAGGTGCTACTCCAGTCAAATCTATGTTTTTGGCGCTTTACAGATTTAACCTACAACGATGAAAAGGACAACCAGTTTGACCAAGAGGCATATTACCCCGAACTAACTGGGTTGTGACGGTCAAATAGGCAGTCGCTACATGACTTCATGTAAAGAACTGGTATTCAGTCAGCGAAGCCAACCACGATATCAATGGGAAAAGGCTAGACAGATGATGACTATCAAAATTGAAATTGGCAATAGGTATGAAAGGGTGTGTGTTAATTTTACACAGTACATCTATTATATAAAAACCAACGGCGGATCCAGGGGGGGGGTCATGGGGGTCATGACCCCCCCCTGAGCTGGTTCCAGGACTTAGGTGGACCACTAATTGAACATAATGATTTTATTTATATATTTTGTCACCATACAGATTTTATGTAACTATATAGCTTGTGTTGAATGTTGTATTTATTGTCTCTCTCTCTGTCATTGGGTTAGGGTAGCACCTTAAGCTTACTGACCTAACCTAAAATCTTAGATAAATTCACACGATGAAATCAAGTGTATCGTCGTGACCACACATTTTTTTATGTACTATGGCTACACTACCTGTCAGTGTAGCGACAGCAGAAAGGTCTTTCTCTACGTTGCGCAGAATTAAATCGTGGCTAAGATCTTCAATGGTTGAAGATCGCCTAACCGGACTGGCACTTCTCCACATTCATAAAAACGTACCCATTGACGTAAATGACGTAATAACACGTTTCGGGAGAAACGTAAAAGAAAAATAGATTTTATTTAAATACTTATATGTATTTTGTCTGTTTCTATTTTGTTTGTTGGAAACCCTAATCGTACCACCTCTTCACTTTTGCGGAGTTTTGCGTCATACCCCTCGACATACCTCTAGCTGTTATGACAAGCCACTCCTCAAAGAGGGGACTTATCGCCACTATTGTGGCGTGCCCTGCACGTGGTTTCGACAGTCGCTGTCTCCATGTCGCCATGAGATCGCGCCGGAGGTCTGCCCGCTGAGCAACAATTTGCCGCGGCAGCGGAGTTTCCCCCGGCGTAGTGCCTCCGCGCGCCATTCGTGCAGGCGCGCGAGTACTATCGCCTCCAGATCCCATGGCGGCAATCCGGCCAAGAGGCTCGCCGCCTCGCCGGAGATCGTGCGGTACACCCGGACCAGCCTTACGGCTACCACCTTCTGGGGTGCGTTCAGGTAGTGGGCGGCTCGCCGCCTCAAAGAACGCGCCCACACCGGGGCCCCGTAAAGGGCCATGGACCGCACGACCGCCGCGTAGAGCCTCCGGCAGGAGCCGTTTGGACTCCCCAAGTTGGGCAAGAGCCGCTTGAACGCAGCCCCTGCCCGTTCCAGTTTGGGGGCCAAACGTCGGAAGTGCTCCACGAAGTTCCACCGGCTTTCGAGGACAAGCCCTAGGTACTTCAGCGTCGACTCGACGCCGATGGGAACTCCTCCTACCGTCAGTATGGATCCCGACGGTGGCGCATTCCGAGGCCCATGAAAGCACATGGCCTCGGACTTGTGCAATGCCACCTCGAGACCAAATTGCCGGACTCTCTCCACGACTATCGCAACCCCGCGTGTCATTAGTTCGGCCGCCGCCTCGTGCGACCTCCTTTGTGCCAGCACCAGCGTGTCGTCAGCGTAGCAAACTACGCTGACACCGCTAGGGAGGTCGGCGCGCAGCACCCAGTCGTAGCCGATGTTCCACAAGGGTGGCCCCAGAACCGATCCCTGTGGAACACCGCACAACATCTCTCGCCGGTTCCACTCTCCGTTGTGACCGGGCTAGATGACGGCCCTGTCCGTCAGGTAGTCCCCGACCACACGACGAAGGTAGGTCGGCACCCGGTGATACCGGAGTGCCTCCCTAATGCAGGTCCAGGGCATGGTGTTGAAGGCGTTGGCGATGTCAAGAGACACCGCCACGACGACCCCACCCCGGGACACCGCATCCCTCGTTGTGAGAGCCCTCACGCGCATGATGGCGTCCACCGTCGAGCGCCCTCTGCGGAAACCAAACTGGTGTTCCGCAAGATCCGGCTCCATCCCATTCCCCACATAGTGCCCGGCGAGGCCGTTAGCAATGACTCTTTCAAAGAGCTTGCCCACCTCGTCGAGGAACACAATGGGCCGGTATGTGGACGGAGAGTCCGCAGGGCGCCCCGGCTTCCGGATGAGGACCAGTTTCGCCGTCTTCCAACGAAGCGGTAACTGGCCTCTCTCCAGTCGGGGCCCGAGAGCCTCCGACCCAGGCTTTGCCAGGCAAGTACAGTACTTACGTACATTAATAAAATACCTACTTTTTACTTGTATCTATTGTATTCAAAATTAAATTATAAGTTCTTGACTTGACCACGACTATATGATATGACCCCCTCCTGGGGCCAAAGCTGGATCCGCCCTTGATAAAAACCTACACATGTATTAGGATTGAGTTTAGCTACAACCTATTTTTGACATCTCAAGCAAAATAGAAATTTTCCTACATAAAAAGGTGTTAATGTTAGGGCGACGAACTGCAACGTTTCGGCAATTACACGCCGCGATGCGTACTCGTAGCACTATGTATCTACATAGTGCTTGATTTACAATTTCTATACTTACGATTAAAGTTTCAGGGAATGGTTTCCATAGGTCATTATCTAAGTACTTTGTCAGGATGTTGTGTTTACCTACCATATTTTCGATAATTTACACCGTCCGTTTTAATTTCTGAAGTGCTTTTTTAGCTGCATTGAGCTATTTTTGGTTGGGAAAAACCTTTGGGTTTGCGTCACCGATGGATGACCTCGATATGCTCGTGACGTATTGCGCCAGACTAGCGACGCGAATGATTTAACCCTTTACCGCATGGATTTTTTAAATCACTCGGAAAAAATAAGTAGCATATATAAGCCAGAATAAGACGCGAAAAAAATAATTAAAAAAATATTCAACTATAAATGTAAAAGTTATTAAATAAAAACTATTTGTTCCAAATTTGGGACAATATGCATTAGCGCTTTAATTTTTGTTAGTTCCAAATTCGGTACATCATGCATTAGGGACAGAAAAAAAAAATAAAAAAAATGCTTCTTTATTAAACATAAGAGTACTAAAGTTGCAAAACTTCAAACTTTTTTTCGACATATTTGATGAAGAAGGCTTATCTTCCTCTACCATTTCATATTCTTGTTCATCATTTGACAGGGCATCATCACTACAGTCCTCGTCACTTTCTGGGATGTACACTCATTCTAATTGTGGGTGGGACTCCATAATCATCATCATCTGATATATTTTCGTCGTCACTGCTATCTGGGATGATGTTTAAATGTCGAGCCCGAGTAACCATATTATCTGTAAAAAATGTTCAGCTATACTGCATGCTGTTCCAAAAACTATAAATCACCAAGCTGCATGAAGTTCCATATTTGGAAAATAATTATGTGCGTCAGTGCATGAAGTTCCAAATTCGGAACACCACTTCAATTGATTATAATAAGCTGATACTTGTGTAAATACTTACGTGTTTTGCCATAAAAACGCTGGGGATCCATTTTTCTCCAATATTAGGAACAAATTTCTGGCAAAAACTCTTTAAAACACCAAGAAAAACTTATTTCACTAACTGCAAACTCAAATTCAGTCCAAACGGCCGTGGCGACTGTTTTACCGACCAGTGGCTGTCATTATGCAGTCCTATACTAGCGACATCTCTATGTTATGTGGTAAGACACACTGTAAACAAGGTTATTAGTACAAAACTTTCGGCAACGATAGCGACACTAGTTCTCTAAAGCGAATTATTGTGAGTGTTCCAAATTTGTCACAGTATGCGGTAAAGGGTTAAATTAAAGATTCAAAAAATACCACAGTAATTCTATTGTTTTCACTTCTGTCGGCAGTCCCTAAGACTGCCTCTGTTTTTTTTTTCAAATAATATAAATACGAACAAAAAAGCAACTCAACAATGCCAAAAAATAGATACTCAATAAACATTGGATTACCCTGCGTGTTCTAGTCCAACACGCTGCCTCTTGGACTCTAGAGTCCAACCAAAGGCCGTATGCCAGGGTAACCCGCGAAATTTACAATTTGCAAAAAAAAACAAACAAATTACGGTTTAGAGCTATAAACAAAAATTATTAATACAACCCCTTTAAGTTCATTTAATCCCTAATAATTATTTATTTAATAATTTGTTAATTAAGCTATATACAGACATTGCGAGGCACGCGCCGCGAATAACGCACAGCGAATGCCTCGCAAGGTGTGTACCTTTGTATTTGTGGCGAGGCATGTGCTACGCAAGTGTGACGGCGAGCCAAGGTATGGCCGCGGCATTCGTTGTGCGTCGTTCGTGGCGCATGCCTCGCAAAGTCTGTATCCACCTTAATAAGGTTTGTTTGTAACAAACTAACTTCTTTTTCTCCTCCACCTTTTGTGTAGGTACTACGCCCGCAAATCATACCCGGAACCAATTGCAGTTCAAGGCAGTATTCTCGTATGTTTACCTCGGGCAAACTATGCAGTTAGGTGAAAACAACTTCGAGAAAGAGGCCATCAGAAGAATACAGCTGGGCTGGGCAGCGTATGGGAAACTGCGTCGATTCTTCCACAGAGTCTAAAGACGAAAGTCTATAATCAGTGCGTCCTATCCGTCAATGTCTTACGGTGCCGAAACGTGGACACTTACGGTAGGGTTAGTCCACACATTTAAAGTCGCTCAACGTGCTATGGAAAGGGCTATGCTCGGGGTTTCTTTTAAAGATCGAGTTCGTAACGAGGTGATCCGACAGAAAACCAAGGTTATCGACATAGCCCACCGCATTAGCACGCTGAAGTGGCAATGGGCCGGCCATATAACCCGAAGAACCGATAACCGTTGGGGTAGACGAGTTCTGGAGTGGAGACCACGGATCACAAGATGAGCGATGATTTTCGCAAGACGGCTGGCAATAGCTGGATGAGAGTGGCCGAGGATCGTACTCAGTGGCGTGTCATGGGAGAGGCCTATGTCCAGCAGTGGGCGAGTACAGGTTGATGATGATGACAGCCTGACACTGACTAGCTAATTACCCACCCATTAGACAAATCAAATTATTTTTATTTTATAAAGGCCTACATGGGCACTTTTAAAACGTCGACAAAAGGTGCACGGTTTGAATTTGTCGTTTTCTATGGAGACCGGCAAGAAATTCCATAGTTACTCTTCCGACGTCGACGTCGTATCGGTATTAGATCGCGCATGAACAGGCGGGCTTTCTCAATGCAGCAGTGCTGTGAACTTCATTACGGTCACCGTCCGCGTAGCATGATGGGTTATTTTTAGTTTTATTACCTGCCAAGACGACGTGTGAACGAAATCGGCATGCGATTTAGCAAGCGCATCGTATCTAGATGGTAGAGTTCTTGATCCGCGCCGCATTTGATCCACATAAGTATGTATAGTTCGGGTTCTACATAAGAGAGATTAATAAAAAGACATAATGATATAAAATTATTTTATTTTTTATAAGTTAACATCCTTCTATGTCTTCTTATAAAGGCAGTTTTAGTAATCTTCAGGCAATCTCTATCAGGATATCAACATTCATAACATTTATATTATCCACCGGTAAAACTCTTAGTGTATCAAAATGATTATTTTGATTTCCTATATATCTATGTAGTTAGTTACTAAGTTATATTCACTTATTCCTATGAATGAAAATGATTTATAAATATTCACACTTAACAAATGATAAATATCAAGTGGCATAATTGCACAATACGATCGTGATCGAAACACTAACATACATCAGTAATTCCTCAAATACATATCAAATAGTGCCAATTGGATAAATAGTCAGCCACACACGAACGACAGGGGCCACGCTTTTTTTAACGAGTTATAATATTTAAGAAATTTAGTTTTTGTAGAATTTCTTGCCATCTCTAGCCATGTCCACGAGAGTTTGAGCAGGCTTGAAGGGCGCTCCATACAGACCATGGAACTCTTCCATCTTCTTGACCAGTTTATCAGCACCGTATTGATCTACCCATCTGGAAGGCGACAAGAACGTTGTTGTTGTTATCTACATATATTATGTACCAATGATATAAAAACGTATGGCCTATTATGACAGTAGTTACCTGAAAGGTCCACCAGTGAACGGCGGGAAACCAAGTCCAAAGACGGCACCAACATCGCCTTCGAGAGGGCTGTGCAGGATTTTCTCTTCCAATGAGAGAACAGCCTCATTTACAAATCTGTAATGACAAATACCTTATCATGATAATGCCGATCCGTAATAATTAATTAGAAATTGTTTAATAACTTAAAGCATCTTTCTAAACCTACATATTTACGCCTATGTACAATAAAAAATATTCATTTATTAGGTTCAAGTACCTGGACACCATTCGCAGTTGTTGGTCCTCGGCAGTGTTGGATCCGCGGGGCTCCAGGGGGTACCTCTCCTTCAGGATGTTGACAGCTTCCTGGTTGACCTCCTTGCTCTTTGAGCCCTTTTCGTAAATGTAGAAGCCTTTACCGGATTTCCTGCCAAGGAACCCAGCCTTGACGAAGTCGGGCATGACTTGCAAATTACCTCCGCTGAAGCGGTCACCAAAGGCCTAAAAGTATTTAGAATAAGAAGCATTAATAAGAAGCAAAAAAGCACTTACATGTTCAAAGTTTCTTTAAACAAAATTATTTGTATGATGATCATAAGAAATGATTGAACCTTAGCTAAATCGACGGCAATATGTGAGCCCACATCAATGCCGACTTCGTCAGCCAATGTGACGGCACCGACTGGGAAACCGAAGTTCTTGGTCAGGCTGTCCAGAGTCTTGGGGTCTACACCTTCTTGCAACAATCTAAACAGAAAATACACGTTCAATCACTTAGCCTTAATACCATCAGCCCGAATATGCTAGCCCAAATATTGTATTAAAGAAATACTAAAAATATTCGTATCATAATCTTCCAACCATTGTTATATTGCTTGAAGTCGGCGAAACACATTGGTTTCTTTCATCCCTAACAGAATCCATCATCTTTTCTTTGGCCTTCCTCTCCATTCATCAACATTCATTGTTGCAGTTACAAGTTCCATTGTAGATTTATACTAGTTTAGGTATGCAGTTGGTTCTGATACAAAAGAAGCACGTTGCTGATAAATGAATATACCTGACAGCTTCACTGAGCATGGTGGAGAGGATGCGTGTGGTGTAGAAGCCGGGCCCGTCGCCCACCGTGATGACGACCTTGCCCTGGCGCAGTCCCACGCCCACGGCCGCCGCCGCCGTGTCGTCGCTGGTGCCGGGGTGACGGATGATCTCCAGCAGCTGCATCTTGTCCACGGGAGAGAAATAGTGCATACCTATATATAGAAAATTCTCATGTTATTCTGTGCCTCGGTGAAGGAAAACATCGAAAGGAACCGGGCATGTCCTAGAACTAAAAATTCGAAGACATGCGACATCCACCAACCTGCACTGCGCCCGCGTGGTGGACAGCCCACTCCCTATCATAGAGAGGGGACCTGTGTCCCAACAATGTGAACATTACAGGCTGATTATGTTATGCTATTCTATGCCTAACGATGGCAACATCGTAATCATCACCTGCGCAGCCTTTTTATCAAGTAAATTGGGTTTGGCTTCACGTTTCAACTGGCTGCAGCAGTCTTTAGTCAAAGCGACTGTATCGGACCACCCCAAAGCTACTACATAATACGATTGGAGTGGTTGTCAGACTGTCAGGCCATTGACTTCCTGTAACATCTGTCAAAGATCTACAACTTTTGTAACTTGTTCTCAGTATTTTAGAGCCTGACTCACCAGCGAGTTTTACTGCGATCTTATTGGGCTGTCTTGTAGCCAGTCAAGCACGATTTTAGATCATCGCAAGACCTTGGTGTTCCGAATAAAACCGCAATAGTATTTACTGCAAGCCACTGGGTTATTTTTAGGATTTCAACATAGAAGCAATCTTTTAACAAAAAAATTGCCACTTACCAATAACCTTGTCGGGACGGCTGCTTCCGGCCGCGATCTTGGTGATGGGGATAGCACTGGTGTTTGTAGCGAGGATCGCGTGTTTAGGGATCACAGCTTCCAATTCCTTGATGACCTTGTGCTTGATGTTCACGTCCTCAAACACAGCCTCAATGACACAGTCGCAATTCTTCATTTTTTCGTAATCCAGAGTCGGCAAGAGGTTTGATATATACTTGTCTCTCTGCAGGCTGTAAATAAAAGAAAATTACATTTTAGTTAAGGCTGTTCGTCCTGAAACTTGACAAGGTCGCAAATAGCTGTAAAAAGATATGTTATTTTGATTAAGAAATCAATATTAGTGTACTTAATTGTGATATATCACTATAATTATGTTACACTACAGTTTCGGTAATGAATTTATTGCAGTGAAACCACTGAATCAGGTGTTATTTTTCTAGGAACACAATATTTATTATAATTTCTCTTAATTAAGTTACTAATTATTTACCCAGACATCCTCTTCCTCTTGACAGCGGTAGCCAGTCCATTCTGAATCTGGCCCACACCTCTGTAGAGACCAGGGTTGGTTGCGTCCTTCATGACTACATGGTAACCTTTGTTGATGGACACTTGCACAATACCGGCTCCCATCAGACCAGCGCCGAGCACTCCGATCTAAGAAAACATTATTACATAGAATTAAAGACTATTTTAGTAGGTATAACAAAAGATGTGCTTATATATAACTTTTTTTAAGAGTATTTGTAATATTTCGTACCTATTGTATTCCTTGAATGGAGTATTGAAAAAAGAAAGCAAAATGATAAAAGTAAAGCTAAATACATATGCTGTTTAAAATTACACGATTAAAGATTCGAAAACACTCACCGTTTTGACATCAACTTTGGACTTGCCAAACCTGTTTTTCTTGCACTCAGTTTGTCCTCTGAACAGTCCAATGAGACCTTTGCTCTGCGGCGTGACGGCAAGCTCGCCGAAACCTTGCGCTTCTGCTTCATAGCCAGCAGTGGGGCCTTTGTCAACACCAGTTCTTACTACTTCAAGGATCTGTAATCAAGATGGATTTTAGTCATGTTAGTTTATACCTGAATTTATAAGCTAGAATTTACTTGACTCATTCAATCATATAAAAAAGTGGGATTCCAGTTATATATTTTTAGTTACTATTCAAAATTATATAGAACTTACTTTCAATGGCGCTGGGTAGAGACCACGTGAGGCTTTCATGACCTGCTCTTTTGCTTTCTTGAAGATCATGTTCTTCACTGCATCCATTTGCATTATATTGGCAGTGATTTTCTCTATTATTCCCTTTTTTGCTCTGTCTACCTTTATTTTACCAGTTGCGATGTCTCTTGCAATTTGAATTGCTACAGTTTCTAAGTACTTCATTGTGCTTTCTTCAGGTAAACTCAAGCCTATGGAAAAGAAATTGTTAATATTTTTAGCATAATTATTGAATGCTAATAATATATTTATAATTGAGACCACCATATTAAATTCTACATTCCTACTGAAGTTATTTCTGTAAATGATCTTTTTTCTTCTTCTTTTAAAACTATATGGGGATAGTTTCGCATAATGTCCCATACTTAAGTACTAACGCTGTAGCATAGAAATATTGTAAAACCAAATGATTTTAAAAGAGTAACCATGGGGTTTCTCGCGGGTTCTTCTCCATACGAAACGACCAACCCGAACCAAGCACCTTTTTGTCGACGTTTTATATGTGCCCATGTAGGCCTGTGTGAAATAAAAATATTTTGATTTGATTTGCATGTTTCCTATCCAACTAAGTCTGAGAAGAACCACCGAAAAAATAAAAACAGAGGTCACAGCTTCATAGTCCCGACATAATCCCAGCCAAATCATAGAGGACCATGCGAATCAGTGTGTAAGATAGGTTACTGTGTCGTAGATGATCTCGGAACTCAAGGAGCTCCACAACACAACAAACAGTACCAAAGAAAAGACATTTGGGTAGGTTGCATAAACTACTCAATCTGCCAGACAATCATTTTATGTAACTGACCCACATAGTCCTCACATTCATGACTATTGAAATAAAAATAATAAAATCCTTGAGTTTACATTACCTGGCCCAAGAGGGGAAACTAACAAATCAACTATTCCCAACTTCTTGGCTTTATCGGCTTTTACTGTTTTGCCAGTGAGAGCTAGGTCCAAAGTCGTAGGTATCGATGTGAGAACTGGCATCCTGAAAAAAAAAAAAACATCATTTATTGAAATCTAACGTTTTTGCCTGTACATGGCGTAGAAGTATAAACCCTTCCCATTTGTGAGCATATCATCATAATTATGCTCAATCAAATCATTCATGTGATCTGATCTAATTTAAAATAGCGGCTTGTGAACTGATTGTTTAGATGTAAATGTACTCAGTAATAATCAATATAAGTGCACATAGTACTTAGTTACATAAATGATTTGATTATGTATGTTTGGCAACCTTGCTCAGAATGTTATTTCATTGCCAAGTATTATATAATTTGATCTCTAACCAGGTCATGGTTGTTTCCTTATTATCATTTCTAATACTATCTTTTGCCTGGCCTCCATCGGAGTGGAGAATTACGGGAATCTACAAAATACACAGGCTGACAATCTCATTGTGTGTGTTGTCTCCTGTAAATGATCGAGTTTGGCACATCTCATCTCCATTTCGCTTTTTTCTGCTTTGCTGGAGTCCTAGGTGTTGGCCAAAGACTAAGGACAAAACACGGGAGCGGTTTTCTGATAAGTTTTGTCTTTACCCATATATGTATTGAAAATAGAAAATGAAAGACTGCATACAATAAAACCATTACTGTCAAAAGATATAATTATATAGGGGTATTTCTTAAACATAATTTATCACTTCTAGATTACCTTTGAGTACCGCCTCCACCAGGCAACAGTCCTAACATAACCTCAGGAAGACCAAATCCAGTCTTAGTGTCCTTAACAGCAATACGATAATGACAGGCGAGGGCTGTCTCCAAGCCACCACCGAGACAGCTGCCCTGGATAGCAGCAATGATGGGTTTACGTGACCTTTCAATTCTATGGAAAATTCCATGACCTGTAAAACAA
Organism: Cerastis leucographa; assembly: GCA_963082945.1. Classification (NCBI taxonomy): domain Eukaryota; kingdom Metazoa; phylum Arthropoda; class Insecta; order Lepidoptera; family Noctuidae; genus Cerastis; species Cerastis leucographa. Next base: position 13,297,056 of record OY720383.1, read on the forward strand.
GATATTAAGAATCAATAACAAGGTATATGTTATAGATATCTATTTTTTCTATATTTTACAGCTTAATTAACACTTTTTGAATTATAATTAGAGACCAACCAAAGTTTTAGTTTCATTTACGGTTTCAGGATGTTCTGGCCAAAATGATTTGCTTAGTTCAGTTTTGGTTTAGTGTTCAATATTAGATCTGACGAAACTAGTGTTCAATATGTGATCTAGACGAAACTAGCTTTCTAGAGGTTAACATTTTTAATATATAATAATACTTAAAAATTTCATGTGGGCTATAAAATGCAAATCACAGACTGCACAGTAGGTTACTTTGCTCATCAATGGAAGGACAAAGCTACCATTGCTCAGTAAAGGAAGCTTTTAATGTCTAGATGAACATTCCAAGTATGTTGGTGTTGGTGGTATTTATTCAAATTGACATTACCTTGTTTACATTTTAAGAATATTATTTGCATCAGTAAAAATTTTAATTTGTAAGAAATGCTAACTAGACAGGCACTTACTCAAGAAAATCAAAGTGCAATCTGTGTAAGTCACCCTAAAACATAGCTGGCAATATTCTGCATAGTCAGCATTAATCTCAGCCTTCTTCAGGGAATTTTATACTAGCTTTCTAACTCTTTTTTTGGTATGTGCCATTCATCCCTGACAAACATCCTTTGGACCAAATTTTTTTTATGGGAAAATTGCACTTGAAATGACTATGAATTTGTAAACTATTGGGTGCTTTACAAAACAACAGCTCCAGTTGGTTTGTGTTTTATACTAGATACTACTAACCTCTCTTAGACAAGTCAACAAATTCTTCTTTGGTGTTGCAGGCTTCCAGCATGGTAATGTCAGCTCCAGCAATGAAGCATCCTGGCTTGCCCGATATTAATACTGCTGCTTGGATTGAGGGGTTGGATTCAATCTCATTAAGCACCTGACTCACCTCATCCATTACAGCAGTGTTTAGTGAATTCACCTAAAACATACAATTATTGCTAGTGAACTTGGATTTGATTCTGCTTCAGTTTATTTTGCTTGCATTTTATTGGGACTGATACAGCATAGCACAATTGTGTTCTATGTTATATATTAATGAACAGGCACCAGCTACCAAGCTCTATAGCCTTGAAAACTGCCACCGTATCAATGGTTACCCTGTTGAGTGAAAAGTTATTTAGTCAGCCTAATAACAGAGAAAGATAATAAAAATTACCTTTTCAGACTTAGTCACAATCCCACCCTTTCATCTACACCCCAATGTGAGTTCAACATACAAATAAACACACCATACCTGAGAATATTTTTTATTTGAGCAAAAATTTTTGATTGGTGTAAAATCATAATTCTCATGTTTGGTAAAGTATTTGAGTATTTAAAGTTGGAGTTATTTAAATAATCACTTACCTTTGTATTAGGCGAATCAAGAGTAACCACATAAACGCCATTGACATTTTTACATTTGGTATGAACTTGACTACCTGCAGCAGCATAGGATCTGCTCTGTGAACCTAAAACATTGATGATGACACCCTTAGTAAGACCATTACGCTTCAGGTACAGTACAGAAAAACATAGTTTTTACAAATATGCAATTATTGTTAAAGTTTGCGACGGAAGAAATTGCCGAAAAAGTCATTAAAGTAGTTCTTACCAGTTAAATATTTCAGATCTTTGCGAGACCTTAAGATCTTAAGTGCATTAAATATCTTACTGTTCGACATGTTTGAAAAGTTGTATATATTAACAATAACTATTTAAACGACGAAAATAATTTAAACTAATTAAATAATTTTGGACCCAGACTTTGAACCTAAACTTTCGTCGTGATGAGGGAAGTTAAAGGGGGTGAAGGAGGGAAGACGGAGAGGGTGAAGACGTCAAATGAAGACCATAAAGCTTTATTTTTTTTTTCTTCGCCTTTCTCGGGCAGGTTAAGGTCTTGGACCATACCGTCTCGTCTTCAGTGTTATTTATCTTTCTTGATTTTTATGTAAGGCCAAAGCTTCGTCCTCAGTAAGACCATAAAGCTTTGAATGAAGGCACAATTTTTTTGGGGAACTGGATTTGAATAGGTATGTATTTTTTGACTTGAATTTTAAAATCTATAGGGGGAAGCGCCAGGGTAGCCCGCGAAATACAAATTTTCTTTGGTTTTTTACAATTTGCAGGGCAGTGTTAGGCTGTAAGTTATACAAAATAAGATTTGCGTCAGTAACACGTATGTAGTTACAGAATTGAATTACTTTTTCATGAATAGTCACTGAATGGGATTAAATGAACTTGGGATTGTATGGATGATTTGAATGATTATTCTGTAAAGCCATTTTTTTTGTTTCATCAACAGAGACGGTCAAGAAAATGCAAAGATATAAACAGTCAACATGTCGTTTGACCCAAAACAATGCATTGGCAAAACTTCAGCAGGAACTAACGCCAGCTTTTGTAATGTTTACGACGAAAGTATTCAACGTGAACCGTATTTCCGTAACTCAGTTGGAAAAATGAAAACTTGTCAAAGGTATCGTTAGTTTATTTTTGGTAGTTTGACCGAAATCGCTCTATTTCGTGAACCATGCATTGCACGCCCGCCGCAATGCACAGGCCACTGCCTGTCAGACTCTTACTGACTAAAAACTTTACCGCTGATCCCGGCTAGATCTCGGCTAGTGCCGGCCTATTTTATAAATAAGACCGATATGGCATAAGAGGTAACGCGTTGAAATGGTTTGAAAGTTACCTTACACATCGACAGCAATGTTTTGAGATTTCGGGACAAACAGGAAATCAGAAGCTCACGTATAGGTCTCAGTTTCGTGAAAATAACTGCGGTGTTCCCCAAGGGACCATACTAGGGCCACCTTTATTCCTGCTTTATGTTAATGACTTGCCTAATGTAACTTCCCACAATTGCATACTATACGCTGACGACACGACCCTCAGTATTATAAAAGAAAATGACGACATTGTTGAGTACCAAAATGAAATAAACATGACATTAAAAAATAGTGCGTGGAGTCCCTCCGCGCGGAAGAAGTGAAACTTCGTAATACTACACGCATGCGTTCGAGTGCCACGCATTCACTCTCGTTATTTTATTGAGCTTCTAAATAATATTTTGTTGTTTTCTGGTATTATTTTTATTACATTATTATTCACACCGAAGAGTCGAATGCATGTCGCATGACTGTTTGCACGCCATCTTGCGTACCTAGTAGAACTACGCAGTCACAAATCTTGCAATACTGCCATCTCTTAGGTGAGTTTTAGAAAATATTCCCCCTCCATGGTAGCGTTAAACTTGTTGAAAGTCGCATAAGAAGTGTCACTTCAATAAAATTATTGTGTCCGTTTCGACCGCGCGGCCAAAACGTTTTTTTTTTTTAAAAACTATTTCAAGATTTTGTAATAATTTGTAAAAGTTGATTCCCAAAACCATAAATTTGTCAAAGATAAGGTTAAAAAGTTATAAGGGTTTGAACGTGGCCGCGCCATCGAAACGCGGAGAACCGCGCGGCCACGGAGATCTTTAAAACTACGCGTTGCAGAGACCTGAAATTCAAGTAAACAACAGATTGAATTTGTAAAAAAATTGTAAAAATATAGAAAAAATACCTAGGTTTATATTTTAGGAGCTGTAAGACTAAAACCCCATGGCCCCGCCATCGAAACGGTGACAAACGCATTATCGCCGATATCTCGCTGAAAAAGCATCGCCGACGTCTGAAGGTTTTTGTAGAAACCAGATTTGAATTTGTCAGAATTTGTAAAAATACAATAAAAAATCCTAGGTTTATATTTAAGGAGCTATAAGAATAAAACCCCATGGCCGCGCCAACGAAACGGTGAAAAATACGTTATCGCCGATATCTCGCTGAAAAAACATCGCAGAGGTCTATTTTTTTTTGTAAAACCTAGATTTGAATTTGTCAATGTAAAAATACACAAAAAAATCCTAGGTTTATACTTGAGATGCTGTAGTACGGATTCGCGTAGAAATTTGTCGTGATTATCTACCGAAGAAAGTAAGTAATAGCGAGTGTTTTTTTGTAAATAACACCTATTAATATGTAGTACTACCGGTAAAAGGCAAAAAAACTTTTTGAAGTGAAACTTCTTATGCGACTTCCAACAAGTTTAACGTTCTAATGGAGGGGGAATATTTTCTATTACCCACTAAGAGATGGCGCTATTACAAGATTTGTGACTACGTAGTTCTACTAGGGACGCCATCCTGGCGTGCAAACAGTCATGCATTTGACTCTTCGGTGTGACCAGCCTTCGCTCAATTAACATGAGTAGAATAATCTCGATAAACTTATGTAATAAAAATAATACAACAAGAAAACAACAAAATATTATTGAGAAGCTCAATAAAATAACGAGAGTGAATGCGTGACACTCGATCGCATGCGTGTAGTATTACGAAGTTTCACTTCTTTCGCGCAGAGGGACTCCACGCACAATTTTTTTTTTTTTTCGGAATATCAAACCTCCAATACGTTTTGAAAGTTTCGATAGGGTGACCATGGCTTAGTGTTTACAGAAAAGTCTCAAGTTTTCTTATTTAAGTATTTTCAGCTATCAAGCAATGGACTGTGGTTCTGCATGAGTACCATAACAAATAATTTTGCACAACATTCGTAATTCCAGTAAGATAATAACATGTAACCTATTTTCCTGTATTTGATAAATAATTCAAACCCATAACAACGTCTAAGGCTAAATACTTCATTATTATTATTACCCATTTATGAATTAGGGCTGTTTGTCTGTCCGTCGATATATCACAGAACTTTTACACCCAGACTATGGTACAACACACACAGTTGTTTGGAGAGTAGGTGCGTTCTATAAACCACTACACAAATATGATGTGAAATAATTATACATATAAGAGGGTTGAAAAAAACTACGTAAATAACTGTGTGGGGTATAAATCTGTGGATCTTAAAAAAATATATACTTTTTTTTTCTTAAGTCTATGTTAATGAGACATTTGTTTCCAAAGACTTTAACGTTGTGTGTCTCCTTAACTTCTGAAGTAAGAGTAGGATTCTGAAAAAAAAGGTTTGTAGAACGTAAAAACTTTTTCATCAAACTTCATCAGTTAACATTGTTTTTCATAAAAAATACTATGAAAAACCAATTTAATTTTGCGGTTGAGTGTAAATCTAAACAATCAGCGTTAAAAATATTTTTATTATATAATATAGTGCTACGGAACCTTGTGTGTGCGAGTACGACTCGCACTGGTTCGACTATTTTAAAGTGCCTGTAACTGGCCTACTTTAAATTAATGATTTTGATTTGAATTGGCCGATTATTATTTGAAACACCCACTTACGCCGCGCACGATAGGAGTTATCCTTGTGTAACTTGATGTAACTGTGAATCGTACACATAGCATCTAAATAAAAAAGTCACTGTTTTGAACCCTTCCTAAGCATTTGAAATTAAAAAAATATATGTTACGCCAGAAATAACCCCTGTAATTAACTCATGTATCCCAACATCAATATATCATGACAAACGCCAAAACAAAAAGATATTGTGTTAAAAAAATAATTAATAAGTTCTTTGGATCTGAAAGATACTTAAAAAAAACATTGTCTTTGGGCGATTTAGAATCCTTGAGATATAATATCTAATACAACAGGTGTTTTCTGTTAACACTAAGCCATGGTCACCCTATCGAAACTTTCAAAACGTATTGAAGGTTTGATATTCTTTGAAAAAAAAATGATTTTTGCCTATTATTGATATATTAATAGGTGTTGTTTACAAAAAAACACTCGCTATTACTTACTTTCTTCGATAGATAATCACGACAAATTTCTACGCGAATCCGTACTACAGCATCTAAAGTATAAACCTAGGATTTTTTTGTGTATTTTTACATTGTTTGACAAATTCAAATCTAGGTTTTACAAAAAAATTAGACCTCTGCGATGCTTTTTCAGCGAGATATCGGCGATAACGTGTTTTTCAGCGTTTCGATGGCGCGACCATGGGGTTTTATTCTTATAGCTCCTAAAATATAAACCTAGGATTTTTCATTGTATTTTTACAAATTCTGACAAATTCAAATCTGGTTTCTACATAAAACTTCAGACGTCGGCGATGCTTTTTCAGCGAGATATCGGCGATAATGCGTTTGTCACCGTTTCGATGGCGCGGCCATGGGGTTTTAGTCTTACAGCTCCTAAAATATAAACCTAGGTATTTATTCTATATTTTTACAATTTTTTTACAAATTCAATCTGTTGTTTACCTGAATTTCAGGTCTCTGCAACGCGTAGTTTTAAAGATCTCCGTGGCCGCGCGGTTCTCCGCGTTTCGATGGCGCGGCCACGTTCAAACCCTTATAACTTTTTAACCTTATCTTTGACAAATTTATGGTTTTAGGAATCAACTTTTACAAATTATTACAAAATCTTGATATAGATTTTTAAAAAAACGTCATGGCCGCGCGGTCGAAACGGACACAAATTATTACATGGCTTGAACACAATAATCTTCATATTAACTTAAACAAAACAAATATTATACAATTCCAGACATATAACAGTACGCGTCCACGACTTAAAATACAGTATGGAAATGAGACGATAGAAGAGGTCGATTACGCAAAATTCTTGGGGATAATAATTGACAAAAACTGTAACTGGAAATCTCATATTGATGTTCTATGTAAGAAGATAGATAGATTTGTATATGTTTTATATAGACACGTGTGGCTAGTGTTAATGCGGCACTATGTGCATACCATGGCTATGTTTCATCCATTTTGCGCTATGGTATTTTAATATGGGGTAATTCGCGGGAGGAAACGCCCGGGTGTTACCATTGCGAGGATCGGCCGGAGGACACGGTGGAGCACACCGTGGAGCTCTGCCCCGCTTGGGCTGAGCACCGCCGTGTCCTCGTAGCGGCGATTGGCGGCGGCGACCTCTCGCGTCCGGCCCTGGTTCAATCCATGGTCCGGAGCGAGAGGGAATGGGATGCCGTCGCTTCCTTCTGCGAAGCAGTCATGCTAGCGAAGGAGGTGGCGGAACGTGAGAGGGAGAGAACCTCACGTCCCAGCCGCCGCGGGAGACGCCCCGGGCGTCAGGGGGCAACCAGTGGCCCCCGGCCACCGTAGGCGCGAGCCTGTGGACGGTGAGTAATGGGCTAGCCCACCGTCAGTCCGTCTTATGACGACAGGCCGTGTCGACGGCGCGTACGGGTTCCACGCGCGCCTCAAGGAGATGTCAGCAAACCGGAAGGGGTCCGAAAGGGCCGATGCCTGCCAGGGCTGCGGGTTGTTCGAAAGAGATACCGCGGCCCTGGAACACAAAGGGCTAAGAAGGAACATGGGTGGGTTTTAGTCAGTCAAGTCTGACACTCCCTCCCGCTCCGCCCAGAGCGGGAGAAGTCATTTGATGATTTCCCATCCACCAAAAAAAAAGGGGGATAAGGGGGTACTGTAGGATCACCTACGTGGTTGCAAGGCATATTCTTCATGATCTATGTTTTTAGTTGTAGAGGATTGTCACCCTAATAGTAATTTGTAAACAAAGATAAAAGAACTTAGTACCTGAAAAAAGAAATTCCACATCCGGCAAACCCCTCACTATTACACCCCTTCACACAACACAATTTTACCATATTTTAAGTGGAATTATGTACTATACAATAAAAAGCACTCGAGGGAGGAAGCAAAAACACGAATTCCGCGCGAAAGTCTATCGGTCTTTTTTTAAGTGAAACTTCTTATGCGACTGACAACAAGGTTGCGTTAAACATTTAACGCTACTATTTTTTTAATATATAGAATTTGAATATTAATTTAATCCCGATTTGTGTGCTAGTTAATATATATATATATATATATATATAATTTAATTTATTCAGACAACAAATGAGTCCATTTTGTTAGTAAAAATACCTTATAACTAGTGTTAGTATTACACAAACAAGGATAAAAAATAATTACAAAACAAATAGAGCATGATTTCAGAGTTCTATTTATTTACTTTTTGCCAGTAAAATTTCAAAACAAGGACACAATCCACCCTCGTAGCTATCTCGCTCTGAAGTTTTTTCTCCCTTTGACATAGAGTTCTTATTAAAGTAATAAACTCTACACTTTTGAAATAAAGTTCATTTTTAAACGGGTTTTTGATATTGACATTTGTTTATACACATTCTAGTTAGTATATAAATTCCTTGCTTGCTACAAATTAGTTTTATAAGTTTTTTGCCCTGGCTGGAGGCCTTAAATTCAAGGCATCCACAGGATTGACCGGTTAAGCAGAAGCCAGCCTCAGAGGCTGAACTGTGAGATGCAATAAAAAAAAAAACACCACAGTCCACAGACTATATAGAAGTACTGCATTACTATCACGAATGGCACAGACTATATACATACAAGATGCACGAATGGAATGTTTACAAACAGCCCTCCGTGTCAACGTCATTGTCATTCAATCAAGCGTTAAAAGGTTTTGTATTCTTTCTTTGTAAGTTTTCCGATATGGATTTCGGAAAATTAAGAAGGTACATTTTTTATTTCTTAACCTAGCTCCTCGATACTCAATTGTATTAAATTTTAATGAACGTGAAAAAGCAAAATAATGTCGAGTCCTTCTTAGTTGACTCAGAGTCAATACATCGAAGATGAGAAGAATTCTTCCCAATGCTTTTTAACTATAATAAAAGACTAATATCATTGCTCTATTTCAGACTATTCTATCCACTAAATCTTACTGGACCAGCTACTAGAAACAAAAGAATCAAATTTCTTATGAAACTGAATTTTATTAAAAACAGTAACTTGAAAAGGTTATCAGAACATGCCTTTTATTTGGCAATGACCTTCATACTTATGCCTGCATTCATTTACTTTGAATTATGTATTGTATTTCCTACATTAATAGAGGCCTGGAGCTTAGCCTTCTTCTTTCATTATAGTTTTGCTAGCTTTCTGACACTTAATATTATGGGCAATATGATTTTTGGAATGTTTACAAACACTACAATTAGAGGTATAAATCTCGAAGGTTTCAATCAAGAAGGATGGACTTTGTGCAGCGTGTGTGAATGTTTGCGACCACCTCGTACCTGGCATTGTGATTCTTGCGAAATTTGTGTTCTAAAAAGGGACCATCACTGTATGTATTTTACATGTTGCATTGGGTACTATAATCATAGATATTTTATGTGGTACACATTTTACCTCTGTGTTGCAATGATGTATAGTTTCTACCATAATATAAAATATATATATCTATTCCTGTCTTGGAACCATGGACTTACATTGGTTAAGTTTATTTGTCCACTTGCTAGCATTGTGATTGACTTTGGTGATGAAAGTCTTTATATTTTATTATTTGTGATAAATGGGATAATAGGACTTTTTGCTGGATTTTTATTCATCTACCATTTTCTTAACATACTCAAAGGTAGATTAGTTCCTGAAACAAAATCTTACACTAAAGCTTTTATTTACAACAAAGGCTGGAAGCTTAATGTGATAGAAGTATTCGGTACTAGGTGGTATTTAACATGGATTTTACCTTTTATTCACAGTCAATTACCAGGAAATGGTATTGAATGGCCCATAGAAGATAAGAGCAAAATATATTAGTGACCAGAATAAAAAAAGCTCTGTAAAGCACAAAATAGCTGCCAATCTGTTATAATGACCAAAAGGTTATATAGATTAATACACTAGTATTATAAAGCTGTAAAGTGTAGATGTAATATAATCACCAAAAAATCATCTATTAAAGGGCCATAGGATATGTTATAACTGTTTCAAGAATGTTGGATTAGCATCGCAGGCCTACCAAAAATTCTAGCATTATATGGTTTTCTGTAATTAAAGACAACATGGAGCATTAACGGAGCATTTTTTACTAATATTTAACTATAATTATAGATTATGGGTCATGAATGAACATACAAGATCTAATAAAATGGTGCCTTAGCAAAACATTGATGAAAGCAAAATAATTTAATATTTCTTCAAATTAGTACATAACCAATCCCTTACCGAAAGTATGTTAAGAATAAAATAGCAATAATAGTTTTAAAAATGTCACTGATGAAAAGCATAAGTAGGCTTAGGTATTTCTACCATATTATATATGTTATATTTGTATCTAATCGCTATAATATTGGAACGAAGTTCCTATTCGCGCGTTGTGAAAGGGGGCTAGACGGAAAAAATTCTTACGAAAAGTTGTCACGACACTTTTTGCTATAGTAAGCTATTGTAAGCTTTATTTCTTTAAAATAAAGTTGAAATTTCCTTAAATTACGTACAATTGGGGTGTGTATGTGAGTAAGGATAGATATGATTATTATTTTGAGTGACCGAACTATAAAGTACAAATTCGGTTGTGCAGTTAAGTAAGACGTATTGTTCCAATTAAGGATTAATCTTCCTTAAATTAAATATTTTATTTTTCGCACACTAACTTAAATCTAAAATGTATTGATATTATGTACGTGAAAGGAACTTTGTTCCATCCGGGTGTCCCTTGACACCTCTCAAGTTTTTGTATAATTTAATTTATCAGAAGTTTAACAAAAGAAAATTGACATGTTTTTTTAATAATTTTAATTCACCATTTTCAGTAAATTGTTGCAATAAAGTTATTAAATTACACTTTGATATTTTATTTTATTATAGATTGTTTAATTAAAATAAGCGCCCTAAATCTAAATGAAGTACAGTTACAAACAGTAATATTTAGGTACGATCTTAGTAAAATTCAAAAGCTAATTTCTTTTAAAATTATAACGATTGCAAAATTGAGATTAGATAAAATTACAACCAATACAGTAGGAGAAAATCACTTTTAAAAATTGCTATCTGTGGTATTCCACCAAAATTGTGCGAGATGAGTTCACAGATGAGTGAAGAATCTGAAGACTGGTCTCTGGTTGCGCGAACAGCATGTTCGCTGATTTTTTGATGTATGATGATGAAAAAAATATGCGTGTGTTCACCGCAATGTTCGAGCGCAACTGTGAATATTTGTGTTCGCACACGTATGGTCAGCAGCAAAAGTCGCTTTACATTCCCAAAATTGTAAGACGTCTTAGTTTTAGAACGATCCATATTAACAGACTGGAGTAAAAGACATAACAATATTTTCATCAATGGTTACACAAATTCGCAAAACAATATAACATCAGATCACAAAACTTGGTGTAATATTTATAAGTGTTAACCGACTTCTGATGCCGACTGTACAAGCGGTGGCGTCGCATTGCAGTCAGTCCATCGAGAGGAACATTAGTGCGGCATTGTCGCACACCGGTGGCATCGCACCCTAATACATATTATTGCTTGTGACTGTACATTACATACTACAACAGTAATTATTTACAGGTACCTATGATAGCAAAATTATATTGGGTGTCTATTGTCTTTCTGAAACATTACTGTTTGGTAATATTTGTGCTAAGTATCTACTGCGTATTCTATCAGACTGTTCTTGAGCCACGTCTCGTGTGTTAATAGACTGATCTAACGACTCCGACGGCCTCCTCGAGTCAGTTTCTTCTTGGTCCGTATAATCCTCATGGTCTAATAGGTTCGCAGTTTCGTCAGTTTCTTTAATTCTGGAATCATTGCAATAATCGTATCAATAAAAGCGGGCCAACTGAATATGATGAATTGTATAGCGTTACACTTTTCTCACTCACTCAATTTTACTATAGGTAAATTTAAGTTTTGCCTGCGACTTGAAACAATCGCCATGAATCATATTTTGTTATCACGGGACAGTAACAGTTTCAACAGCTCAGTTATCTAATTACAGTATTATATTCCTAAACTAACATTGTAAAGAGGAAACATTTTATTGTCTGTTTGTTACGATTTAACTCAAAAACTACTCGACCGATTTTCAAATTCTTTCACCATTAGAAAGCTACATAAATTTACTAGAGTAACATAGGCTATAAATTTAATATCACAATTTTCGCCGACCAATAGGCCGGAAATGCTAGTATTTTATAAATTGAACAATGTAGCATTCAAATTGCTTGTATTCGATTTGCTAATAGGACGTGTCGATACGGAGCCTTTCTTGCGCTCTCGCATCACGCCCTACCTATTCAGCTATCAAGTTTTCATGCTGAGTATGCTTGCTGAAAAGCCCTCTGGGCTCCCTAACCATAGGCTAAAGCTCATCACAAAAGACAATGGCACCCAGGCACGCTGGCTACTAATGGGTCGCATTGTGATCGCTTTGTTTAAGTTAACGCGGTCATTGCAAATGATACTAACAAAATCTCATCATAATCAACTAGAAGAGGAGCAAGATAACCAAGTTATGACATTGTCCATGTTGTTCTCCTTATCCCAAATTTGGCTAAATAAACCCATAATATTCTAAGCTATTAACGGCAGCGTTTCCGCCTGAAACTAGCAAAAGTAGCCATAGTAAAAATCCATATTGTTACTGCAGAATTGTCTACTAGTTGTCTAGTAGAAGATTCGGTCGGTTAGTTATGTTTTCTATCTAGAGTCCAGAACACTAAAGAATCACAACACTGTTATTTAATTACGGTAACACTCACGTCTTTGTGGAATCCCTCATACTTGGTGACATATTTAGTACACCGTTGTTTGCTGAATCAATGATGTATATGAGTACAGCCGCAATTAGGGATACTGGAAAAAAAAAACAAAAAAGATTTTATTAAGAATTCAAATTCATTATGAATTAATATTTAATAAAAAATAAAAAACATTTTGATTCATACCAAAAAGACATCCTAAGAAGAACATTTCTAACATCAAGTATCCATATTTATCAACAATGATTCCTGCAAAGATAATAACAGTAGCTAGGCCCATGTTCTGCACTGCTTGACATCTGAAAAAAAAAGTCTCTTGAAAAGAAATCATCCTCTGGGCTGGAATTTGCATGTGGTAAATTTCAGTATAATTATGCTTATTCTGGGAGAAAACTGCTGCAATAATTAACTCGTTAGTAGTAGTGTTAGTTAAGAGGGGACTCTAGGCCCGAGGAATTTGAAGAATAGGTATTTGAAAAAACTATTGCCGTCGCGCTGCGCCCGACCAAGCGAGCGTAAAGTACGGGAGTTAAGGGACAACTGCAGCTCAGGCTGATTTTACCTACAAAAATCTTGACCAAAAGACGTTTTGTATTCCGCTGTTTTCTTCTTCAAAACTAAACTGATCTAAATAATTCTCGTATCAAATTTTAGAGGAAAAGTAAATCTATGCTTCTATTATTTTCTTTTTTGTTAAAAACTTATCTAATTTGTCTGATAGTCGTCTGAACATGGCGGTAAAAACGGGTTTTTTTCGGGTTTTTGGATTGTCATAATTCTTTTAGTGATTATGTTTTGAAAAAAAAAAAGAAATAATAGGGGCATGTATTAATAAGACCTAGATTTTTTGGAAAAAAAAATCATTGCTCTAGACGCATTATCCACGAAGAAAACAGTGGAATACGTTTGTATGGAGAAAGGCCCACTAGAGTCCCCTCTTAATATCTTTACTAATATTATAAAGCTGAAGAGTTTGTTAGGTTGAACTCGCTAATCTTGGGAACTACTCTTTCGAATTGAAAAAAACTTTTAGTGTTGGATAGCCTATTTATTAACGAAGGCTATTTAACATCATGCTACGACCAATAGGAGCGGAGCATCGATGTTAAATGTTGCAAAAACGGGGAAAATGTGACGCAGACAAAATTGTTACCCGACGTATTCCTTGCAGGATGTCATAAAAGGGTTTATAATGCAACAAATTAAGCCACCAAAAAATGTTCTAAGTTCAGTAGTTTTTGAGTTAGATTTTTAGTTTTTTTATAACAAATCCCAGAAGCAAAAGTTTCAGGCATTTTTGTACTTTAAATTATTGACAGAGATCTGCTACGGCATTAACTATGATAATAACTCAAATTTCAGTACAGTAGGTAGGTACAGTAGTTTCAGTACGCCGTAAAACATTTTTAAATTGGCTTCAAATGATTTCATCTGGGATTTTTCATAAAAAATGCGCACACGCTTTTTTAGTCAAAAATAAAATAGCCTTACATTCCATATGCCGTTCCCAATTGGTTTTCTGGAACAATTAAAGCCACAAGTGGCCATAAACCACTGGCTAGTAGAGAATAAGAGATGCCCAGTATAATCTGAAAAGTCAAGTTTTATTTTAGCAGATATTAAATTACCTACAGCTTATATTCATAATCTATGATTTATTAATAGTATTCTAGAATTTTATGTTGTTGTCACTATGGTGAATGCTGCGTATACCTATAATAGGCGTACATACCAGCGCTTTTATTTTAATTTTATTGCTTTCTGTAATTATATATTCATAGTATGTACTGCTGTTGGTGTACCTAATAAATAAATAAATTATTGCATTAAGAAGAAAAAAAATCTCTTACCACTCCAACATATGGACTGAAGAATGTGAAAGCTAACATAAAGTGGGCACAAATTGTCGTCACAATACTTATTATAACCCATGTCATGTTTCTCCCTGTCTTATCAATGAGAATACCAAAGAATGGACTTAAAGCTGCTGACAGCAAATAAACCATAGAATTCACATTGTTTGCCTCTTGTGGCAAGAAATCGAATTTTCGCTCATAAAATAATCTGCAAGATCATAAAAAATTTTAGCAGTCAATAAATTACAGATCACTGAAAAAATGTAAATTGCAAGCTGTTACTCACTTTCCTAAGGCAATAAACGGAAAAATGGCAAGATAATATGCCACACAGATTACAGATAAAAGCCAGAACACAGATTTGAAATGTCTTATGTCTGTTAGGTGGAAGGGTTCACTATTGCTTTGCTCATCTTGCCTTCCAAGAATTTTTTCAGCTCTGTAATCCATCCAACCCAGAATCACGCCACAAATAAGGGATATGAAACAAGTTAGTGAGGCTGAAAACATAGATTATTTTAATAAGGAGATGACAAGGAGCTATGAAAACTAAAAATAAAAAAATAGTAACAGAATACAAACCAATGAACAATGTAACTCCTAATCTTTCATATCCACTATAATATGTGGATACCCATCTGTACACAGGTTCCATGACCCAAAAGTTAACAGTACTTCCAAACCGTGAGAATGATAACTGGAGTCCAAATACCATGTTCAGTTCTTTTCCTTTAAACCAAAGTACTACATAATTGTTTACAACCACTTGGAGGGATTCTCCTCCGATCCTGCAAAATATATTAAATGTAACTGTCATTGTCATCAAGGGAGTTTGTAATGATCCAATATATTATGTAAATTGATTAGGCACGGTTGTTTTGTTGAGTTTGTTTGTCAAGTTATAGATCCTTACCCAAATACAAATCTGCCGAGTATCATCAGCCAGAACGCATTAATGTATGCTCCAAATGCAAATATTACAGCTCCAATAAATACAATCGTCATATAAATTACAGTGCCTAATCTGACACCAAAGTACCTGAAATTAAAAAAGGAATACATAACTATCTATTTTGCTGTGATTCTGGGCTATTCAATAATATACATACAAATAAATGAGGGCAAGAATGTTACACCTTAATAACATAGCAATCATATTACAGTATAATATTCCCAATGTTTTAATAATATAATTGGACTAAATAGGGTCACAGAACTCAAAGATATTGTAAACATCATATCATGTGCAGTTGATTACAGAAATTATAATGCATGCCCTATTTATAATGCAATATGTGCATATTATATTGATCTAAGTACCTAATGATAAAATGCAATTTGTTTTGTCAGAAAAGGGAAAAACAGACAACATTGTTTGTATAGTCAGTAACATAAACAATCATTCTGTATATTGTGGAAAAAAAGAGTTAGGTTTCATAATTAAATGACAAACCACAAACTAATTATGTTGAAACATACCTATCAACAAGATAACCGCCAATGAAACACAATACCACATTTGGCCATGAATATATAGAATAAAGCAATGCAAACTGGGATGTGTTCAAGTGTGAGTCATCCTTGAAGTTATCAGCCAATGCACCAGGAGTGTCATAACAAAAATAGGAACCTGAAATATTAAATAAAAATTAATTTAATCCCCTGTAAACAAAGGAATGGACATTTTTCAAAGTAATACCAAAATTATCTGTCTATATTTATAGAAATTTAATAAGTCTTGTAAATGTATTCATGTCTGTGTTCTCTGGTTATTCTTTCATTCATTTAGATTTAAAATGTGGGTCCATTGTGTGGAAGGCAAACAATAGTCCCATACTTTAAGGAGTTTATTTTATCGTCATAGTCAATACTATTACTATGTAATTCACCATTATATGCTGATTGTTGCTTACCAAAACAAAGGAAGCACATTAGTAATAGTGCAAAAAATCGATGCACTCTGTTGGCAGGATGGCACCATGATGTCGGCTGCACCGTGTTGGATCGGCTACTTCCACTGGTTTCTGGGGCTTCCATTCTGCTTACTTTATGAATTTGATCGAAAACTTTAGAACACCCCTAAAACCTGGTGAAATGTATTACGGCTATCTTTATCCACTGCGTACAATGCTACTTTAAAGTTGGTTTTGTGATAGTACTGGGGCCGATTACTGGCGTTCGGACAATTGTATAGAAATAAAAACATTGAACAATTTACAGGTCCAAAAAAGCCGTCAGATTACGCGGAAATTATGGTTTAAAAGGCTCATTATTTCGATTTCTTTTCCAAAGCATGGAATACGCGATTATCACAAGCACAAATGTTGGGCCTTAATGCACAATACGACGTCCGATTGCGCTAACTCAATGGTGGTTTATTCTTGATGAATGAGAATTAATAATATTTATCAAAAGGTCTCGTCAACTGAGTGAAATGTCAACATTCAACAAAGTCAAATCATGTCGATGTTAAACTGCAATGATCTGTCATTTTCGTTCTGTAATTGTTTTGCATGGACTTAATAGTTACCGTATTTAAGTTCTTTGCTCCGGGTGTGTATAAGGGCTATTACATTGACTTTGCCTCAACTTAAAACGGTAACTAATATAAATATTACAAGTTAAGTACTGTGTTTAAACGTTTATATTATATAAAGAACGATATACGAATTTAAAATACAACTATACTTACTTTAGCATTTTGGTTAAATTCTGGTTGACGGTGAGTAACGGGCTAGCTCCGTCCATCCGTTTTTTGACGACAGGCCGTGTCGACGGCGCGTTCGTGTTCCATGTGCGCCTCAAGGAGATGTCAGCAAAGGAAGGGGTCCGAGAGGGCCGATGCCTGCCAGGGCTGCGGAACTGTTCGTAAGAGATACCGTGGCCCTGGAACACAAAGAGCTAAGAAGGGACATGGATGGGTTTTAGTGAGTACAAGTCTGATACTTCTTTCCGCTCCACCCAGAGCAGGAAGGGTCATTTGATGATTTCCGATTCGAAAAAAAAATATGGGACCCACCTGCTTCCAAGTTCCAACTTTTAATAATTATAATGTGCTTGTTTTTGTTAGCATTCCAGTGGATAATTTTTAACTAAAGTTTTTTTTAACGCTGTCCGGTTCTTTAGTTTTTTTGATTATATGAAGTAGATAACTTTACTTTTGTTATTTTGTTTAATTGTTATGTCGTTGTTTTGTTTAAAATTTTTGTGTAGTACACCACTGACTACCGCCTTTTTATTTTTAATTCCGTAATGTCCATCCAAAGGTTGTCTGGAAGATATCGCTATAAGCGATAAGACCGCCGTTGTAACCATAAAATTTGCCATTTGTTTGATTTTTGGTGTACAATAAAGTATTATTCTATTCTATTACTTTTTTTTTTTTTCAGGTTTTTAGTTTACAAATGAGAAAGATTTCGCAGACGAATAATTCCTGCATTTATTATAGGTAATAGGATTTTCTTAAATTTAATACGATTTGTCACTTTGAATTATTTTCAAACATCTAAGTTGTATATATATTTTTGTAATCACCCTTTTAAAACCCGTCACTTTAATAACCCACTCGAAGGTATTGTAGTAGTCTGTTAACAATCGCGCCACTAAGACGAACCGAACGACGTATAATTTATCGAAATCCGTTCATCCATTTTGGAGTTACGAGGGAACATAATAACGGACAATGACGGACATACATACCCACATACATACATACAGGTCAAACACATTACCCTCGCCGCAGTCGGTAAAAAAGTAACCATAGAGCGAGTTACAAGTGAAAATAAATGTTGTTGGAAGATAAAAGAGATACCTATCCAGTATCCTTATAATCTTCCATGTTCCTAAATATCTGCAAAAAGGGCTTTTGAACATGGAAAGTATTATAACTTTAGCAAAAACAAGGCGTCTTCCCAGTTATTAACTTTCATTCCCCAATATTTTCATTCGAAATACTAATTTATTGACACAACTTAGTGTTCGGGAATGACTTTTGATAATTTATTATGAATCTAATATTGGTTTTAGGTTGATGAAAAACAAAGCTAAACTTATTTTTCTTATTAAAGTTTTCTTTAAAAACTATTTTCATTCAGTCTTCAACTCTTCATACAAGGCGAAAAAACTTTCTTACGTAAAAACTTATTGAACTTTTCTCCGATGCAGTCATTGCAGCCTTGCACGGCTTGCACGTGGCCGGGCGGCGCCCATGGATGTTCATAAAAACAATATAGCTGAAGTTTGTTTGTTTGCTTGAACGCGCTAGTCTCAGGAACTACTGATCCGATTTGAAAAATTATTTCAGTGTTAGATAGCCCATTTGTCGAGGAAGGCTATAGGCTTTGTATCATCACGCTACAATAGGAGCGGAGCAGGAATGAAAAATGTTTCGAAAACGGGGAAAATGTGACGCAGACGAAGTTGCGCTGGACAGCTAGGCTGAATTATAAAAGTGATTTAAAATAATTTCATTCGCAAAGAGTTGAGAGAATTCAACGAGCTTTCACCAAACATCTTGCCTTCTTATCTAGAAAAATAAGCCATCGGAGTCCGTACGAGCAACGCCTAATTTTTTTTAATATAAAGACGCTACGAGACCGTCGCCGTTCACGCGATCTTATTTTCCTTTACAAAATCGTCAATGGAATTGTAAAATGCAGCGATTTAGTTGAGCGTATTCCCTATTCAGTCCCTTCAAAACCTCCCAGATATCCTACCACCAGACTGTTCTATACTCCTTTCCGAAATTCTAACCTTGGTCTCAACGCTCCCTTGCTACGAATATGTAGAAACTACAATAGTTCCTGCAAATCTTTGGAAACCGATTTATTCGGTGTTTCCCTCAACAAGTTTAGATCAGTTTCTGAGGTACGGGAGTGCACTAAGTTTCCGTTAAAAAACTGACTTCACTTCTTCACGTGCCACTGCGGTACTAGTTAACAAAAATTTAAAACAAATCTTTACATGTCACATGTATAATATTTATGTCATCATAATCCATATTACCTTTTTAGATTTAAGTAAAATTTGTATTATATTCAGATTTTATGATTTATTAATAATATACTAGAATTTTATGTTGTTGTCACTATGGTGAACGCTGCGTATACCTATAATAGGCGTACATACCAGCACTTTAATTTTAATTTTATTGTTTTTTGTAATAAATTGTATGTATTGCTGTTGGTGTACCTAATAAATAAATAAATAAATAAAATGATGAATTTCTTGTTAATTTTGTTTTAGTATTTTATATCACAGCTTTTAGGACGCTTTAATGCTTTTTTAACCGACTTCAAAAAAAGAAGGAGGTTTTTAATTCGGTTGTTAACAGTTATATTGGCGGTCACTGCCACCTCTTTTTTTTACCGGTG
This sequence comes from Cerastis leucographa, assembly GCA_963082945.1. NCBI lineage: Eukaryota > Metazoa > Arthropoda > Insecta > Lepidoptera > Noctuidae > Cerastis > Cerastis leucographa. The sequence goes on from OY720383.1 coordinate 13,316,866, forward strand.
GGAAATCATCAAATGACCCCTTCCCGTACAACTAAGAGACTTTCTGACGCGGACACTACTAAATAAAAATATAAATCATACGTTAAACTAACAGGGCCAATGAATGAAAGATAGTACATCCTATTTTTTGCGTTTGGGCGGATGCTTTAAGCTAAATGCTTAGTGACCTTAATAAGGTGACCCTAGAAGTTGGGTTTCCAATCAACATGTCAAAGACCAAACTCATGTCTAACAGTTTCCAACGGAAACTGTATGTAGAGGGTGTAGAGATTGCATATGTCCCAGAATACCTCGGCCAAATGACTATTTGGCATGATACCACATTTCTGGTGAGACAAGTAAAAGAAGTTGTTATTCGCACCATAAACGCCAAGAAGACCCATTGGTCGTTGAAGGGGCTTATAAAAGTTGGTCTTCAAATTTGTGAGCGCAGCCGAGGTTTAAGCTTGAGATTACACTGACACTGCCGTTAGAAACACAGTACCTATTCCACTCCAAAACAAAAATCGCTGACGTCACTCGAAAAGCAGCCAAGCTAAAAGTGCGACCAAGCCGAACACGTCTGCAGCATTTTTAACGGTTCATAGGTTAAATCAACCACAATGTGGGTACCGGAAAACGTCTGGTGGCATCGCGGCTAACGCAAGCAAAGAAGGTGGGAAATGACATCTACAGGCAGGATTGGTCCACTCTAGCCCAAAAAGTGAGAATTTGAATGAGGACAGGGAGGCCTATCACTTACCTACCGCGTTCCACAGTTGTTGTACGAAGTCGCATTTCCTTCTTAATTTTATTTTTTTAATAAAACAATAAAAAGTCGATATAAAAAATCCACAAGGCATGAGAAGTGTTTAGGGGTCTGAAAGGATAGCAGATGATCCCCTCAGCCGACCATTTCAATTTGGCAAACGATGCACCAAACACCCTGTATAATATACTTGTCAAAGATTGAACCCGAACTAGAACAAATTAGGTACTTAGTATAATGTACAGACGCCAGCAGGTCTATCTACCCGAAACTGTCAAATCAAAAGTCATTTATTCAAATTAGGCTGGCAATCAGCACTTTTTGAAAGTCAAAATAACAAGAGAGTCCCCCAAAACGCCCGCCCCCGCCACTGCCTGGTATTTTGGCTGGGAAGAAGAAGTGGCGGAACAAACTCCCAAGCAAATTCTATACAATAGAGTTCAAGTTAATATAAACAAGGAATCCATTACATTAAATTAATGTCACATGTCAGCTAGTAGCACACACCAATAATAAAGGTTTTTTTTTTTAATTTTTTGTTTTTAATAATAAAATATTAACGACGTAACGCACTGGATCAACTTAGGATGGATGAAATGGCGACAGGTCACTGGAACAACTTGCGACCCACGGAGGGGAAAATATACAAGTCCGTGATACGACCTGTCGTACTGTATGGATCTGAAAGCTGGGCAGTGAAGAAGACGGATGAAAAAAGATTACATGCAGCAGAGATAAGAATGTTGAGATGGATGTGCAGTGGAGTGACTAAAATCGAAAAAGTTAGAAATGAGCATAGGTTGAAAGTGGCGCCTGTTATAGAAAAGATGAAAGAGAGTCGTCTGTCTTGGTAGGGACATGTGACTAAAAGAGTGATGAATATAAATTAATGTGAGGAGGTGGGAGGTAACCTGGGTCGGGTTACCGACGACGCTACCGCAAGGAATGACATCTAAGGGACAATGACGAACTTGCTGCTGGTAAAAAACGGTATAAATTAAAATCAATGGTCGCTATTAACCACATATTGCAATACAACTAATCGTGAACATCATAATGAGTAGATCAGTAGATAAAGCAAAAAATAAAATGAAAAAACCGGCCTAGTGCGAGTCGGACTCGCGCAGGAAGGGTTCCGTACCATTATTTATTAAAATGTGCAAAAAAATCACATTTTTTTAATTTCGGAGCCCCCATATTTATTTTATGCTGTTTTTAGTATTTTTTGTTATAGCGGCAGAAATACATAATCTGCAGAAATTTCAACTGGATAACTATCACGCTTCATGAGATACAGCCTGGTAACAGACTGACGGACGGACAGCGAAGTCTCAATAATAGGGTCCCGTTTGACTCTTTGGGTACGGAACCCTAAAATCTATGCATGAAGGTATTTAACATACTATATATCAGTCGTTAATGGAATAGTAGGCCTTTGAACAAAGGTTAGATATTACTTTAGCTTTAAACGCATTAAATGGCAAGTCATAATCATAACCTTGTACAACAAGCTACCGTCTTCCGGTAGCTTGTTGTACAAGGTTATACCAAACCCTACGAATGAATTATGAACCTTATGAAGCCGGTGAAAGGGAGCACGTAGTTTATGCTTATTTCGAGTGTTAATGTTGTGAATATCACTGTTTTTACTGTACAAATGTATATTTTGCCTAATATATAATAGTCAAATCTTCCTAATCAACCTTGAACCGTATTCTTTAACAATTAGGTGGAAACCCTTTTAAAGAAATTCGACAGATTGTTGCAGCTTGATGTGCTGGAATGACACAAGACAAAATAAGAGATATCTATCAAACTGGGATGAGGTTATCCTAACAAACAGTAGGTACAATGCGTAGGTCGAGTTAACCTCCACTGGACATCGTTTTCTTCAGTCTGACTTCCTACGATGCCTCAAAAGTTTATAACAGCCATTCTATTTAACTTAGCTCTTTTGATACTGCGTCAATCAAAATTTTGATGGCGTTGTTAATTCCAGGAGATTTTTTTTACCTACCTTAAAGTTTTGTGACCACTGGCCAGCTATAGCCTACTGCTTCCAAACACCGGGTCCAACTTAAGACGAAGCGAGGTGTAGTTACTAACTTATGGTGGTCTTTGTTTGGTAGTGGTGGCAACGCAAACTGGTAATGCACAGGAGTTTGCAGGACAGAAGTTTACAGGTTTGATGGAAAATTTACTAGAATGCAATTTTTTTATCAATAAGAATAAAAATAAGCATGATCCATAAATAGGTTTATAATAATGAACTTTAGAAGATATTCGTTTTTTTTTTTTAATACGCTCTTAGTATTCCTATTTATAAAAAAAAATATGTTTGAATTAATTCATCGTAAATAATTAAAGTATTAGAAACCTTATTATTTTGGATTTGAACCGCGCTTAGTGGAACTTGGCCGAGGATCCACCTGTTAGGATTGGTAGGCAGTCAGCAGACTACTTGATATTAGAAGGGCGGCTATCAAATAAAACCAAAAAGCGGTCCAGAATTTCTGGTTTTAGAAGATTGCGCGCTCTTTGTAAGAAGTTAGCCAATAAAGAAGAATAATGCGGCCCATACTTTTCCATATTCGTTAATGGCATCGTAATCTACGAAAAGGGAAATGGTTAACCTGACAATTACAGCATTTCATAAGAATTATCTGATATACATATATATAAAAATCACGTGTCACTGTTTGTTATCGAACTCCTCCGAAACGGCTTGACCAATTTTAATTATCTATTGAGTATATTTGGTAGGTCTGAGAATAGGTCGTAGGCTTTTTTTTCTGACTTCTAAAAGTCCACGCGAACGAAGTCGCAGGCAACAGCTAGTATAAACATCAGATACCGGTACATCCCACATACCTGCTTAACTTCGGTTAGGAATCTTGACCAAGAGCAGTTACAGAACTTACATACGGGGTGTTATGGACACTGGCGCGAAAACGCTTACCACGTACTCAGTACATCATTGTATCTCCCGAATCATCGAATCCCCCCAGAAATTTTTCAACGGTAATTTAAAAAAAAATCTGTTGTTCCATACATTTTGACCGTGTTGGTATTATCTAGTTTTTTTTGGTGTGCCTTACACCCTGTATTATCAATTGACCTACTGACGAAAGTAGCGATCACAACCTTCCTGACTCCTGGCAAGTCACGTCTACAAGCAACGAAATTACTGCAAAATACAGGTTTGTGTTCGGTGTACTAAAAATCTTATTGTTTTACACAAACAACACGATTATAAATAAGCCTAGGGAATCTACGCATCATACGTAATGTTAAATTATTTCATCCACATTGTAGTATAAGCTGTAACAATTTTATTTGGGGCAAGTAATCTAGAAAAGCAGTATTGTAAGTTGTTGTGGCGACGATGTGGCGGTAGCAGCGGGTTCGGCGACGGCGGGCTGCGCTGTGTTGCGTACGCAGTGCGCAGGGTGCGCAGGGCGGGCGGGGCGCGGCGGGCGGGCGGCGCGCGTGCCGCGGGCGCGCAGTGCTCCTCGCGCAGGACCGGAGTGGTGTTCACTCGGCGGCGCGCCACGGCGCGACATGCCCAGCTGATGTTTATTTATACCGCGAGCTCGGTGGAGGGTGCGCGCGGGAGGCCCTCCCCTCCGCGGCACCACGGTTCCGCGTGATGCAGCCGAGCGAGCTAGCCGACGCCGCGCACGCCGCTAGCGGAAACCCTCCGCAGCGTGGCCTCAACGGTGGCCGCTTCGACTTTGACGATGGTGGTACTTATTGTGGTGGATGGGAAGATGGCAAGGCCCACGGCCACGGTGTGTGTACTGGACCCAAAGCGCAGGGAGCTTACGCCGGCTCCTGGCACTTCGGCTTTGAAGTTTCCGGTGTCTACACCTGGCCCAGGTGAGATAGTGACTTCGCCCGGGCCTCGCACACGCCCGAGCGCAAATCCGCGTCCGAAGCCGCTCCAAAAATAGGCTGCTATTAATAATTGAGTTCGGTGTTTCGCTAGAAAACGCGTGTAACGGCGGTGAAAGTGCCTCATGGCCCAATCTCAGCGAAAATATTCATATCGATCGATAGACGCTGATAACAACACGTGATAACAGTATCATATCATAGTCAAGTCCTGGTGTTGATTGACTTGTCATTGTTGGAGACAGATCCATTAGACAATCTATGAGTTGAAGACTCGGAAACGCCATTTCATGAACCTCGATTGGAACAATTTAGCACAATTGCCTAGACGACACTACGACAGTGATTTGTAGCAAATAAAACAATATTGTACATAAAGTCTGAAGTATTTGATATGAGAATACCAAATATTCCAAAAGACAATAATAAAAAGTATGAAGATCCATTTAATTATTGAATAAACAATGTGTACAGTTTTAACTACAGCTCATAAGAGTTTATGGTGTCACGACATTCACGTGCTCGTACTTTCACGTTATCGCTTTTACAAATTATTGTAACGACTTAATTGTTTTATGTAATGGGAATAGGTGTGTACACTGTACAATCCATTACAGAATGGCAAGGTGATAGGTCTCACAAGTGTCACTATGCGTATCAATAGCCAGTGTCTGCGATTAACCCGTCGTCGGTCGACCTCATTCTCATCTTAACCCTACAGTTAGCCGTTATGACTTCTTATACTCTTAATTTAGATGGAATACCGGACTAAAAATCATAGTCGTTTCGAACTCATAATTTTATAATGCGTTTACCTGTTTTAATACTATTTAATCATAAACAACAACACTACCTGGTAGTAGATTAGCTTATTAATTTCGATCACACCAATCAATTAATTTTGACACCTTTTTCCATTCTTGTCTTTAATAAAAATAAATAGTACTTAGGTGTCTAGCGACATTATAAAGTAATTGAATACCAACACGTCGATACTTAAACCTATCAACTGATCAAGTTTCAAGATCATCAAGCGGTCTCGTTAACTATGTAGATAACTGCTGATGTTCTCACAACATAAATATACAAGTCAGCGATTAATTAATTTGAATAAACCGACAATCCTGAATTGTGTAAACCAGATAATGAAGCAAAGAAAATTAGAATAGGACAGACAGGTATCCTTTTTCGTCGGTGCAATGACCCAATGAAAGTTCGCATTCGTATGAGTTTGCTCTGATATACCCGGAAGGTTTGGCAATGGCTTCGCATTTTATTCTACGTTGCGTTATGAGTAAAACATCCCAATATATCGATCCAGTTTTGATACCAACTTTTAGGTTTTAGTAATTCCTACATTAACATACGCCATTTCGACACTTTCATAATATTATTAGAGTACACATTTTTGTTAGGTACCATAACAACCTTGATTTATTTTGAAGATACCTAGGAAGGTACTTACATATTACAGTGTTTTAATATTAACATAAAACCCAATGACCTACATAAAGGTAGCTTTATAACAACAATCTACAGATTCGGCTGAATATTGTTTTAAAACTGTATTGAGAATGTCGAACTTTAGTAGGTTCTGCACTGCGCAGTGAGCATACATGTTGAATATTTGAATCGCAATCGCTGTATCTCGATAATCGTAATATCTTTATTGAGTTTCAGCCCTTGGACATGGCTTCACACCTTAGCCTACATTGAAATTATACGGAGTTAGTTCCCAAAAAAACATTCCTGAAAACTTACTACTAATGACAATATAAACACGATTATCAATACAATATTCAATGAGTATCTAGACAGTGTGTAATTCCTAATTCTGTTAGTAACATTTATTATTTTAAAAATCAGCTTTCACAAATAAGCAAAATAAAAAAGGAAAAACTCCCTGGATAGTAATTGGAACCCAGACTTCAATTAATTTTGGTAAATGTAGATGCCGCAGCTAGGCTAAGCCATTTTTTTGTGGTACCGAAGACAGAAGGAAAAGAAAACAAGAATAACAACAAGGTATTTGTGTAGTGGAACTATTTGAAAAAATCTGGTCTTCCCGATCTGATGGTGAAGTCATTGTTGATGCGTAATAGATATTCAGAAATAGCGTGAGATTATCTTGAATAATTAAATCAAGTGGGTAGGTACGTCTCTCATAAATTCTATAAAGTTCGTAATCCAAATACCTATCAGATCAAATGGGCATTAACTACTAAGGTGCGCGGTGAATTGTTTAAAAATATTTAAATTAATGTAGTCTGGTATAATGTACAGCACTCAGAATTCTTCGCAACTTTGTATAATATGTCATAATTATCTGCCTAGCCTTTTTCCAAACTATCTTGCGGTCGGCTTCCAGTCTAACCGGATGCAGCTGAGTACGTATCAGTATTTTCCATGAAGCGACTGACTATCTGACCTCCACAACCCAGTTACTGGGTAATGCGATATCCCTTGGTAAGACTGAATGTCAGACTTTCGGCTTCTGACTACTTGTAACGACTGTCAAAGATCTACAAATGACAGCCGGGACCAACGGCTTAACGTGCTTTCCGAGGCACGAAGGAAACTCGACGGTATGTAACTATGGTCATCCACGGACCAACCTCGTCAAGCACGGCTTAACCTTAAAGATAGTCCTGTGCGGCTGTTATTATTTAGCTTTGTATATATGTCAAGAACCTAAAATTGTACCTATTACCAAAGTACTGGCAAACGTGGCCCACTATGCCAGATTTCATGGTGACCCAATTTATTGTAATTCCATAAACGCAAGCAAGAACCCATGTGCTCCTTCGCCAAACTTTACATAGCAAGACATATTAGATATACCTAAATATTTTTTTATTGCCGTTATAGGTACACACATAACATAACTCACATCGCATAAAACTAAAACAAATCCTTTAAATTATGTTCTGCGTGAACAGCAATTCAACAGAACAAAAATATTCAATGCTTTATTGAAGATGAGCATACAGCCGAATTGAGCACGTCCTCCTTTTTGGAGTCGGTTAAAAAATAACTCACTGCCCAGATTCATTATAAGCAGGCTTAGGATTGTTTTATTTTAACGATGAATGAATGAGCACTAATGTAGCTTATGTACCTACATACTTATGTACCTACATACTTATGTACCTAAAGACGTAATGATGACTAATGCGCTTGCACTCAAATTACATTTTATTCGGAATTTGACTGAGGTTTACACATCCCCAAACAAATACTTGCCTCCCTTTATTACTCATGGTTATGTTTAATGTCTATCTGACTAATTCGTCGCAATCTACTTTCAAAATTTGATTCATACATTTGTTTTGAGACACTGAACTTTACTGAAGTCTCACAGTGGCACCATTTGCTCTGCAAAGTTGCTGCTCTGTATCAGTATCCGCTCAACTCGTGCGTGATTTATATTTTCATTTTAGGAAACTCATAATTAAATCGTGGTCCGACAACGATTTAATTATGAGTTTCCGACATTACAATTAAAACTGCATAAATGTCTGACTATGCTTATGTAGCTAGATAAATAGTGAAACTACGAGGACTGAACCACAATCACACGATTTTGTTTCAGTAGGTCCTAAACTTTAAAATATCTTCTCATAAAAATAAACGAATTGTATCATGATTGTTCAAAGACGGGGGCTATTAAGTATTTGACGATCGATCATCCAGTAGGTATTTGAAGCCCTAGTGATAGGTATAAGCTAGACTAGGTATTATACCACAAAGTCCATTGGGCTCTTTGTGAAAAAAAAACGGAAGGTTTCTATATGGTCTGTCTGTCACAGTACAGAGGTTTTTTTTTTCCAGGAATCTATACAAAGCAGAAAGTTGTATTTTGGTGTAATGATGTTATTTCCGCCCTTCCTTTTATCTCCTAGGTTTCCAAAGCTATGATTTTACTATAGGTATTAGATGATCGATATTTTACAGGAATTAATTTTTATTTAAGTATAATTTTATAGTGATTTGCAACACTGCTAAAATTGTTGAAAAAATACTAAAATGGGTGCTTACTTACGAACGCCTTTCGACCTTTGTAGTTTCAACATAATCAACCTACAGCAGTCTATTGCTGGACATAGGCCTTCTCAATCGCGCGCACTCAATGTGAGCCTCGTCAACTCTCATCCAGTTGCTACTTGCGAAGATCGTCGCCCCACCGAGCCTGAGGGCGTCCCATCTTACTTCTACTGTTTGCCGATTGGCGGATTCCACTCAAAAACACGTCTAACAAAACTGTCATAGGTTCTACGGCTGACATGGCCGGCCCATTACCACTTCAGCTTACATATTCTGTAAGCTATGTCGACAACTCTGCTTCTCTGCCGTGTCACCTCGTTCCAGATGCAATCTCCCTTGCCTCACCCCCTGACGCAATGGGATATGCTCTGTTTGCTGGTTCTGAGTTTGGACGATCATTGTGGCGTTTATATAAAGACTTCTCAGCACTTGGATTTATCGCCAGTTGATTTGTCATCGATGCAGAGACTCCAGAACTGCTGTTCAGTTCTGGAGTCTCTGCATCGATAAAAAATCTCGATAGTCCAGAAATGTAAGGTACAGCACCTGATATACTCTTCGGACTTCGGTCTTCTTTTTCTGTATAATCTGTCGCACTGTGTGGATGTGGTCTATATATCCTCCTCGAAACCCAGCCTGCTTCGGTGGCTGGAAGTCACCAAGTCTTCGTGCTAGACGATTTGTGATAATCCTTGAAAACAGCCTCTACAGGGGCTAAGGAGCAAAATGGGTCTGTAATTTTTTAATAGGGTCCCCCCTTATTTCAAGAAAAGAACGACCAAGCTTCTTCTCCACGCTTCTGGAGTTCTCCCAGAGAATAGGACCGAGTTGGAAATTGCCCGACTCCCTTTCGCTTTCAGAAGCTCAGTCAGCTCAGTTTATTTATCGCAATACAGCATAACGGTACGCCACCAGCCGTTCCACAGACAGCAAAGTTTAGTTATGTTTGGAACCATAAATTGCGTGAGCCAGTCTCGCTCTTGATCGGTTTTTTGACTTTGTACATTTTACTTTTCCTTTGCTTCACGAAGCTCTTAGGAATTCTTGGGATTTTCCTTACGGATGAAGTGTATCTACTTGAAAACAGTGAAGAAGCTGATGTTAAAATAAGATAGGGCACACCGATTATAAGGACGGCTAAGTTTCTCGAGTAGGTGAAAATGGTAAGACTCTTGTATACCTACCGTTGGCAATCTAATTTGTTCTACCTATTTTGAAAGGGTTCTACAATTTAGTCCATCGCTAATGCTTTTGTCCAGTGTTTCGACGCCAGCAAAAAGATAATAATACCTCGTACATTTTGATGCAAGAGCGCAATGACAAATGCCAAACGTATTAAACGACGTTATTCAACATACTTACAACAGATATCCTAAACATGTTTTGCTTTCGTGCCACCCCTTTTTATTTTAAAGAAAAGGCTCTATTCGAGCAGCCGGTACCTTGTCCTATACACCGATTTCGATTAAATGAAATTGCATTTATCTTAAACTAGCTGTACCCAGCATGCGTTGCAATGCACTTTTTACTACCCACCTACCCTATCCGACCTACCTACCCTATCCTACCTACCCTACCCGACGCTACCTACCTACCTACTCTACCCTACCCTACCTACCTACTCTACCCTACCCTACCCTACCCTTACTACCTACCTACCCTACCTACCTACCCTACCCTACCTACCTACCCTACCCTACCCTACCTACCTACCCTACCCTACCTACCTACCCTACCCTACCTACCTACCCTACCCACCTACCTACCCTACCTACCTACCTACCCTACCCTACCTACCTACCCTACCCTACCTACCTACCCTACCTAACCTACCCTACCTACCTACCCTACCCTACCTACCTACCCTACCCTACCTACCTACCCTATCCTACCTACCTACCCTACCCTACCCTACCCTACCGTATCCTATGTCCTTCTCCTGGCTCTAAACTACCTCTCTGCCAATTTTCAGCTAAATCGGTTCAGCCGTTCTTGAGTTATAAGTGAAGTAACTAACACGACTTTCTTTTATATATATAGATTCGGATAAAAGAGTTTTCAATACACTTCCTCGAAAACTGGCTCAGCATAGTTTAGAACGCCGTGTATTTCACACTGGTTGTCTTTTTATTTATTTCTACTAGTGTTTTATTTCCACATTTAAGTCCAACGATAAAGACCGTGGTGACTTTTTTTTTTTTAAATCTCATCTTAGAGTCAAGCCTTTATAGGTTCAATTTATTTTATGAATATTTAAATAGGTCTAACTTTATTTGGTATATGTCAATCGTCACTAAAATTATTTTCTAAAACTAAATATTTACAAAAACGAAGTAACTAAATTTAAACTAACTTAAAAACAACAGGATGCTTAGGCGTCAAAATACTCCTCCACATCGCTGTCATCCGGAAACGAGCCCAGAAGACTGGCAGCGTTGCCACGTTGAATGGCAATGCTAATTCTTTGCCCAAAGAGATATATTTAAATTGTGCTTATAAATAGAATATCATAAATATACATTATTAGGTATGTATAAAATGATTTGCTTTTTATCAACAAATTAATATTTATTTGTGTACTAAATAAAAAATAAAATAGTAAACTGAATCTTAATCTTAAGCGTCTTATCAATTAATGACAAAAACACTTTTCGTTCTATTATTTTAAGTCTATTGAAAAACATGGTTTGATACACGTGAAAATTTGTCACTGCAGTTCTCGGCTCCCAATGAATTCCTTCAATGCATTCCTTGCTGTAATGACTAAGTTTGCCCACTTGTATCAAAATGTACTATTTCTGTTAGAACATGTTAGTTTTAACCCGGATTTCAGGCCAATAAATGGTACATCGAGCCGTTTTTTTATAAACTGTGACTCAGTATGTAGCACCTATGTACCTACCAATCCACAATTTACTACTTAGTTACAAGACTTACAGGGTGCAGAGCCTAAACCTCATCCTTTCTAAGATTAAATAATTGAATGTACCTCCTTACGGATTCGGCGGCGAGATGGGCAGACGACATAGTTGCCATCGGGGGAAAAAACTGATGAGGATGAGGCTGGCGCAGGACCGTGGAGATTGGCATAAGAAAAGGGAGGCCTATACCCAGCAGTGGAGGAATTCGAGCTGTGGATAATGATGATGATGACTTGCGGATTGTCCGTAAATAAGTCTTGTAGTAGTTTTCTTTCATCTCAATGTGTAACAAACACGCAATGGCGCAAATCAAACCATAAACTATGTTTTATTGGCCCAATCGCTGGTTCATTGTTCAATTCAGTCGTTTACAACGTAAAATATGTATCTACATACGCACACTCTAAACATACATCAATCGTGCGTAATTCAGTAAATATTGTTACGTCAATGAAACATCAAAGTTTTCCGTTCAAGATAATGTTTGAATAAAACATCTCTCATCCCTCAGAGGTAATCAAGGTCAATAAAATAGACGTTGCTCGCAAGTGTGACTGCTGAGGAGAGGTCCTGCCGTCCTGGATTAGGTTTCTAGGTCAGTCAAAGAGTTACTCGTTTTTCCGTCAGGAATTTCTCAGTGGCAGGCTCGCACATGGGATACTGGCGAGATATGGATGTCGGGATTACAGCCGTAATGTCATGTAATATTGATGCAGTCAACCGAATTCTTTTAAATTACAACGACCTATTGTTTCTACGCTAAGAACTCCACTCCATTTTATTTCTTACCGTAAGTTCATTATTCACCGTGGTATTTTCTTAATTCATCTCGTTTTAGATAACTGACAACAAATTATTGTGAAACCGCTGAAAGTGTATTACTGAAGTTCTCGGCTCTATAATACAAAAGTTGTGCCGCAGCTGCAATAACAATGTTTCGGAATGACGAAGTTATATTTAATAATCCTTTTCTGTCCCACTGTTGGGCAAAGGCCTCTTTTAAATATTAAAAGCAATATTCTTTCCAATTCTCTCGGTGTTTTGCTGTCTCCGGGTTTTTGTGGAATTTCCTCGGTGACGACGACTGTCTTCAGGCTTCCACTGTGCGACGATTCTGGCTTAAACATAATTATTACTTGAAAATAAATGCAATTAGATATACGCTTATGAATACCTAGTTCATTAAATCCAAAGGGGTAGGTATCGTGTATCAATCTTTTGTATACTCTAGACCGTATCTACCAATGGCAGGTGATTTTCTGCTGTCATTGCTGAATATATAAGGAGTATTACGTGACTAACCAGGGATGTTTACGTGTCCTAGTACAAATACAGTTATACTTGGACCTCGCGCGCTTCTCGCTCACGATCACGTCTTTTCGTATGACCGGCCGCTATTTTGAACAAAACTGGTCGGACTCCCGGTCGTGCTACCAAACTGTCTTCTGGTTGCAGCTTCTGCGGCGAAAAGTGGTGGTCGTGGCTGCAAGATCCGAGTGGTGGATACATGAAGGTTAGGTGAAATTCGTAACTGACCAAAATGTTACGTCTCATATTCATAATGTGTCGGGTCAAACGATTATTGAGTTTCTGCTACAAATGTTCATAACTTTGTAACTTAATATGCAAGTGGCAGGGCTGGCAATTGCCACGTAGCAGCTCTACCATATGGTACCTACTCGCACGTATCAAAAATGTAGTGAACGTAGTTATACCACCGGTAGGTCGAATACCCTACTGGAATATTATATGCATAATGTTCAAAAACAATACGGGTTCCTAAATATCTATGAGCTCGCTTTACTAACCCTTGTACCATTATTATTGCTCTATTTTTTGGAAAAGTCGTCGAAGTGACTTGTATTTCTTCATAAATAGTCAAAAGAAAAAAAAAACTGCCTGAGCTTTTAAAATATTCAAGTTCTCTTTAACCGCATTTGCATCCAAGGTTTTTTAAGAAAAATCACTGTTAAATCATTACTGGCATCAGCTACGCGAAAAACGAAAAAAAAAGGTTTAAAAAAATTGCTATATTAGTACTGATTAAAGAAACAACTATCTAATCGGTTCCAAGTGGCTAGGGTGTTAAGGGACACCAAACGTCGTTGAAAAAAAACTACTTGGTAAAACCGCTGTTTGATTTTATCTCAGTAGATTAGCTGCAGGTCCAGCACTGGTTTAACCTGGTACTGATACAGCGTTAAGTTGCTCAATGTTATGCTATGAATGTTATTATATCACAGCTCTTGTTAAGTCTTCAGTTTTGCGAAAACACTCAAAGAAAAGATCTTGTAACAAAAACTTTTACCCAATTCAAATTACCCGTGTACCTTGTAACTTTAGTAACGTAATACATTCGGGTTAATAAAGTTAGTTCGTTCCTACCTTTTCTTAAGAACTCGATGCTTCTCAAAGAATGATGAGAAGAAAGCAAGCTTTAAGTTCGAAGTTTAACTTACAAGTTTATTGGGCTTCATATTGTAGAGATGGCTAAGAAAAAAATACGAAACGTTGTTAGCATCTTATGAAAGGTGGATTTTATGAGTTAATAAATCCACCACATTTCATGCACCATATTACGCATACACAATGTGAAGTTGAAGCATGGATATCTATTTTACTCAGACGTTACATTTTACACTTGTCTGACACGGGAGTTGAACGAAATCTGGAGACTGGGCAAAACTTAGCGTTAAGATTAACCAATAGACAGATCTTATTATGACGATTTCTGTCGATTATTGACGACGAGTAGTCACTTTTTTTTGCTCACCAAAAATTAAATAGTTTCCCAGCAATAACTTTTACTATGTTTCTTGTATATACAAAATGCATAGTTGACGGATTTTGACGGTACGTAAATTGTAATGGGTCATTTTACAACCAGTCTGTGACATTTGGCCTAATCCAGAAATACGAAGATTTGCGAAGCGCATACCTCTTCTGGTTGTGTAATTTTCAGGCCTACAACCGAAATGCAAATAAAAAGAAAACGCTCACTTTTCGAGCAAGTGTGTCCTCAAAAAGGCCGGGTGTGGTTGGTAGGTGTAGTTGGTAGGTACGTGCAACCCGCGTGTATCATAGAGGCACGCTGTTTTAATGTTACATCAGGTCATAAATATATGAGCATAAAGTAAAAGTACATATACTAGGACCATGGCAGATCCCCAGATGGCGGTCTGTTGTTTCCAGCCGACCCCCACGGGAATAGGCGTGTGTGGTTATTAAAGGCATGTAAGATCCATTTTAAGAAACAAACACTTTTGTTTCATCATTTTTTTTTTGTCAACATTGCAATTGTCTAACCAGTAATGTAAGAAACCAGGAGTGGTTTACATGTATTGTAATATCGTTTAGCACCAATAATAAACGACCACCAAATCGTTATTTTTTACTGTATACCGTACTGTAGTGGTAGGCATTTATGTAAAACGTATAATTCTCCTGGAAATATCAATACACGTAGACATCCAGTTTGTTAGCTTGTTGACATAAGTAAAGTACCTAATTAAATTACAAGTACCCAATAACATTGCCAATTTTTTAACAGCAACTTAAATTAAATTAATTAAATTGAAACAAAAAACTGCTGCATTGGTTGTTTTTTGTTACGTTGCGATCTCACCGCGAGCATTCACCAGTGTTGTAATTTAAAAATTCAACATTCGACTTGGTACAGAAACAAGTGAATCTGAACTGTACAAGCGAATACTCGCGGTGAGGGAACGCCTTTATAGAATTTATGTTACTTATTTTTTTGTACTTTCATGAATAATTAACTGAAACTCGCCGCAGTGTTGAAAAACCGTAGGTTGTACTTTGATTTTTATCGTTTTCATGAAGTAAAATGAACCACAGTTGTCTAGTTTAACTACCACTATAATTTATTCCTAAATAAAAGCAGCTTTTTGTGATAAATTACGTGCTTTAGTGGTATTATCATACGTTACGGTTTATAGACAATGTTAGTTCTTAGGAACCGCTAATATGAACGCAATGAAGGTTTTTCCGAATATTATGTAAAGAATTAAACGGTAGCTATACGTTCGTACATTGTATATACCAGAACCAACTGGTAGAGTTGGTTGCAGGCCACAATTCTGTTTAAAGACAGCGCTAAATCATACTTGTTTTTTGGAAAACATATTTACCGTTTAATGAATCCTTACTAATTTAAGTAGTAGGTAATCTAACGATGGATCCGAAAAAATAAATGTATGGTTCCCGTTTTTATCGTCTCTTCGCCAATCTCAGCTCTCAGCATCAATGCTGAGAGCTCAGGACCATTTTCTCTGCAGCCAAATTATGATGACACTCGTTAAAATACTAGAAAGAAAATAATACTGAAGTAGATCTATGTATGATAAAATGTCATTGTTATACTATTTTTATACGCAAGATAAGCATCAAATCAAAACCAGTGTCCAAAACAAAACTTAAAAAATAGTAAATGTCTAGTCTTTTACATGCATTGTGAGTACTAGTGCAAAGGCGTCTCAGTGACGTCTCATGATTCATTCGCAATAACTTAGGCAAAATTTTCCTTACATTTAAACACCTTATTATTAGTTATTATACATATAAACCGATGTTTAAAAATTAATGGCTAATGCTAGGATAAATACATACGCTTTTAGTTTTGTTTTGTAAACAAAGTTATTGTTTCTATTTTAAATCGTTTGTCCAGACAACAGTGGTCTGAAGTAACTACTTCGTGAGTTTTATAACGTTTCCAATAGCGAGCAAACCCCGACCTCTGCCCAGAGCTACTGAAACTTAGTGGTGCAGAAGTTATAATTTAAATATTCTGCTGGGAAGTTCAAGGATTGGCCAGTTGTACAGAACACGGAAACGCCTGCGCCCTTGCTAGAGTCGGTACTGTCAAGTGGCAACCCTTCCCTTTCTATAGACAGCCAGTTTATTACCAAGACTGTGATACATATTACGTTTACAGCGTGTATCAGAAAGATGTGGTCATATTACAGGGTGATTCAGATCATCAAACTGAACAACTCACCTGACCTGTACACACTTTAATACCTAATTGACTCAAATGTAGGAATGTGACAGCTGATTGACACCCTAAAATACCACACTTTTCTTGTACACGCTGTAGAAACTGATGGCTTTTATTTAAGACAGTTTGTGAGAATAGTTGTAGGTACACTCAACACACTTTCGGGCCCACAAACGCCGCTTCCAGCGCGGCGATTTCGTGCTCTGTGGGCGGTTCAATAATTTTACGTCGTCATTTTTTTGTAGTCATCACCGGTTTTTGCTGAAAAAAATGTTAAGCTGAACTAAATCTATCTAAATCTAAACCTTCACTTCCTTTTCCTTTCACCATAATCAACCACTTGCTGACGGCTACTATTCGACGAACCAGTTTATTAAGAATCTAATTCATTTATTAATTATATACCTCGGTAGGTAGACCCACGTATTCGTGGTATTCGTTCAGCCTAGTTAACGTTGAAGTTGATTTTGCATGACCTGTAAATGTCCTCACATAGGTGTAATACAGGGATGATTTAATCGATATCTAATCGTTTTCGAGTGAGTTCTGTTTTACGACACATTAACGACGACGACGTTGTCACTTCGTGTGCAGTAGTTGTTAAGTTATTTTTGTATCTGTATTTATTAGTTTATAGTTATTGTTTTTACACTTATACAACGTGTAACGTTAAATGCGCAAAACCTCAGACACCCCAAGTGATTTTTAATTCAATTAACCTAATTCTGAGAGAAAAAAAAATCATTAAAAAAAACGTAAAGGTTTTATGTGCTGTTTTAGTTTTACTGGAAATTCTGATTCTTTCTTTCTTTTTTTCCCGCGTATGAGAAAATTTAAATTGGACGACAAACATTTGTGTTTGTTAATCTATTTTGGCGGGTTTGCGCACGTTATGGCTTGACCCATGAAAAATAAACAGGGCAACATTTTTAATCAAGATTTTTTGAAAAAATGTGACCTGTATTAAAAAGTGGTTCAATTGATTCTGCTCGTTATTCTGATCAAACTATTGTCAGGTTTTGCGCATTTAACGTTACACGTTGTATATGTAATATGATTTTTGGGCCTTACTTGCCTGAAATAAAGGATATTGTGGTGTATTGTATTGTTTTAAGGGACTTACGTACAAAACATTAAATTAAAATATGTTTAATTTTCATGCCACTGGAAAATGAACACAGGTTTAGCGACCGGCCCTCGTTTGTGTGCTCAAGGTCGATTCTCTTTACAGTGAAGTCTGTTGGTTTTACTTGTAATATTCAGTTACGTTACCGCAGAACGTACGTGTAGCGTGCGATATAAATAGAGGTTAGGCTCGAGTTGTTCCGACCGTACTCATGTGCATAACAGACCGGTCCATTATCTTACCGCGACTAATAAAAACTAAAAGGAATTTCGGTACTTACCACTGACACGTGTTGATTGTTGCAATGTTGTCTTCTACTAAGTATGTTTAGAAACGGAACTCACGATCCAATCAATGTACGTTTATCTCTAGTCAAATAATTGCTACCAACTTTTGATTCTATAAAAAAATAGCTTTGGCAGCCGTATCGGTTTGTCTTTCACCGGGAAAAGATTTGTTCTATTGTTAGTATTTGACAAGTGTGAGGACGACTCATTGGATGATACGAGGCAAATGTGTTCTCTGCTAGCTGACCTCACGGAGTGTTGTTCACCGACCCACGGTGGCTTTGTTGTTCGTCCTTGAAAATAGCACCAGCCCTGTTTCTGCGACTTAAGGCCAACTGTTTTCCAACGCATACATTCAATACCTAAAAGAAAACAAAGATGACCCAATTTTGGAATGGAGTATGCATATACGCCTTTTGTTGAAATAGTGCCGTAACGTGGTACTTTCCTAGCCTCGCTACATGTTGACTGTGCTTGTATTTCGTAGCACGCTACGACATTTTGTGCATGTTTGATATTAACAAGCGTTATAGTGAGTACACGACATTTTCCCATGCTGCGTCATTCTTGTAGTCCCCCTAAAATGTGGGATGCCCACACTCTTGAGTGGACTAATACTATTTTGGTAAGGTACATGACGCTAAGCGGCGTCCGTGTCATAGTAAAACTACAAGTGACGCTTTAATGAGGTTTAAATTTTATGCAACGCGGGTGCTACGCAGGGTCTACGAGTTTTTTTTAGTCTTGTACTACATTTAGATTTCAGTTCTAGCACATGCATCTTATAGCAGTAATAAATAAGCGTTAATGAACAAGTTTTCTTCCTTCTTTCTTTGAGTCACAGATCTGATTTTTTTATCCTTTACCATTATATTTATTTACACAAGTATATGGTCCTACGCGGTGTCTACGCAGATGGCTACATTTTGTGCTACGATTTTTCGTAGACGGGGCCTTCTCGTTTCAGGATACCTGAGTTTATAAAAAGCCGTAGCGTGGGAATAATAAATGAGAAGTTAGAATGTTGTTATGTAATTAAATAGGTAAATAACTAAGGTTGCTCAATGATATTAATAAATAATGATTAATACATCTATCATATGTGACTATGGGGATTAATGGACAAACCATTAGCAGTTTTTCAATAGCTGCTCTGAGTATGATACCCTTGTGCCTCGGTGGTCCTGCACCAGTTCTCCTTCAGGTCGTGTCGGATTGCATTCCCACCGAACTATGAGACTGAGGGAAGAAACAGTGCACCTGTCATTGTGCGCAGTCTTGTGACTAGTATATGAATGTGAGTAAATTAAGACAGGATCCTTTTATTATTCACAGAAAAACTAACAACTTATACCTACATTACTTGTGAATGAGCGAAATTTTGTTTTTGTTCGTCAGACTTATATGGTGTGCTTGAATAGTAGGACTACTACATTTATTTTTTTATAATTTTTTACATGATGCGAGGGTCGTAGCAGGTGGCGTTCTGTGGTTTCTGCCTACCCCCTAGGACAAAGCCGTGAGTTTATGAATGAACCACAACATGATGCTCGCAACAAGCGTGCGTTTTGAACGTGGGCGTAGCAAAAGGAGTATGTCCGATCTTGGCATGTGACGTTTTGTAGTTTCCCTGTTTCCATTAGTGTTTTCCGTTAATGGACGTTTGTGGTCTTTGAGTCTTATAGGATTTCGATTATTATTAAAAACTGACTAGATTTCACACTGAAAAATATTCTAACAAATTAAACATTTTTCTGTTACTTCCCAAACTCATGCGTTTCTAAACGGTTTCTAAAGAAGGTACTTACTTGTTTTAACCGAACAAAAGACATTTAAATACGATAGACGGGACAAAGCAAACAGTGAACAGCGTTGTAAATGGTCGTAATCTACTTGCATTCCGTGTCAAACTTGGCAATTATGGCATTTTGCTATATGGCCTCATTGAGATAACAGTTTTTCTATGACATTTATTCAACCGGCCTCTATAGTATGGTGCAAGACTTTGCACCACGCTGAAGTTGTCTGAAATAATTATGTTGGCCACGTTGCATATTATTACACCTTACAAATTAAGAACATAAGAAGGGGGAATTATATATATTGAGGTTGTAGTTTTACTGACAAAACCATGAGTAATTTATTTACCCTGTCTTGGAGTCATGAAGTCTCGACATGAAATGTAAAAGTTTTATAGATCAAAATTATCATGCATTGCAAGAATCACCTGTATGGCTTGATGATGAGAAGGTACTAACAAACCCGGGCACCAAGATGTAAAATCTGAACAGCATACTGCGGCGACCTGTGCAATAGCGACACATTAAAATATCAAATAAAAAATAAAACATAAATGTAATTAATAGGTAAAACTTCACCTGCAATAAAGATCCTTATTAAAAGCTTAACAGTATTCCTAACAGTATTATAATTTACTTTACAGTGGCAGCTCATTTGAAGGTCAATGGCAAAATGGCAAGCGGCACGGCCTGGGCGTGGAGACGCGCGACCGCTGGCTGTACCGCGGCGAGTGGACGCAGGGGTACAAGGGCCGCTACGGCGTGCGCCAGAGCACGATCAGCAACGCCAAGTACGAGGGCACCTGGGCCAATGGACTCCAAGATGGATACGGCTCCGAAACATACGCTGATGGCGGTCAGTATTATCTCATTTCTTTCATTGCCAAACTATTGGAATTCAGACGAAAATACATTACGTTTACATGGCCATGGCATTCTTCGCTAGGTAGATCCGTTCGTTACAAGAAAATACATTATTGTTAATCTGATGAGAACACACAAAGCTATTGTTTTAATACGAAAATAAACTATTGAAATCCTGGTTAGCCTAAGATATGCTATAGCATAGTTATTTTTGTAATACATTAATTTCATAACTATTTGTTATAAGCGGTGTTCGCCTCACGAGCATGACCCAGATTGTAATGGCGTGAACTAGGAAGGAAACCCTTTTGCTTGCGCAATGTTTGCTGTCGGAAAGTAATGTCTGTAAACTATGCACCGTGAGGACAAAAAAAAACTAACTAAACATAATACAATAGATAGATTTGCTCGCAATAAAAAAGCAAATGATAAAAGGAACGGAATGAGTACCTACGTGGACTTATATGGTTTTGTTTCTCATTTATTTCGAGATTTCAATTACGCATGCACCTATCAATATCCATATCACGTGTATTGAACATTCATATGACGGTAATTCATGTTGTGCCAAGCGACAGATAAAAATCACAATCAATGGTGGTATAATTTACCGAGTTATATATATATAACTATATAATGAAGTCCAAACTTGGACTTAATTTAGATAATAGTTTGCGACGTTGTGTGTGAACGTCATATGTTTCCTGACGGCGGCATACCGTTGACTCATGCTCTCAATAAAGATTTGTCATTCATAAAATTAAAATGATGAATTCAGTGATTTGTAACATAAGAATTTCACCTTTAACAATATTACGACTCCTTTTATTATATCAAACTGAAGCTTTCAGTAAAGGATTTGTAATTGTTGTACCTATTTAAATATTTACGAAAACAACTGCCGAAAATTACTTTGCCGAAATTTATTTGTACTTAACTTTCGTACCGTTCACAAACATTCATCTTCTTTATAATTTAGCTAATTTCCTCGAGTTCTGACAAACTTTAAGCGATTTAGTCCAACTGATCATAATGTTAACACTTACTCATAGAGACATCTTTAGAGCTGTATTATAAATATTATAAACATGTTGATCACTAACGGCTCTATCAAGTGTGCGTAGCCCAGTTACTCGTATGCATTGCAATGAAAGTTTTCAGTAGTTTTCTCGATGAATGATCGGAGTGAGGCGGCCCTGTGCTCCGCCGCCCGCCACTGAGCGGCCCGCGGCCCTCGCCGGCTAAATATAGCACAGGCACGCCTGCCGCGCCGCCTCGACACACAATCATGTCGACCACTCATTTAATACTAGGGGCTTCAAAAAGTAAAAATCACACCCTAATTACACGGACATATAGTCATCTCTACATTCCCTTAGATAAACTGATGTCCGAACTAAACTATCGTTTCTACCACCTCCACCACTCTATATCAAACTGTGACCGGTTTAAAGTGTGTTCGAAAATTGAATGACATTTATAAACGTTTTTATGCTTGATGGCTGTTCGTAAAAATAAACGTACATATACAGCTGAAAGGGATGTTATAAACACAGGAAATATAAGATTTGACACAGTTTTACACCTTTTAGTACGGAAAACGTGCTAGACATTACATTCATGAATGCAATTGACGTCATACGGTGCTTGAAGATTGACTATAGCGAGATTGACTATGAGAAATAAGTCGTGCCATGGACTTCATTCGTGTTCTCAAGTGATTGATGCAGAACATCAGTAAAAGTCAAATTTACATTGCTTATTTATGTAACAAGATTTTAATATGATTTAAAACCTAGAGGTTGACGCATTTTTACCTATAATTTTGGCGTCCATCTTTTATATTCTCTTTAGAATATTGTTTTGATTGATTCATTTTCTTCCGTTCCTTTTGTTTTCGTATGCATATACATAACTACTACGAAAAGAGCAATTAAAACCTACAGGTGGAATCTATCAGATATAGGTACTATAGAACGTAATCCACGTTTTGGAATAGGGAAATGTTGAATCGCTCTTGACTTGTACTGGTGATAGATTAGCGCATTTGCTCGTAATATTTAAAGACCCACCGGACTCGAACTCATGACGTCTTTACATCGCATTTGCTGTTCAACGTGCCATTATTGTGCGATTACAGATTAGCGAACGATCAGTATTTTCTTTATCTCTTTCCAACTGCATATTACATAAGTAGTAGCTAATGGTATTATGATAAAACCCTTGTCAGGCTTCTGTCGCTCTTAAGTGGTTTATCTCTACAAAATTAATAGCAGGCGACTTATGGTGCTTATCTAGTTATCATCAGCATACATGTTTTCCTCTGTTACAATAGTGATAATAAGCCCACAATTTTATGTGCCATGTTGGGGTAGTACCATGCAGCTACCAGCAAACACTTGTGAAATAAAAACTTGGCCGACAACTCAAATTAAAAGAAGCCCATACACCTTTAATATTATATTACGTACGAAGAGGATAATTTTAACACGAACACCGTTTCCACATAGCACATAGAGCATACTCAATTTTTTTGCAAATGCGACGTCGCGCACTAACTTTCTATTGAGATTGAAGATTTTTGAAGAAAAAAGTCGTTCTAGGGGAAAGTAAAATCATTGGAGGAAGTTACAACACAAAATAATATAATACGGCTGTAAAATGTCTCTTGGAAATCAAGACACATTTAACAGCCGAATTAGTAATTTGTAATGATAACTTGTGTATAATACGCGGATGCAAGCAGTTAACACACAGACACAAAATTTGATACCAAGTGGTAATAATCTGAAGGAAAATAATTTCATATTCTCTGTTTATTTAATTTCCTGTTTGAAATATAATGAGGATTTTTTTGCAAAACGTATCATATTAAGAAAAAAAAAAAAAAAATGGGCACCAAAGCACCCGATGAACTGTTGCGTTGTTTGAGGTTCCATATTCAAATTGCACAGAAATTGCACAGGGCAGTCGATCAAAGTTTCAAAAAGTAAAGAAGTCAGATCAAAGTTTGTCAAAGCAAAAATCAAAATTTCGGTGGCACTTTTTCAACTTACTTTAACATGAAGTTTTGTGCGTATGCGATCAATAGCGTTTTATTATTTTGCATCTATCAGTCGTGATATCATTTGCGCCTAACAGGTGTGGGTTTAGTCCTGTGATTGCCTCCCAAAAAACTTTAGTGTGATCTTATGGTGCGTACAGACTATGTAACAAAACATGTTATATAACATTGTTATATAACATTTTTCAGTCATAATGCAATGTTGAATAACAAGACTCCATACTGTGGATGTCTTTTAAAACACAAGTTATACAACAATGTTACATAGTTTGTACGCACCATTAGGTGGCACGGGGGCCAAGAATGGTAAAATTTTTGGTGGATCGATTTGCTGATGATTTAATAGTGTTTTCATAGTAAGCTACAGTTATGACTAGTGATATAAGTTACGTATAAATCAGTGATATTAATTTAATTGTAATTTCAAATTACAATTTGAAATTGCTCAGGCTCAGACTACCAATATGGTTATAACGAGAACCGATAGAGTGCGGCACTCTTGAAACATTCAGTCTTCAGTAAAAGACATCCAGATTATCCCTCGGCAGACTATTTGGCATGGCGAACGTCCCGTGGCATTGCATAGATTCAAAGGATGGAGTAAGGAGGAAGGAAAGGGAAAAGCCGAAACAGTTTTTTGAAGTGTGTCACCCAACTCACTGGCGAGCGGTCTACGAAAAGATTAACTGTGGCGAGGTAGTGCATCAAAATCAAAAGTCATCTATTCAAATTAGGCCAATAATCAGCATTTTTTGAACGTCAAAATTACAAGAGACATTCCCCCAAAACGCCCGCCCTTCCCCACTTCCTAGTGTTTTAGCTGGAAAAAAGAAGTGGCGGAATAAACTCCCGAGCAACACATCTATCTTCTATACAATAGTGTTCAAGTTAATATAAACAATTACATTAAATTAATGTCACATGTCAGTTAGCACAAACCAATAATAAAATAAAATATTTAAAATATACTCAAGAATAAATAAAGCCTCCAGGCGGGTTGCAGGGAAAGGGAAGCCGTCGCCTCCTTCTGCGAAGCAGTCATGCTAGCGAAGGAGGTGGCGAAACGTGAGAGGGAGAGAACCTCACGTCCCAGCCTCCGCGGGAGACGCCCCGGGCGTCGGAGGGCAACCAGTGGCCCCCGGCCACCGTAGGCGCGGGCCTGTGGACGGTGAGTAATGGGCCAGCTCACCGTCCGTCCGTCTTATGACGACAGGCCGTGCCGACGGCGCGTTTGTGTTCCACGCGCGCCTCAAGGAGATGTCAGCAAATCGGAAGGGGTCCGAGAGGGCCGATGCCTGTCAGGGCTCCGGGTTGTTCGAAAGAGATACCGCGGCCCTGGAACACAAAGGGCGAAGAAGGAACATAGATGGGTTTTAGTCAGTACAAGTCTGACACTTCCTCGCGCTCCGCCCAAAGCGGGAGGTCATTTGATGATTTCCCATCCGTAAAAAAAAAGGCGGGTTGCACGACATTGGTCAAGTCAGATATTCGTCAAATCGGCAATTCGTCAAATTTGATATTGGTCAAAGCTGTAATTCGTCAAATCGTCTTTTGGTCCAATTACGAAGCCGCAGCCGGGGCGTGCCCGCTTACACGTGCAATGTTGGTTTTTGCGTACAATGTTGGTTTTTGTAACAGTAACTTGAAGCCACAGATGATAAACTAAGACCCCAGAGCAAGAAAAGAAACTAAAATAAAATCGAATTACTAATAATAGTACAAAAACCTGGTCAACAAGACGACCAGTCACCACAAGCAGCACCCGTTCACGAGCATAACGTGAAGATCAGCCATAACCCCCCCTCGCCATGTTTGAGGGATGGAGTTAACCCGACCGCTAACGCTACCGCAAGCAATGACATCTAAGGGAGCATGATAAAGTTGCTGCCAGTTTCTGAGGCAAAAAATAAATATTATTATATAAATTAAAATCAGTGGTCGGGGTCGCGTGTTAACAATAAAACTCATTTAAAACATCATAATGAGGAGATTAGGTAATCAAATAATAGTACATTATGATATAAGTGCGGTAAGTTGAAAATTACAGCCAAGGCGATATTGCTAGCCCGAGCCGTAGGCGAGGGCTACAAGAAAGCAGAGGCTGTAATTATCAAAGCGCACGTATGTCATACGACGTTTTATAACACATTTGCGAGGAAATAAATAAAATTCGGATGACATTTTCAAACAAAAACAATAGGTACAGCGTAAAGAGAAAGCGCGCGGGATAATTTTTACGCTTTTTTTAAGGCAAAGGCACAAAAACAGCCAGTATTACTAATAAAGTAAATTAATATTTTTGTGTTTTGTTACAGATAAATGGTTGTAATTTATGGTCAAAATTGATTAAAGAATTAAATGTTTATTTATTATATTTTATCTCCCAACTTAATTTTATTAATAAAATGTTGACTACTTTTCTGACATAAAAACTCTTTGCTAAGATTTAAAAAAGTACCGTTCGTTTTAGACGGAGCATTATGATAAGCCGTGCGTTTTACTTTACATTACCGCACTAGTGCGTAATGTGATACATTACGATACTGAACTTGGTGCAATAAGAGACCCTTTACGAGCAAATGTGTTATAAATAAAATTGAGTTATGCATACAGACGAAAAAATCCTTACTTAACCCATTCGTTTTCCTTCTGAAAGTCTCCACCTGGGCATGAGTTGCCATGGCTGAACTGGAAATCTTTGAATAGATTTCGGACCCAGGTTGGTCGCTGCAAGCAAAACCTGCTCAGGTGGTCATTACTGTCTCTGCCCTGGATTGTAAATGAGGTGTTTTTCCACAAACGATAGGGCACTTAATATCGTGTCCTACGTGTCCTGCTGTTTGTACATTACAGGAACTGATGGACGCTACAGAGGGCGCCAAACTAGTGGCTCAGTTCTGGGCCGACACAATTTAGATTGCCATCGACACGCTAAGAAGAAGAATGTTTTTTGTTTTCGTGGTTTTGGGTCATGAACTCATAGTGATAGATCAGATAAATAGTAGTAGTAAATATTTTTTTACCATAGAGAGTTTTACTAACCGATGATGGTTATATATATATATGTATATATAGAATTTGTGAGATTATATTGAGAGTTATTAGTGAGATTAAAGGTTTGTAACAGACAAATTAAATTTTGGACCCACTTATTTAAAATTTAGGTATGTACTTTAGATTTAGGTGGCCTATTTTCAATTTTGGTGGTCACACTAGACTTTCAACTATAATATCTCAAAAAGTTATTAAGATATTCTCAGACCGCTTGCAGATCCTTATAGATGGTACTTTCTATTCTTATACCAGGTCGTTTTTTTTTACGAAAACTGAAGAAAAAATTTCGTCACTAAAATTAAATAAAAGTACACTTTGTTGACATTGACCCATTTGAGAGCAGGTTTTCTAAAAAAAATAATTACTCCCTGCCTTAACTAATCAACGCATCAGCGTCACTCAACTCTAAACCTTAGAGTCAGAGTCGTAGTATTTTTAGTGTCAGGTTTGAATTTGTATGATCCAAAATGATAAAACTGTCGACTATGATTCCAGGTACATACCAGGGACAATGGATGCGCGGGCTGCGGCACGGCTACGGTGTCCGTACGTCGGCGCCGTTCGGTCTGGCGTCGCACTACCGCGGGGGCGCGCGCGGTCACCGCGGCTCCTTGTCTTCGCTCACCGAGGGCGGTGCCGACCCCTCAGAGCAACGCACTACTCGCATGGACGACGCCCGCGGCGGCTTCGTGCTCACCGTCCGCTCCGACCAGCCTTCCGGACGTCGCGGATCTCTTATCGGCAAACCTAAAGGACTGCTGCACGTAAGTTGAGTCTGCTATTAATATCTATGCTGTACACTACCGGACCTCTACTGGAAAAAGAGGACGCAATTCTCGTATTCGCCTTGCTGGGCACGCGGGCCAGATCCTGACATTGTTTTTTTCACTGGTTACGTTACTGATTTTCACTTGCTGTAATGAGTGTCTATTTTGGAACATTTTACTTCAAAATGAAACGTACTTTTACGGGTGCTATGACATGGGTTTACAGCTTAAATCCAAAAGTGCCTGCTTTTGGACTTAATATTTTAATCCCATAGTCCGTTTTTTTTCCGTAATCCAGAGTAAGCGCAAACTATGTACAATCAATGCAGGACAAACGAATCAAACTTTAATTTAAGCAGTAATACTGATAAAATGGGATCTTTTCGTGAGTATTTTAGGAATGACCTATTTAATTATTTGCACCCACTCCTGGACAAACAAAACCAAAATACAAAAGGATAAATTATGTAGATCCCTCAAAAATTCCTTTCTAAGCTATTGAACTCCACTTACTAAGACGACGTATAATGTTTTCAGAAATGGCGCAAACAGCGCAGCGTCGGCGAGCTGGACGGCACCGGCACGGGCTCGGTCCACTCCGGGGGCTCGGGGGGCTCGGGCTCTTCATGGGTCTCCTCGGTAGACAGCACCCACTCCGCTATGACCCATGCCTCTTTGCACACAAACTCAAACGCAAGTTTCGTTGTCGAGGTGGGACTTTACTTATTTGGTTTAAATCACAAATTGATCACCCACATTATCGTTCGCATGTTGATGCAATGCCATCTTGATGCCCTCCACCCCCGGGCCGATCCCTCGCTAGCATGGCTCCACACAAACCCAATTATCTACACAAACCCATTAATAGATATTGATCACGCATAATATATACGCGTAGACCCAGTCCTAACTAAAATAAACATGTTGTCATGATTGTGACACACCATCTCTAACTCTGAAACCTATATGTTTATTAACAATGACACACTTTACATCCGAAATGGGAATCTTTCACATGTGTTAACAGAATGACTATGTAAATAAAAGTTTACGACGAATACAACGAGTGGAATGCCATTACACGTTTGTTCGAGGAGACGCACAATTCTCTCATTTTTATCCCTCGATTCGATGTATAATCTACGTCTGAATCAATTTCTATTGCAAATAATGTTTTTTATATGTGGGGATTAATACTTTGCGTTTTGGTTTTGTTTAATAACCAATACCTATCTAAGGCATTGTCTAAAAATGGATAAAATACAGGTTTCCCTAAAAAAAATCAAATAGAGATGTTGAAAAGTAGTTTTCCTTTGACAGGATGAACATTTGGATGCGAGTGTCACAGAAACTTATATGGGCGAATGGAAAAACGATAAACGTACTGGGTTCGGTATCAGCGAGCGCAGTGACGGCCTTCGGTACGAGGGAGAGTGGTCGGCGAACAAAAAGTATGGATACGGCGTTACGACGTTCCGAGACGGCACGAGGGAAGAAGGCAAATATAAAAACAACGTACTTATAACAAGCCAGAAACGAAAACATTTATTCCTCATGCGGTCCGCGAAATTTCGAGAACGTGTTGATTCAGCAGTAAACGCAGCGCAACGTGCCTCCAAAATAGCATTACAAAAGGCTGATATCGCTATTTCCAGGTCAGTGTAGTATCAGATGTTTAAAGGCCAGATTAAGGCCACAATTAAATAATATCTTTTTCAAATTACACACTTTCACTAAGAAAACATTTCCATAATTGTTACAGAACCGCCACGGCTCGAGGGAAAGCTGAACAAGCCGACGAATCGGCAGACCAAGCAAAAGAAGACTGTGATATAGCGCAAGCTACTGCGAAGCAGTTCGCTCCAGATTTTAAGCACCCAGGCTTTGACAGAATAGGATTAAGAGAAAAATATAGACAAAAGGTTTACGATGCACAAGTTGCAGCAGCCGTATCACAAGAATCTGAAAAGATCTTGGATGGAAAGAGCATTCCAAATCATATCCCTCCGATGCATTCACAGATTCCCCAAAACAATAGAGCTCCAAATGCAATACCCTCCAGAAGACCTTCGACACAATATCCTAAAGCCGTAGATCCACGGCTCCCGAACAGTTCTAACTACAATACAGACAATAGAAATCTTGGACCTCCGCACGATCCGTACTATTCGTCAAATCAAGATAACTGGAAATCAGCAAATACTACGCCTCAAATTTCGCCCGACAGCCAAAAATCATACTTACCAAATGACCAGACCAATCAATACGGACCTATCTCACAAAGCAGTCAACAACAGCAGCAAGGTTCCTCTTACAGATTCAATCAACCAAGTATGGACCAAAGTGGCCAGCAATATGTCAACCAAGATCGACGACTCTCCTCGACTAACAGACCACAACCAAACCAAAGACCCCAACAGAATGAATGGAACCCTCCTCAAGCTCCTCCCCGACGACAGAGTGTGCTCGGTCAGCCTTCCTATGACGCACAGGGTAACGTATACGTTGACAGTGGACCCGCTGCGTATGGACGAAATGAGCTTCGAACTGGAACCGTACACTCTGAGGGGCAGGCAATGCCGACGAGTCAGCAACCCTATCGTCCAACGATCGATTCCCAAGGTTATAGACAACCGCATGATCAACAAGGATACGGCCAACCGCAAGATCATATGTATCGTCAGTTGCCGAATGACAATCAGGCATATCGACAACCAGGCTCTGCTGATCAGGGATACAGACCCAGTGCTCCTACTGAACAAGATATTGTCAACGGAGCTCGGCCAGCAGGACCGCGTCCGTCCATTGACTACTTCGATCACTACAAAAGGCCTCCAAGTCGAGATTCAAGTGTCGACCGGTACGGACGGCGGTCGCGGCAGCCGTCTGTGGAGGCGGCTCCAAGTGGAGGCTCCCGGGCAGGCTCCGTAGCTCCGCAGCCCGCAATGCCGTCTCGGCCGGCGTCCCGCGCCGCAACACCTGCAGGAAACGGCCATCTAGCGTCTGGCCGTGGTTCTATATCATCTCGTGCGGGTTCACGAGAACCTCAACCATTCGAGGACTCACTTTTGAGAAAACGGACGCTCGGACAAGAAATAACACCATCACCTTATCAGCCCAAACGTACTGAAAGTTTGTATGTGGCTCAAGTACCAGAACCACCGCCGCCTGCGCCGATGAGGGGCGGAGGGGGTGGCGGAGGCGGGGGAGGCCGTAAGGTAGGTTAATTACAATTACAAGTAAAACATAGGGAAGGTAACGCTAGGTAGCACTCACAGAGACTACCGATTCAACCAGATAAAGAGCTTATGACCTAATAGTACCTAATTCTAACCAAAATCAGTAAAAGCATCTTTAAAAAAACCAGACAGATTGCGAGAAAGACTCGCGCCCTGTAAGTTATGTCAAAAGCTGTGCCTGGTTACCCAAAGTTCTAACACTTTTGATGGAGTGAAGAGCAGACGACTAAATTAACGTGACTTCGTAATAACTTGTTCTGTGATACCCAAATGCTTACAATATTTCATGATGTTAGGTACCCTATAGGTTTGAAATAATCAAAATATATTTGACATAATTAACTCTGTCTCTCATGATTGCATTGAGATAAGCTTGTTTCTTCCACAAGTACAAGGGACCGCAATTAAACATGAAATTAATATCAAATACAAGCAAAGACAATTGACACTTTTACACACTGCTAGGAAAGATAAACCATACAGACGAATAGATAAAACCATTTAATCATTGTGATTAATTTCTTAGAGTTGAGTTCCATTAAAAAAAAATCCTTTAGTCAAATTGGATGAAACAACGACAAAGCTATCTTATCTGGTGATCTATTGTGTATCTTGGCCACGGTCGCTAAAATCGAAAGTTAGTTAATTATTTTAATAAGTTCAATTTTTTTAAATTATCTCTAAGTGTATCATCCGGTTTCCCTGTTTCCTGATCATTATAATCTGAATCTCTTCAAAGTTTGGGTGAATCGGTTTCTTCTAATAGACAAGCGTGTTGCACCCTAGGTCGCAACATCGCTTCATATCAGGCGAATTGCGGCCAAACACAAACTTTTGTTAAATATAAATTTATGAATAACCCTCCTGTCGAAGGTCAGGTATATGTAATTCTCAAGCCTTAGATATCAGGAAATAATTTAATAATAAATAGTAGATTCCTACTTTGATGCAAGTGTGCAAAATTATTGAACTCTAGGCGAGTTTATAGCCCGAGCCGAAACCGAAGGCATAATACAGCTGAGTGGGCAAACATAAATGCTCGGGTTTGAAAGTGTCATAGGTACTTAAGACTCGTAACGAGGAAATAAATACAAGGTGTAAACAGAATTTTTGAAAAAGTTGGAACCTTGGCGTCCAATATCTTAGTAACTTGAAGGTCATTTACACCCTTTATTACATTCTGTTACAAGTATTTGAAAAATAGCACGCAAAACATTATTTTGAGAAAACTGACTCGAAAGACAAGGGAAGTTTCAAGAAAACAACATTAACTTTACGGCACTTAATTTCAAATCGGTTTGCGATGGATTCATTCGTTTATGAGAGCCTATCATCATATTTTGAAAACCCGCCTTTGATGGACCTGCGAATGGGTTGCCTGATGAAATGAAGTCAAGTTGAACTTTCACAAAAAAATAAACTTTTACTTATTTTTTAAATAATGCGTTAAAAGGTTTTCATATAGGGTGGTTTTCGGTTGTCAAGTAAAATCGTCCTTGACTTCAATTCATCAGGTAACCTATTCGTAATATGTTTGGTTATGTATTAAGATGGCTAAAAATATTTGTTATTCGGTAAAAAGATAATTGAAGGTCGGTCTTAGGCAAGATCTTAGACTATTTGAAAAGTGTCATTTTAGGCGTAGATTTCTCACAATGGGCAGCATAATTGGAGAGATGGAAAATTTCCAAAAAATCTTATTAAAATTCGATTTCACCAAAACAACCGGCCAAGCTAGTCGAGTTCATAATTATTGCAAATTAAGTCTAGTGTCACCTATTTCGAGGAATGCAATAAATCACCAATCAATTTGTACAGTTATATCTTTTATGCACTAAGAAGCAATACAAATCATTTGTCTTAAATATAGCCACTTCTTGCAGAAGTAATAAAAATGAAGAAACTATTCATGGCTGGTTATTTTACGTCAGTTAGTCAGTACTACCAGGTTATCAGTCTAAATATGATTTACATGCAAACAGGCAAAGAAATACGAAGAATAATTACGCCATGTGAAATTCGGTACCTCAAATTTCCCCCTAGATTAGTCAAGTATTTAATTAGAAGCTCAGTATAGTTAAAAAATATTATTGAAATATATTTGTTGCCACGTCATCCTCTAAAACTACAAAAGATAATTGGTTAGTGTCCAACTGTACATATTTACACAAAGATGAAACAAATTTTTCGCTTTACACGTAAGCAACTGAATAAATGAAAATTTAGTTTAGTAGCGGTTGCCACGTCAAAATGTTAGCGGTGATGAGTAATTTTACTGTATAAAACGCATCGTATTATTTAGAGCAAAAGTCACTGTAACAATATATTCTACCAACAATAGCTAGCCATTATGTTACTACAGCTGCTAACTTTTCATTATTTTCTGGCATCTACAGGCAGAGGCTAAACTTATTCGTAGTATCTCAAGTAAACAAAAAGCACAAAACACGTTCCCGAACAGTAATATAATAAATAATGTAAGTGCTACTAATCGTGTTAGATAATAGACAAAGACAAGTCTCTCCTCAACCTCGTTACGCGCAATTTATGAACAAGGTCACCCCGGTTATTGTACGGTTTGTGCACTTAAATAGCTGACCACTGAAATACGGTATTACTAAATAGGAGATCGAAACATGTTGTATTTCATTCGAATCGTCTGTTTATAGATAAATTATAACAAATATGAGATGGAATAGACAGTTTATTAAGATTGATTGACTGTTTTAGCAGTTGAGCAAAGTATTTAGGCCCAAATTATATATTACGCTGGAAATGAACAGCTTGGTCGAAGATACTCAGTATTAACAACGCGATAGATGCGCGAGTGGCATTGCAATAAGTTTAGTAATGACACGGCACTAGGCGGGCGGGCGGGCGGGGATCGGCTCAGCGCCCAGCCCGTTCTATTTCTAATTTAAGACAGTCACTCGCTGCCGCTTTCCGTGTATCACCTCTTCGCTATATATAACTAAAATACATTAAAACTCAAAAAATACTTTGCAAGTTAGTCACTAGACCAAATTACACGCGATTATTTGTAAAATGTCAATCAATACGTAACGTTAAACGGTGCTACTTTACCTTTATATAAGTCAGAAAAACATGTGAAGAGTTTGTGAGCCGTGATTCGTAGATTTGGATAAAGTTGTGTAATTATCGAAAATGTGGTACCAAGGCGACGAAGATGATGAAGAGGATCTTATGTGCTCCCCGGCGATCCTCGCCAGGCGAGCATCCGAGAGCTGGATTAACGTACCTCCCGCGGAGGTAAACTAAGTCACATAACCTTATCACTGACTGGCACTTTGAATTAGTTGAAATAACCTTAACCAGTGATAAAGTATTTAGTAAGTAAATACCTTACGAAACATAACACAACGAGCTAAGCTCAATCAATCGATAATGTTTAACAGATGTACTACAGGTGCGGTGTGCTCGTACCTGCGATATTCAAAGGTCAAAGAGTATGTATCCACTCTTAGATGCATTGATTTCTACGCAAATAGGCACTCGCTTTTCCTTTCAATTGAAATTTCATTGGATTTGTTTGTACCGACAGATAAATCAACTTGTTTTTCTAAACGGCCCTCGCCCCGAGCCAGATCTCCGGCGCAAATGTAAACGAAA
The DNA here is from genome assembly GCA_963082945.1 of Cerastis leucographa. Classification (NCBI taxonomy): domain Eukaryota; kingdom Metazoa; phylum Arthropoda; class Insecta; order Lepidoptera; family Noctuidae; genus Cerastis; species Cerastis leucographa. The sequence continues at coordinate 13,351,320 of OY720383.1, forward strand.
ACAATTTTGTTATCTGACTCTTATTGCACAGCGTTTAGGTTTACAATACAGTGATTCATAACAAGATTTTTACTTTGCTTTCCCACACTAGTGCGAGAAAGTACACACAGATAAATATAAAGATATAATAGTCAGTAATGTGAGTTTTGCTACTCCGAGTCAGAGCCTCTCCTTGAAAATGCGAAGCATGACACACACAATATAAAACATTACCCTCCTTCTGGGTCAGTGGGGTAAAAACTGGGAGTCAACTTTCCTTTTAATGTTACTAAATTTTGTTTTGATTGATTTGATTGCAAACAATGACAAACTTTGCACACTTAATTGCATCACGATGTAAGTGATATATTTTACCATCAATATTATCTGCCTTTTTCCAACGGTCGGCTCCCAGTCTTACCGGATGCAGCTGAATACCTGTATTGATAATATTGTTGTGAAGGATAACCTTGATAAAGTATTTTCTCGAATTGAACATATATCATGCATACTTAGCAACCATATAACAGAAGGTAGTATTGCTTAATTCGTCCATTTGATTAAAATCTTCTTATTAAAATTCAATTCAGGCACATGTAATGACAGACAATACAGTGTAGTTTCTTATGTAAAGAAAGTGTAGCGCTCGCTGAAAATGAAAGTTCTTCACCCTTTGCCGATCGGAATACCCATCGGTCGCCCGACTTCTAATCCAATAATTATTATTTTTTAGCAGATGCTAAGCACGCCGCAGACCCTTCAGCGTAAGAAGTCGTTGCCGGACGTGGCGGGGATGCCCCGCATGCCGGACGGCGGCGGCATGTCCCGCGAGGAGGTGTCGGCCCTCGGCTCGGCGCGGCGCGAGGAAGTGCGCCGCATGCACGAGGAGACCGAGAAACTGAGGGCCAACCCTCTGCTCTACCTAGTTAGTCCGCAAGTTAAGGTTCGATACTCACTCCCTTTATCATTATCATAGATCAATATCCTCAATGAAGAACTTTATTCAGCTGCTACGAAATTGCTACGAAATGGCTACGAATGCTACGACACACTTCATTACAGAATACTAGCATAAATTATTGGCCCTTTCCTCTTATATAGCCGTAAATGCCGCCGTAAATGTAGTGTACACTGTTCGCAGGACTGGTTCTCCCGGCAGCAGCTGGTGATCCTAGTGCTGTTCATCAACATCTCTCTGGGCATCATGTTCTTCAAGCTGCTCACGTAGCATCGGCGTGTGGCGCATGCGCGCCTTCTCTTCTCGATGCTGTAAACGATACTTTTGTAAATATTTGTAATTTTTGAACCAGAATAGTCCAAATATTATTTGATGTGCGACGAATGTTTAAAATAACATTTATTCTTTATTCCTTTTTAATACGAGAGTTACATCCAATGAAAACGTATTTTTTTGTCAATAAGGACTTCAATTTGCTAGTGTAAAGTACACGTTTGACGTTGTGAAAATGTGCAAAGAATGACGATACAAGAGTGAAAACATTATCCAAATATTTCGTCGAGCTAATAATTTCGACTTGTTTTGTGCGGGAGTGAATTGAACCTGTTTTGTGTCCGGTAATCGGAAACTTCGAATGTAAGAAGCACGTTGTTCTATAAACCTGCATATTGTAGGTTTATTTATGCCTTCTATTATGAAGCTTAACGCCTTTAATGTAATTTTAACAGCTGCGGTGTTGTTGAAAGCAGAGAGTTTTCGAAGAATTCATGGTCGCTTGTTCATGTGGGAGGAAAATATACCTATATATAAATACTATATATATTGACAGCCCCGAGGAAGTCGTTTGTTGCAATACACGACGCAGCCCCTGCGCTCTGCAGCAGCTGTCGAGACCTTACATCCATGTAGCATCCTAATTCATCAGATTGTAGAGATTGACCGAATTAGGTATTTGAAAACTTTTCCACCACTAGTGAAGTCGGTTATGGGGACGTTATTATTACTAAATGTTATTGTTGCTAAGTCAAAGTTTAAATAATTAATAAATTATATTTGTCAATTTTTAATAGTTCGTGCTGATTATTAAGAGATTGAAATATTACGTACCCCGAGTGATAATAAAAGCACAAAATATGTTAGATATAGGTATCTACTTGTTTCGAAAGTGTATATAAGTAATAATGATATTAATTAAAGTTTTACAAATATTACACAAAGTACGCATACCTACCTATAAGTAGATACGTTGTTATGCTTGCAAAATGTACAAGACAAAAAATTAAATGCATGTGCATTATTTTCCTATTCTATTAAAATTGTAAAAAATCTAGCGATGAATACTGAAATTTTTATACAAGATTTAATCTTCATTTTATACCTATGAAGTCAATTCTCTCGTAATCGAATTGTTTATATGGTTAATACTATAAAAATGGTATGTTAGATACTTTATTAATATTGGCATGGAAAGCGTGCATTGAGACTGTTGATACGTATTATATACCAACAACGAAACTTATTGAAAGCGCATATTCGTTGTTAGGTCATATAAATACAGTTGGTTAGACAATTTTCACAGTTTCATTATTATGTAAAGAATTATAAGTTATGTCTCTAAGAATTTTAATTACTTGTATCGATTTTATCTACGTTTCAGAAATAAAATATTTTAACAAAACAATTAGGTATGCCATTTATTTTTCCATGAACCCCATCCTTGATTTTCCCAACGCTGAAATGCGAAGCAAACGAAATACGGATGCTATGCCGCTTACATTTTTTTTTGCTACCTTATTCATTACACTCACTACTAGAAAATGAATTGCCTTCCTGGAAATAGCACAATTTTATTTTTTTATTAAAACTTTTGCGCAGTAGAAAAAACACTGTTCAAAGGCGGACTTAATGCCTTGGACATTTTCTACCAGTCTACCTTAGGGTGATGCAGAGAGAAAACATAGTAGGTGCAGCAACAAATGGTCAAGAAAACATTTACAAAAAAAATAACACATATTTCTGACACAAGCTGTATATACTTTCAAGGCAAAAATACTCGTATGTAACTTTTCCACCAGCTCAGAAAAAAGCAGCCCTCTTGCCTTTTAATGCCTAAAATAACATAACATAACATCACGCCTGTAATTAGAATTACCCAAGAGTTAGGCAGAGGTGTATCTTGTACACCAACATTTCGCTAGTTATGCAATGTAATAGGGGCGAGCCTATTGTCATCATAACTAAACTAATGCAAATATATCATCATCATCATCTGCCCACCTCTTCCCAAATATGTTGAGGTTGGCTTCTTGACTGATTGTGAGACTTCCGTGATACTGACGACTTCTTGTTACATCAGTCAAAGATCTTCGTACTTAAATGACAGCCGGGACCAAAGGCTTAGGCACGGAAGAAACTCAGACAATATAAATAAATACATAATAAAGAAATATCAAAAAACATACAATTTTCCTTAAATTTGCTGTGACATTACTTTCCATTATTTGATTCTGATTAGCGGCACTATCGAATGGTGTAATAATACAGAGTACGTCACGTCTAATAATATGTATACACGCAGCAACTTTTAAAAGTGATTTTCTCCTACTGTATTGATTAAGGTTTTACGTTTTCACGAACATGGAATTTTGGAAACCATACTGTTACGAAATAGGTCGTAACTCAACGTAGAAACCGTAATTTGACGGGAAAATCACTTTTCAGTTTTGCTAAGTGTATACATATTATTAGACGTGACTGTACCTATGTGTCTTTTCCAAAGCAACGAGTTCGATTCCTGGCTAGGATATAATTGATTTTTCAAAAATCCAATGTTGCAGTTTTAGACTATATCAAAATCGGGCTCGACACTCCTTTGAGTATTTTTCGCTTATCCTCTTGGTCTTGGTTTCTTTTTTCTTGGACGGTCCTTTTAATTTTATTCATTAGTAAAATGCACGTTTGCGAAGCCGGGTCGGGTCGCTACTATAAAATATTTTAGCTTTCTTGATTTTATGACTAATTTGCTTTAATTGCCAGAAATCGAAAGCCATTTTCGCAAGTGTTTACAAAACAGCAGACGTGTTGAGAAACATCTTTTCTAAGGCACGCCTGGACTGTACCTGATAATTCCTTAAAATATGATCCCTGATCCAGACTCATCAAAATACAGGCTTAGTAGTTACTAGAGATTTTAAAAGAACCGGTGTGCTCATTATCAGAATCACCATCCTGTGGTATACTTTCGGCAATGGAACTCCTATGAAGATAGTTCTTTACTAATATAATCCTGTTGACTAGTAAAGGCTACTTAAGAACTGCATATCAGTAGCAAGATACACATCATTGCAATTGCAACATCATTCATTGGTGAGCACTCACCCTGTATTGACCTATAAAAAAAGTCTAATTCAGCAAGTTAGCATCAGCTTTGGCTGACGCTAAAACTGAACGATAGTACAATGCTATCGCATGCGTAGGTAAGTTCCTATTAATTTAATTAATACTTTATGGCTTCTTCCCGTTACACCAAATGCTGTCAACCCGTAACGTTGAAAGTGAATGGTACACTTTTATACACGTTTTATTTATGGCATCATACTGTTTATAGTAAGTGGGTGAGTGAGTGTAATGACGAAAAATGGCAGTAACACAACTACTTACGGCACGGAAGAGAAACTATCGGTATTTTTTCCATTTATTCATTTTTATATCTTATTTTTTACATTTTTAAATATTCCTAGATAAAATCAATATATAAAAAAAATGTTAACATTTTATCGGTTTTCGAACGAAGTCACTTCGTTATGTGTGTATGAAGCGTGTGACTACTAAAAACAACATTCAATCATACTTTGGCTTTAGCTACGGTGAATTTGATTCAATTCTAAAATTTAAACCCATGACCGTACTGAATAGCGTGTTGCGATTTACCTAGACATTTAACTTTTTATATACACTGCGAGTGTAAAATAAGCTATTTGTTTTTTCATCCACATTAGAATTTTCACGCTTATTTCAGACCCGTACTTCAAAAAAACTGAAATTGTTTCCTAATATTAAATAATGCTTATTTCTCATATTATTTCATAAGACGGACGAAACGCACGACGTCATCGATTTGGACGACTTGCTGCCTAAAATCGGGGAGTTTGGTCTGTACCAGAAGCTCCTGTTATGGCTCGTGTGCCTACCAGCCTGCTTACCCTGCGGCTTCTGTGCGTTTAACCAGCTGTTCATGACAGACGTCCCCGATTATTGGTGCCGAGTTCCTGAACTAGAACTACTCAATCTTACGCAACAACAACGTAAAATATTATCGATTCCACGAAAGGTATTATAGGATGATTTTATCGTTATCTTTTATCAGCTATTTCATCTTTATCATTTATCTAACGCTCGTCTTTTTTTGGCAACTTGGCACACAAAACCTACAAATGATGACAAAAGAATATTGTCACCATAAAACCCAATATAAGGAATGAAATTCATGACCAGTAACCATCATCGATGGTTAGGTAGGTACTGGTCCGGTCCATCACCTACTTATAGTCAGTTACTTTATTTTTCAACCACTTAAGGGTTGCATGTGAAAGCTCAACTATGTCTTTGGAATGAGAACCTTCCCATAGTTTAGCCAATTCGTCCTAAGATTATAGACGCACCTCATCCCTAAAACTTTTAATATTAATTATCGCTATGGTAGGTACACTGACATGGCAACCAAGAGAATTTGGTAATTGGAATCTTACTGCTAATTCATTTTTCATCATCATCATCAGCCTATAATGTTCCCACTGCTGATACACAGGCCTTCTCTTTATAAAAGGGAGTAGGCTGTAATCCACGCCGGCCCATTGCGGATTGGTAGATGTCACATGTCATCGAATTTTTAGTTCTAGGACATGCTAGTTTCCTCACTATGTTTTCCTTTACCGTTTTAAGAGCAGCGGTGTTGAAATAATTAACACAAAGTAATGCGCCTGCCTGGGTTCGAACCCACGGCTTACTGCTCGTAAGTCGGGGCTGCCACCACTGGCCCACCGCTGCTGTCTGGGTCACCGCTGCTCTCAATTCATTTTTACTAAATTTGATTATTGACATTAAATATCTGATTGCAATAAATGGCTGAAATCACGATGATTTGATTGAACTAAAATTTGTTTAACTTCCAGGACAATACCACTTTCGAAAAATGCTCACGATATGCCTTAAACTGGACGGCACTTATAGAGATGGGTGGAAACATTGAAGTCAATGAGAGTTGGCCTACAGAACACTGTGTTCAAGGCTATGAATACGACACCTCAGAAGTAACATCGTCTGTTGTTATCGATGTAAGTCGCTACTTAAAAAAAATATGAAATCGTCCAAATTTTTCTCCCAAAAATATCAAGGTCAGCTTAAAAATGTACTCGTATTTTACATAGGGAGAGTGGCAGCATCTCAGACCTTTACAACCCCAACCACTGTGTAACAGGGTATCGCTTGGTAAGACTGATTGAAAGAGTTTCGGGCATGTTTTTTATTCTAACCACAACTATCGAAAATGTACGAATGACAGCTGGAACTGAGACCCAAAAGGGTCTCGGTATGTATGTACGTCTCGGTGTGTTTGTCTTACCAACGCAAAGTAACATTTACTTAGAAACTTATAAGGTTGTTAATTATTTGTGAGCCCTTGTAGAAAAACCATATTGTAGGTTATAGTAATTCTAGAAAATTAGAAATGTGGCGTTCAGAGTCCCTTATTACGCATTTTAGCTTAACAAGGGTTTTGACCGATTGTCAGTTTTGACTGTAACATATTCATTCATGTTTTAAGGGACAATTAAACACATAGGATTACATTCCTTTCAGTTTGACCTAGTCTGCGAGTACGACGTTTATCCTACTCTTGGTCTAGTTGCTTTAAATGTTGGAGGACCAGTAGGAGTATACACTTTTGGGATTTTAAATGATCGAATAGGACGCAAAAAATCTTTTTTCCTTTGCCTAAGCACACTTCTACTTGGCAGCTTAATGACGGCCTATGCTCATGAGTTCTGGTTCTGGACAATGGCACGAGTTATCGTAGGACTAACTATTCCCGCGGTTTATCAGATACCGTTTATTATTTGTAAGTATTCATGAACGTCAAAATGATAACCATGTATTTATGTATAGTACAAGGAGAAAATAATATAAATATTTAATCTTTTCAGCTTTGGAGTTAGCAGGTCCAAATTACAGATCTTTTGTAACTGTGATGACTTGTGTTTTTTACACTTTGGGTTTGATATTATTGTCTATCGTCACATACTTGCTGCGAGACTGGAGAAGCCTCGCTTTAGCTACATCAGTACCTTTCTTTTTTTATTATTTATATTGGTTCGTACTACCGGAGTCTCCTCGATGGTTACTCATGCGGGAAAGGCTGGAAGAAGCGAACAATGTTTTAAAAACAATCGCCAGAATCAATGGGAAAGAAATGCCGGAAGAGTTTACGAATAAACTTCAAAAGCATATCATAGAACAAAAAGAGAGGGGAGTAACGGAGGCTAAAACTGTGAGTGTGTTCGCTCTGTGTCGGACTCCAAATATGAGACTTAAAACATTTCTGATAACTCTAAACTGGTGCGCCTCAGAGATGGTGTACGTGGGTCTCAGCTATTACGGGCCGGCTATTGGCGAAAACCAGTACATGAGCTTTTTCCTGTCGTCAGCCGTAGAGATACCAAGTTACCTCGTCTGTTGGGTGCTGATGGACCGTATTGGCCGAAGATGGCCACTCTGTTTGTCCATGGTTATAAGTGGAATTTTCTGTATCGTTACTGTATTACTCCCCAGTGGTAAGCACCATCGTGAAATAACAATTGCCCTTGTAAATAGTTACCCAATTATATAGAACCTAAATAACTTTCCAGATGCTCGAACGGAAACCCTTATCCTCTATTTAATATCCAAGTGTTTTATTTCTGCGTCCTTCTTAATAATATACCCTTATGCCGGAGAATTGTACCCGACGGAATTGAGAGGCGTTGGTATCGGAACTTCGGCATACATTGGTGGCTTGGGTTTGATTATAATACCTTTTATAAACTACTTGGTAAGAATTATTTCCAAAACCTAAGTAGTCAAATATTATGGAGCTAGAAAGTTATATTAGTTTGTAATTTAAATACAAAATATAAAGGAACGAATACTCGCGATCACAGTAGATCTTTTCATGTAGGCATGTATTCGTATTAACCCTTTTACTTATTTCTTTCCCTTTACTTTTTTTTACATATTTTCAATGTCACTTTTTCTTTCTGACAAATCCGAGGCCTTTTGTACTTTTTTTACTCGCTAAAGACACCTACTATATAATTTGCAGTGAAACTATATCGATATTTATTTAACAAGATGAATGAAGCTAATTACCACACATATTATGGTAAAATCAAACATTTTTAAATTGTTTCTATTCTGCTTTGATTGCTACCTGCGTAGATTATTTCCACGGTAGGTTGATAAAGACGAAAGTATACATAGCGTGGAACTAAGTGGTGCCACTTTATATAGTAACATGATAATGTACACAGTCACGCACTTACATAATAATATATACATGTTGTAATTATGAATGTGTGTACCCAATACACTCCTCATTTATTGAAACATATATTCCACAAAGTAACACCTTCTGATTGAATTCTCTCTGAATAAAACCTATTTCAGCGAGAAAATTTTAAAGAACGTCAACAACCACACCAAGGATAGCCTTGTTAATTCTAAAATCGCCAATCTACCTTCAGCATGCGTAGTTATTCATGCTCATCCCTTCTCTGGGTGAGAAGTGGCCTTTACACTGCAGTGGGACAGTGATAGGCTGGTATTATAATCCTTAGAGTCTATGGATTATAATACCAGCCTATCTATAGAGCTGTTGCTGAATTGTCTTAGATCGACATAGACAATCGGCTTAGACAATTCAGCAACATCTCTCAAAAATCTGTAGAATTATATTCGTGCCTAAAGAATGGGCCACTTTTGTTTGTTAATAGTCGTAGGTAGGTCTTAATGTAAACACGACGCCCAATCAAGCTGTGCAAAAAGAAATTAAGCTGATATCTCATTGTACGGGAAGCTCATACAAAGCGAGGTCAGGTTATACTGGATATGTATAACTTGATATACATAATCATCATTCGCCGTGTGCCTGTTTATTGCCTACATTACAGGGCTCGAGTAACCTCGTTCTGCCCCTGGTAGTGATGGGCGCAGTGTCTGTGGTAGGGGGGCTGAGCGCGCTCCGCCTGCCTGAAACATTGCACACCTCGCTGCCACAGACGGCTGAGGAAGGGGAACAGTTTGGCAAGGATTGGACTTATGCTGACTGCATGGCTTGCGGTGATCAAAGGTAAGCCTGACCATTAAACAGTATCGATCACAAGTGATAGATAATGTTTAGACATATCGAGACTGACACACATTTATCACAAATTCCACTCAAAGAACTGCATCCTGGTGAAATAAAATTTAACAAAGTTAAAACATAAAATATTTTTCACAAATCGTAGCCCTTCGTAGCAAGCACCCTCTGTAACGATGGTGCTACGAAGTGCTACAATTCGGCCTACGAAAGCGTAGAGGTAACAAACATGGGCAGTTCGGAACAGTAGATGCAATCCATACTATCCATACTTCCATACTATCCGTACTTCTATACTAATATACTAATACTAATATACTAATATATAATATTATAAATGCGAATGTCACTCTGTTTGTTTGTATGTTTGTTTGTTACCTTTTCACGATTAAACGGCTTATCGGATCTTAATAAAATTTGGCAAGAAGATAGATTTCAACCTGGGGAAGGACATAGGCTATATATCATCACGCTACGACCAAAAGGAGCGGAGCAGCAATGAAAAATGTTGCGAAAACGGGGAAAATGTGACCCAGACGAAGTTGCGCGGGACAGCTAGTAGAATATAAAACAAAAATCGTAGCATCTTCTTCAAAGATGCTGTTACGAAAGCGGAGAGGCCTTTTATAGACCGTACGTAACTAACACAGCAGTTCTCGACAGGTAGACCCAATAGAATATTAAACAAAAATCGTAGCACTTCATAGCACAATCTTTGTGCTACGTTCGGCTTACAAAGATGTAGAGGCCCAACGTTCTAGACAGACCTCCCGCGGCGCCAATTTCCCTATATATATATTTCGACTTGTGATTTTTGATGGTTGATGCATTATGTTTTGTTTCACCTCGGCGTGGCTATCATCAGAGTACAGTCAAATTAAAAACAAAATACGGCTGTGCTTATAACTCATAAAGTAATTTCGCTCATCCGGTGATACCGTATTTTTAATAATACATAAATAACCCATCAAGAATAAATTCAAGGGTTTGTGTATTTTTAAACGGTTTTAATTAGGTTACCCTGTTTGTTGTTTGGGTCTTTAACTCTGTAATAACTGAATTTTGTTATTCCCAATCGATTGGGCTTTACTGCATACTGTAATTGTCAGCGAACTAGGGCTTTACAAAAACATAGATATGCCAAGGTTCTTTTGAAGTCAAGGTGGATCACATGATAAATAACGACTTAGCCAAACAACTTAATGATAATGTTTTGAATCGAGAATTTAACGCCGAGATCGTGAGTTGGGTTTAATTTAGTGAGAGGCTATATGGATAGAAAGGGGGACACTATTAATAGAAAAGTTTAGAAGAAGAGGCCAAGCTGCACCGACCCCTTTTAATTAATTTGATGTAAAGGCAAAAGGATGATAAGAAGATATACAGGGTGTTTGGTGCATCGTTTGCCAAATCGAATAGGCCGAAAGGAGAGGTCATTTGCTATCTCTTCACGCCCTTTAACTCATTCCTTGCCACACCGGTTTTTTTATAACAACTTTTTAGTTTAAGTTTTGAAAAATTCCAAAATTCAACATTTTAGGTCAAATGAAAAAATAAAAAAATTGTTTAGACTTAAAATTTCGATTTAATTTTGATGTGTACTGTGTATAATTCTATCAAATTCAAAATTACTTTCTAGTAACATACTTTCTTTTTTAATAGCTCGTAAAGTTTTTGTAAAAGAAAAATAAACAGGACAGGACATAATTATTACTGCTATTATAAGATAAATAAGTTATTATAGGTATAAATTATTATTTTAAATGAATCTAATTATATTTTATTTTATTAATTGCTTTGTATAACTATTTTTTGTTTTTGTTTTTGTAAGTGTTACTAAAGGTGTACTGCATGCTAATAATATTCCAAGAGGTAAAATCTTAAAATTTGTATGGCCGAAATGCCGAATATTCTTGCAATTATATGTACCTATCATTAATTAGATATTGCTGACTATATTAGATATTGTTATGTAGGACTAGTTTATTTTTATAAGTTTTTTCATGGTTTTATATTGTTAATATTATTTTATTATTTTTTTATTTTTACCTGTAATGATAGTTGTAAGGGAGATTTAAATAAATAAATAAATAATAACTTAAAACTCAACTTTAAATGGCTATAAAAAAAAAACTAAAAGCGATCGGGATCTTCGAATAAAAATATTTAAAAAGTTTTCTAGTCAGTCCGCTTTCCAACGGTATTCAATATGCCCAAAAAAACGTTTAATACCTTTTCATTTTTAACTAAATGTGTAATCGAGACACTAGGCTGAGATTCGACATTACAGTTAGAACAGTAGTTTTAGTATAAATAACATGCCTCAAGTAAGTAGACAGATACTGTTATGATTTCCGAATTAATGTTTTTTTTTAGTTCCAAATTCTTAAAAAGTTTGTACCCTGTTTAAGAAAGAGATAGGACACTACGCACTAGTGACATAACAGTATCTGTCTACTTGATTACACATTTAGTTAAAAATGAAAAGGTATTAAACATTTTTTTGGGCATATTGCATACCGTTGAAAAGGGGACAGACTAGAGAACTTTTTAAAAGTATTCGAAGATCCCGATCGCTTTTTTTTTTTATAGTCTTTCAAGTTGAATTTTAAGTTAATTTTTCTTTTACAAAAACTTTACGAGCTATTAAAAAAGAAAGTAATTGTTACTAGCAAGTAATTTTGAATTTGATAGAATCATACAACAGTACACATCAAAATTAAATCGAAATTTTAAATCTAAACAATTTTTTTATTTTTTTATTTGACCTAAAATGTTGAATTTTGGATTTTTCAAAATTTAAATTAAAAAGTTGTTATAAAAAAACCAGTGTGGCAAGGAATGAGTTAAAGGGCGTGAAGAGATAGCAAATGACCTCTCCTTTCGGCCTATTCGATTTGGCAAACGATGCACCAAACACCCTGTAAATTAAATTGCAAGACATAGGTACACTTGTATGCATGTCTATTTTTTATGTTTGGCTTGAATGACAGGTACCTACCTAATTGGTGGAATTCGATAAATAAAAGTTGTCCATAAAGATCTAGGTACCATGTCTCTTTCTTTTGACCATACCGTATTTTTATGCGCAGCCGCATCGCATTGTATAAGATAGCATATTCACCGTATTTTTGGTTACCCGTCGAAGACTTAACAAAAACTAACTTATTTACAGAAAAATATCAGATGCAGAGTCATATGAAAATCTAGATCAACTGGAACTCACACAGGCACCGTTGGTCGAAGACAAAGTTCCCAACATGCTGGACATGAGACGCAGTTCTATGCGAAAACTCGTGCGTCGCCAATCCAGCATCGTTGAAACGCAGCGCGATGTCGATGGAAATATGAAAATGACATACTGGTTTTAAAATCATCTTATCTGAAAATTTAAATGAATAAAAGGATGACTGTAACTTTTCTTTTTAAGTTACCGTACCCCAAAACCCCTTTTAGGCAATATATACAAAGACTATATGACGTGCTGAATGAATTTATTTGCACCTGAAAGACATTGAAATGGTGTTGGTAAAAAAATATATAAATTGGAAAAAAACAAGATATTTGCAGGTCCGATTTGGGCCACGTACCCATAAAAAAAGATCCATAATTCTGTATCATAATAACCATATTTGATAGCCTAGCCAGTTAACATATAAATGTTAAGAATAAAATGTCAGTGAACACAGTTAGTGCATAATCTATTTTGCGAGACTTAAACTGTCTCAAAATTGTGTACTATCTATATTTTATTGTGTATATTTCAAGCTGCAAACATACACATTTATAAACTAACATAACGTCACGCCAGTAATCCCCATTGTAAGTTTGTTAGATTTAAGGGAAATAGTGGTAATTTGGACACAAAAATCAGGTTTTTAAAATTCATTTCAATGTTACTTTCACAAATGTATTTTTCATCCCATCTATTCGAAAAGGACGACTTGGTTCGCCTTTAAGTGCACCCAAAGGTAGTGTTTTCTATATGGGAACTTTTAGCGGGCAGTAATGAGTTTTTATTCCTCTTTATTTCAAAAAGTGCGCCGCAATAGTAGATTGTTGCATCGAGCGCAAAGTGAGTTATTAATGCACGATGAGTGTTATGTTGGTGCCCGAGCGCATGCGAGGGCACTAAATTAACACGAGTGCATTAATAACTCACTTTAGCGAGGTGCGTAATCTACTTTTCTGTCAACTACCGTCATACCGTGACAAAATATACTACCTACATACCACCTGCCTACCTACCACCACCTGCCGACGACCTGCCTACCACCTGCCTACCAATTGCCTACCGCCTGCCTACGACCTACCAAACCATGCCTTACACCTACCTACGACCTACCACCACCTGCCTACCACCTGCCTACGACCTTCCTTCAACCTGCCTACCAACTGCCTACCACCTGCCTACCAAATGCCTATCGCCTGCCTATGACCTACTACAGCCTACCTAACACCTGCCTATCACCTGCCTACGACCTACCATCACCTGCCTACCACCCGCCTACGACCTACCACCACATGCCTACGACCAGACTACGATCTGCCTACAACCTGCCTACGATCTGCCTACAACCTGCCTACGAACTGCCTACAACCTGCATTTCACCTGCTTACACCTGCCTACCACCTGCCTATCATCTGCCTAAATCTGCCTACCACCTACCTACCGCTTGACTACGACCTACCACTTGCCTAAGACCTGCCTACGACCTGCCTAAGACCTGCCTACTACCCACCCACTACCTGCCTAAGAACCTTCTCCTGACAATAACAAACACAACAAAAAAAAATAGCGAAATCCGTCCAGCCATTCACGCTTGATGCGACCAAGGGAAATAGGGATTCATTTTTATATATAGATAAAACATAAAAGACAGTGCAGTAATGAAAACAGTGCAGTAATGACAACATTTCTGCACTGTTTTGGTTCTAAGCAAAAAAGACATGCTTTGTGATCGATTTTGTAGTGATTAATGATACCATTACTGCGTAGTTGGAAGAAAATTATCTTTTCTTCCAACTACGCAGTAATGGTATCATTAATCCCAACATAACACTCGTGCATTAATAACTCACTTTGCGCTCAATGCAACAATCTACTATTTTGAATTTGGAACATCTTAGAGTTCAGCGCCAAAGAAATCGAACGCAAATATTGTTGGAATAAAGACTGGCTGGTACGACGGCCCATAGCCACGCCGCCAGCTAAATAACAATAAATTTTCATAATTGCGAAAATCTCTCAAATGTTAATATAAGTTTTTAGTTGTTTTATTATTAGATACCATTTAATTTCAATTTAGTTGTTTCTATGTTTTATTAAATAATAATATTACAATAGAATGCGAGGCGCCTGTTTTCTCATAGTGGGTGATGAAAAGCAGAGTGTATCACTCGGGCGAAAATATATTTTTGGCTCGGGCGACGTAAATTTGAATCCCTCGCTACGTTCAGGATTCTACTAAAGAATCCCTCGCTACGCTCGGGATTCAAAAAAGCGCCCTCGACGTAAATATATTATTTTGCTCCCTTATGATACAATCTACTTTTTCATCCCATCTATTCGAAAAGGACGAATTGGTTCACCTTTAAGTGCACCCAAAGGTGGTGTTTTCTATAAGAAACTTTTAGCAGGCAGTAATGAGTTTTAATCCTCTTTATTTCAAAAAGTGCGCCGCAATTATCTTTTCACACCACCTGCTCGATAATGTCAAATTATACGTCATGCAAACCTAACCTAAAGTAAGTCATTAACGACCTGAGGTCTAGCAGGGCAATATTAATATTGTACTGAATTTCATTATGACCCGCTGGTCAATAATGTGATTTGAATTTGGAACTTAAATCGCATACGAATATTCACGCATTCACCATTATTATCTACACGAAAAAATAAATTGTTCAAAATTCGAACTGGCCACCATGAGATAGAATATAATTAATTTATTAAAAAGAGGCGCGAATACTGGAAATTGCTTTGCCTTGTTCATTGTATACAACAAATTACTTAAAATATTGCAAATTCTCACAAAAATGTTGAGTGACGATAGTGATTTGACTCCGGAATACTTGATTCTAGTACTACTATTGCTTTTATTCTCTCGTAGATGGTGTGAAAAGTAGAGTATTCACCTCGGGGATAAATGTGTCTTCGTCTTGGGCGACCTTGATTCCCACGCTGCACTCAGAATTCTTGTCTTAAGGAGTTAACGCTGGAATCCTTCGTTTTGCTCGGGATTCAATACGGCGCCCGCTACATAAGAAGTCAAAGTCAAAGTCAAAGCATTTATTTCAATTAGACCATTACAGGCACTTTTGAAATTAGACCATACTTTATCCCCTTGGTGCATAATCTACTATTTCATCCCACCTATTCGAAAAGGACGACTTGGTTCGCCTTTAAGTGCACCCAAAGGTAGTGTTTTCTATAAGAAACTTTTAGCGGGCAGTAATGAGTTTTTATTCCTCATTATTTCAAAAAGTGCGCCGCAAAGATAATTGCGCACTTTTTGAATCTAGAACACCTTAGTGTTCCGCGCCAAAGAAATCGAACGCTGATATTGTTTGAATAAAGACTGGCTGGTACGACGGCCCATAGTCGCGCCGCCAGCTGAATAATAAATTTTCACAATTGCGAAAATGTCTCAAATGTAAATATAAGTTTTTAATCTTTTTATTATTAGATACCATTTAATTTTAATGTAGTTGTTACTCTATGTTTTATTAAATAATAATATTTCAATAAAATATGAGGGGCCTTTTATTTTCTCATAGTGGGTGATGAAAAGTAGAGTGTATCACTCTGGCGCAAAATATATTTTTGGCTCGGGCGACGTACTTTGAATCCCTCGCTACGTTCAGGATTCTACTGTAAAAATATTAT
The DNA here is from genome assembly GCA_963082945.1 of Cerastis leucographa. Lineage (NCBI taxonomy): Eukaryota > Metazoa > Arthropoda > Insecta > Lepidoptera > Noctuidae > Cerastis > Cerastis leucographa. Next base: position 13,367,538 of record OY720383.1, read on the forward strand.
TTTGCTCCCTTATGATACAATCTACTATTAAACCTAGTAGTAGTACTAGTTAACCTAGAGTGCTGTCGAAAATCCAAACAGCAAATATCAAGTTAAGTCCGAAGAAGTGCTCGTTTTTCCGGAAACAAGTGAACTTCTTAGGACACATAGTTTCGGGAGAAGATTTTCAAACAGACCCGGAAAAAGTAGTCGCCGTCAAGGACTGGCCAGTTCCGAAAGACAAGACACAGGTCAGAGCATTTTTGGGTTTGTGCTCCTACTATCGACGGTTCATAAAGAATTTTGCCGACATTGCGAAACCTTTACACAAGCTCACTGAGGAAAAGCGACAATTCTGTTGGGACGAGAGCTGCGACGTCGCATTTCAGGAATTGAAGAAACGTCTGTGCAAAACACCTATTTTGGGATTTCCTGACACTGAAAATGACTTTATAGTTGACACAGATGCAAGTAATACTGGAATTGGGGGCGTGCTGTCTCAACGGAAAGGAGACCAGGAGGTTGTGATTGCTTACTTCAGCAAATCTTTATCCAAACCAGGAAGAAATTTTTGCGTTACTCGACGGGAGCTTCTTGCCGTAGTAAAGACATTGCAGCATTTCAGTAAATATTTGCTGGGGCGGAAATTCCAGCTGCGAACTGACCTTGCTGCATTGAAGTGGCTATTACAGTTCAAAATCCGGAGGGACAAGTGGCGAGATGGATTGAACTACTGCAAGAGTTTGACTTCGTAACTGAACATCGCAGTGGGAGTACTCACGGTAACGCAGATGCCTTGTCAAGAAGATCTTGTCCTGAAGATTGTCATCACTGTGCCAGGCAAGAGACTAAGGGTCAGTTCACACCGTGACGCGACGCGACGCGACGCTGCGCCCACACTTTTAAAGAGCGATTCAAAATATAACTTTATTTTCTACATGAAAACATACACATTTCGTTGTGAGAATTCAAAATACGTTGCGCCATGCAGCGCTGCGCCGCGCGACGCCGCGCTGCGTCGAGCGGCCTCGTGAGGTTGACTTCAGTAGAATTCAGAATACGTTGCGCTATGCAGCGCAGCGCCTCGCGGCGTAGAGTGACGCAGCGCGAAATCACTGGCCTCTTCAAGTATCGTCGCGCCGCGCGGCGCAGTGCTGCATGGCGCAACGTATTCTGATTTCTACTGAAATGTACCTCACGAGGCCGCTCGACGCAGTCGCCCTACGCCGCGCGTCTCGGTGTGAACTGACCCTAAGGTGGTAGCAACTGTGAGGATGCTTAGAACGGATCTCAGTGATGAATGGAAAGAAACCTTACAGCAAGCTCAGCAAAATGACTCAAACATCAAACCGATCTTCGATTGGATCAAAGGTAAACCCAAGTAGAGTGATGTGGCAGCGATGAGTTCTATCACTAAGAGTTATTGGGCCCAATGAAACAGCTTGGTTGTTCATGATGGAGTCTTGTGCCGTAAATGGGAAAACGCTCGAGGGGACAGCTGTCATTTACAAATGGTTGTTCCCAAAGCCAAGGTACCTGATGTTTTATGGCTACCATGATGGATGTTCAGGAGGACATATGGGGGTAAAAAAGACTCTACTGGAGATCCGAGAGCGATTTTACTGGATCCACTTGTGCGGCTGTGAAAGGACCCCACACACGCAGCAGAGGTGCATTAAAAGTGTACAACGTAGGAGCTCCCTGGGAACTGATAACACTAGACGTTGCGGGACCATTTCCAGAAAGTGAAAGCGGAAACAAGTACTTTATGGATGTCATGGATTACTTCACCAAGTGGCCAGAAGTGTTTGCTATTCCTAACCAAGAAGCTACAACAGTCGCAGATAAACAGGAAGTGTTCTGTAGTTTTGGAGAACCCTTAGAAATTCACAGTGATCAAGGAAGGAATTTTGAATCACAAGTATTCCAGGAGACTTGCCGATTGATGGGTACCCACAAAACCAGAACCACCTCTTACCACCCACAATCTGATTGAATGGTGGTTCCACCATTCAATCGTTCGCTTTAACCAAACGTTGGAGAGATATCTGGCAAAAGTCGTGGAAACCAGGCAAAGAGACTGGGACAAGAACATACAGCCGTTTCTTCTGTCCTACCGTAGTGCAGTCCACGAACAAACTTTGGAAGGGAATTACGGCAGTGTTACCGATTATGCAAGTGACTTGCGTAACAAGTTGAATGACGTCTATGAGCATATCAGACAATCCGGCCAACAAATGTCTGAGAGGATGAAGACCCGTTATGACCGGAAGGCAAAAAGTAGAGGGTTCGACGAGAATTCATTGGTGTGGCTGCATAACCCAGTGCGCAGCAAGGGGAAGTCTCCGAAATTGCAAGCAAAATAGGATGGACCGTACCGAGTCGTGACCAGGATCAACGATGTCACCTACCGGATACAGAAGGGTCCACGAGGTGCGCCTAAGATCGTACATGTAGACCGTTTAGCGCGATACTACGGGTCTAACGATGCTTGGGACGAGCATGTCTAAGGAGGGGGCAGTGTTACGCCGTCTGCTTTTCGAGAACAATCTTAGAATGTCACGATGGAAGTATCTAGAAAGGTTGAGAAAGTTCTGGACCTTTCTGGAACTTTCTAGAAAGATTGGTTCCACTATAGAGCTATCTAGGAGGTTAAAGAAGGTTAAATTGTAGAACTTTCTCGAAGGATGGGTTTCCCCTCAGGCCGAGCAGCCTCGACTTGAAGCAAACCGAGGCTGCTCACTCCGAGGCATAGGCTTCTTAGTCTAGCTACTTATGCAGAAGAGTGGAAAATTTCACGGGTTACTCCTGTGTTCAAGGGTGGCAAAAGGTCAAAAGTGGACAATTACAGACCTATTGCAGTTTTGTCCGCCTTCGGTAGGGTCTTTGAGTCGATACTTAATCGGTACATCACTAGACAGGTCAAAACCCAACTAGCGGAGTGCCAGCATGGCTTTAGAGCCGGTAAATCTACAGTTACAAATCACATCAACTTTGTAGATTTTGCTGTCACTGAGATGGATAGAAATAAGCAAGTAGACGCGGCTTACTTTGACTTTAAAAAGGCATTTGACCGTGTCCAAAATGACGTCCTTTTAAAAAAGCTATCAGCTATTGGTTTTACCCCAAAATTACTTCAACTATTCGCGAGCTACTTCTCTGACCGCCTACAGTATGTCCAAATTTCTGGGCACAAGTCTGGTCCATACACTACTAGTTCTGGTGTAAGTCAGGGAACCAACTTAGGGCCTACACAATTTATTGTAATGGCCAACGACCTGCCTAAAGTCGTTAAAACGGCGCGCTGTCTCATGTTCGCAGATGACCTGAAGCTATTTTTGGGTGTTGATACAGTGAGCAGGACTGTGAAGCGCTGCAGAGGGACATCGATAGGGTGGTAAAGTGGAGTGAAGCCAATCACTTAGAATTTAATACTTCTAAGTGCAAAACTATTTCTTTTACCCGTTCGCGTACGCCCATTCATTATAACTACCACGTTTCGGGTGTCCCCCTGGAGCGTGTTAACGAAATCAGATACCTGGGACTGACCTTATATACGAATATGACTTTTAATCAGCACATCTATAATATCTGTTGCAAAGCTTTCCAATCTCTTGGTTTTGTAATGAGGGAGGCAAATAGGTTCAAAGACAGGAGTACTATAATTACTCTCTATTACTCTTTTGTACGTAGCAAACTAGAGTACAAAGTTTATATTTTTGCTCATGCGGATCCCATAGCAGAGTATGGGATCCGCATGAGCAAAAATATAAACTCATGATAGAACGGGTCCAACGAAAATTTGCTCGCTTCCTATATAAAAAAATATATGGATATTACCCCTATTTGTATCCGTCTCTGTTTGTCTCAGGAATGGTAGGCATCAACACGTTAGAACTGAGACGTAAGTGTGCGCTGTCGATGCACTACTATCAATTACTAAATAATAAAATTGACGACGCGACTACTCTAGCTCGTTGTTCATTGTTTGCTCCGGACCGGCTGCGGCGGTCGCGGGCCTGTTTCTCACGGGGCTTGTTCGCGCCTCCTTCTGTGCGTACCCAAACTGCTCGATATGCGCCCACAGCTCAGGCGATAAATCTGGTAAACGCCTTGATTGCTCAGGAACCGGATCTCGATGTGTTTACGAGCAGCAATAAGGCTATGCTGAATTATTCTGTTAATTTCTTTAGTTAATGTTATGTTTTTGGCTTGCTGCATGCTTTGGTGCAAACTGTAAGTGCAGCGAGTACTTGTATGAATAAATAAATAAATAAATAGGCTCGAGGCACGTTACGGATCAGGGTGAGGCATGTCGCCTCACCTTGATAGAACTATCTAGACGTTCACGGAAGTTGTGGAAGTTTCTCGAATATGGTTCAGCAGTATAAATAGTAGGGCATGCAAACCGGATACCCATGAAACCGAAAAATACCGGTTAACCAACTGATTTGAAACCCGGTTTTTTTTTGTATAGTAAAACCGTTTTTTTCGGGTTCTTCGGTTATATATTTCTTTAATAAATAAGTATTAGGGAAAACAAAAAATTACACATAAATATTAAACATCAAGTTATGTTTTTCCTATCTTATTGATTTTGTTACGGACGACGAAGCTTAATCATCACTACATAGTATAAAACAAAGTCGCTTTCTCTGTCCCTATGTATGCTTAAATCTTTAAAACTACGCAACGGATTTAGATGCGGTTTTTTTTTTAATAGATAGAGTGCATAAAGAGGAAGGTTTATATGTATAATAACATCCATTGAATAGTGGACAAATACTGTTATTTTTGAGGTTTCTAATGTGATGTCGTAAATAATTACATTTTTTCCGCTTACATTGCAAACGCAGGCTGAACCCTACGGGATTTATCAAAATAATGTACTAAGTATTGTACACATTGAAAAGGTCTACAGAAAACTCCACGATGGTATATGTCTATCTCTTATGGATATCCCACAATAACATTTTTTTGTCATTTACTTTTTACGACAAATAATGGCTAATTTTCGAAGCGATTTTAACCAATACAGCATTAATCCTTATCCAATTAAATACCTTAAATACATTGTTGATTTAATATAGATTTATATGACTCTTTACAGCATATGATTTAAATGAATATTTTCGAAGATATTACAGATTTAAAAATTGCGGGACGTAGCGTTTGAGATGGTACCGGCCGGCCGGGGCGGGATGTTTGTATTGTCTAATGACAAGATTTTTTTTTTTTAATGGCATCTCGCAGTTCAACCTATGAGGTCGTCGTCTGCTTAACCGGACTATCCTGTGGGTGCCTTAAGAGTAAGGCCTCCAGCCAGGGCATAAAAACTTACAAACTAAGCGACTGCACGCTAAGGGCACCCCCTGTGGGGTACGAACCTCGGCTTAGGGCGTCACTAAGGGAAGGACTGCATGGGGGCAGGCTGGATCTGAATGGTATCATTATTTAGGGGCTGATTTAAAACTACTGGCACAGCATCGCGGGCTGGCTCGAGCGAGGGTCGGGGAGGGCATGGACCGGGACGTCGCGACGGACCTCGACGGCGAGGTCGGAAAGACGGTGGTTTGAGTCAGAACTTTTTAAGAGTGCTAGTCTCTTTGCTACTCTCCTGGAGGAGGGTGATAGCATCATCTGGAGTGACGAGGGTATGCCTAGGACGGCGTACTGTACTAATGCGCGAGGGTTCGTAACGGGCGGCCGCTGCGATCAGGGGATTACGGTGCTTAATGGCGTTATCGAAGAAACGCTTCGAAAGACGTTTCATAAACTGAAGGACGGTAGGCATTCTAAGGTCTACGTGTAGACGGTCATTACGGACATAAAAAGGGGCCCCCGTGACTCTACGTAAGAAACGGTTCTGTAAAATTTGCATCCTATGGATGTACTTAGGCTTGGTGTGAGCGTACACGACGCAAGCGTACGTCATAATGGGGCGGATCACCGCGGTATAAAGACCAACTTGCACTTGAGTGACAACTTGCTTTTTGCCGAAATAATGAAATGAAGCCTACCTATAGCAAACGCAGCTCGGTCGCGAGCTGCTTTCATGTGCACCGCGAAAGACAAGTGGTTGTCAAGTAAGACTCCTAAGTACTTGGCTTGCTTCTCCCAAGGGATAGGCTTACCGTACATAGTGATTGGGCTGAGCGCAGGTGGCTTATTTTTATGCTGTTTAGAGAAAAGAACTGCCTGGCTCTTGTCGGGGTTCACCTCGATTCTCCATTTCCGGAACCATGCGCCTAAGACGTTGGCTGAGGTTTGGAGGGTGCTATAGATAGCGTCGTGACTGCGGCCAGTGTAATAAATGGCCGTTTCGTCCGCGAACAGGGCTAACTGAGCCTTCTTGCTCTTGGGGATGTCACTGGTGAACAGAGTAAAGATAAGGGGAGAGACGACGGAGCCCTGAGGGACTCCGGCTCTAATGGGGTGGGGGGAAGACAGTGCCTTCCCGATGCGATAGCGGAAGGTGCGATCCGACAGAAAGTCTCGTAAGATGAGCACGAGACGGTCCGGCACTCCCAGTTTGTACAGCTTATATAATAAGCCGTTGTGCCAGACTTTGTCGAAAGCCTTTGCTATGTCGAAGAACAACACACCCGTCATCGCTCCTCGCTGGAAGCCAGCGCTCAAGTGTTCTACGATGCGATGGGCCTGTTGAATGCAAGAGTGTCCGGTCCTGAAGCCGAACTGCTCGTTGGGGATGAGACTCTTAGCCTCGGCGAAGTCTTTGAGTCGCTTATAAATAAGTCTCTCGTAGATTTTGCCGAGTGCGTTCAGGAGACTGATAGGTCTGTAGCTCGAGGGCTCAGACTTGGGTTTGCCTGGCTTGGCGAAACCGATGACAGTGGCCTCTTTCCATATTTGGGGAAAAGCGTTGTTGCTCAGGGTGCCATTGAAGATGGCCGCCATTAACACGACGAGCTGAGCGGGGAGGAGTTTTAACACCGTATTGGTGATTCCGTCGGAGCCGGGTGCTTTCCGCGGTTGAAGCTTATTAATGATGTCTTGCACTTCGTCAGCTGTGACCGAAGGCAGAGGATCATCAGGGTCTTCTACGGGGGGGAGGGCGGCTTTACGTTCGACGAATGCGTTTACCTCATCGAGATGTCGCTTGTCTACTGGTTGAGAGCTGGGGGAGCACTGGGACTCCAGGCTGTCGGCTAGGCATTCGGCCTTATCAGAATCGTCGAATGCGACGCTCTTATAGGGTCGGATGAGGGGAGGCATCGAAGCCTCTTCGGTGGAGCGCAACTTGCGTTGGAGCTGCCAGAAGGCTAGGTGGGTAGGCTCGAGCTCGCTAAGCGTCTTGTCCCATTGATCTGAACGATGCTCACTAGTGCGCTTCTTTACAGCACGCTGTAAATAACGCATGTGAGCTTTGTTCGCGTCGCAGGGATAGTTGCTGTAGGCACGGATGGCCGCGTTATTCTCGGTTATCAGTTCACGTACGTCAGCGGGTAGAATCCAGCGTTGATCGCTCATTGCTGGAACTTCCCGTGAGCAATCCTTTAGTACGGATTGCACGTGTTCTGTAAACGAGTTGATGGCGGCCGTCGTGTCTGCGACTGAGACAATGTGGTCGGGGATGGCCTCCAGGTGAGGCAACGTGGTGGATTTCGGTTATCACTTGGGCCGGCGGGGGCTGGCTGAGGTCAGAAGGACCCGAGCGCGGAACTAAGTGCATGACCACTGGTCGATGGTCTGAGTTAAGCTCATGTAAAGTCTCGATGGAATGCAACTTAAGGTTGACATTGTTGAGTAACGCTATGTTGAGAACGTCTGGGCGTTGGTCGGGGTCGTGGGGATAGTGAGTATGCTCCATAGGAGTGATGGGATCGAAGTTGAGGGACTCGCCCAGGTTATACACGTGGCTTCCTCTGGCAGAGGTCGTCGTGCTGTTCCAGGCGGGGTGTTTGGCGTTGAGGTCGCCCGCTATGATAACGGAGCCACTCAAGCCGAAGAGGACGGCAAGGTCTTTGGTGAACAGAGTGTGCTCCTCGGACGTGCCGCCGGGAGGGATGTACGCGGAGGCGATAGTGATCGATTGATGACCGGTCATGCCTAGTCGACAGACTGAAGTCTCGAGCAGAGACTCCATGGGAGGGGGATCTAAGGGGATGCAGTGCAGTTCCTTTCTGTAGTAAATTAGAGTTCCACCCTTGTGGCATCGTAACCGATCGTTGCGAACTATGCGATAATTGGCAATTCTCGGATCGCGGTGACTGGGCTTGAGGAAGGTCTCCTGTATGAGGAGGATATCAATTTGATGGTCGCGGAGGAAAGTGGTGATCTCATCACGCTGGCCTTTGATGGCATTGGCATTAAAGTACCCTAATTTAAGGGATCGGGGTTTGGTACACGTTAATCTCGTATTATCCATTAGAATTAGATTAAGTTTAAGTGTTTGTATAGTGTTTTGAGTTAATTAAAGATTTATAGTGTTTAATTTGTAGTGTGTATAATTTATCCTATACCCAGCTCGTAACAATATTATGGCTATGTAGATTCCATATTACGTTACGGAGTAATCTTTTGGGCAAATTCCTGCGAAAAAAATAATATTTTTATAGCACTGAAGATATGCGATGCATCTTAAACCAACGGAGAGCTGTAAACCGCATTTTAAATCTCTGAAAATATTAACTTTACCTTGTCTTTACATATACGAGACCGCATTGTTTGTCAAGAAAAATAGTGAACTGTTTAAAAAAGCTTCAGAGCAACGCTATAGGTCGAGAAGACCAGAATATCGACACGAATTATGTCTATGAGCTTCAAAGACCGCCCTTATGCACAAAAGCATTCTCTGCATGGCTCCGAAAATCTATACAGGTGTGGCTTAAGTAGTGGTCCACCGTTCAGGATTCGATGAACCAGATAATTAACTATAACAATTAAAAATTTTAACCATTTTTACCCAAGGGTTCCGAAAATATTTCCTTTTTGTCTTTCGAAATTTCTACCTTTTAATACAAATTTGTATGTAGTTTCAACAAAAACCATTATTTTTTCATTTTGATTTCTGTTAATTACTGCTGAATACTAGAGCTATCATGATAAATTATGAGTTTTTATGTAAATTCACCTCTTTTGAAGAAAAAATTGGTTCTTCTCCAATTTTAACTCGAATTTTTAACATACCATCCAAGTTCAAAGGCGATTTTTGTAAAAAAAAACGTAGTATACTGTCAGTGCCCATTTATTTAATAATATGCTTACTAAATACCGATTTCAAAATGGTTTCACTATTATTTAACATTTTTTTTTTTTTAATTAAAGAAGATTTTCATTCAAAGTCAAAGTCAAAGTCAAAGTCAAAGTCAAAGCATTTATTTCAATTAGACCATTACAGGCACTTTTGAAAGTCAAAAAAAACAAAATGAAACGCGAAGCTACAGTCCCAGTCACAAGGCATAATAACTTGTGAAAGTACTGTAGTTGCCCATTCCGTAGCGTAGATCTCTATGGAGAAGAACGGGCAAGAAACTCCATGGACACTCTTTTAAATCAAAATATGTTACAAAATCTTGGTTACATCATTCATGTTAAGAATTACAAATATGTGAGAACAATGTAGAAATACGGGCAAGTTAAGAGCGTCCAGAGTAAAAGATTAAATCAGTAATTAAAAAATAAAGTAATTAAAATAAACCGTGGCAGCTAAGAGATGACCAGTCACAACTGACAGCGCCCGTTCACGAACATGACGCATGTATCAGCCATCATTCAACTCAACCATTTTGAAGGGAACTAAACGACCCGACACACCCGCCACCATCAGCGTGACATTTAAGTGAGCATGACATTCACTCAACCACCAGGGTAATTTCGCGTCAATGAAAGATTTAGGTACTCATTAAATGGTGGCTTTACAGTACATGGTACTCACACATGTGCTATGCAATTATATAATACTAAGAGATTGAATCTATACAATGCAAATATATTTTTACAATCTTCTGCAGCTTTCACAATAACTTCACTTTCTAATTCTGATGATTCCGATTGACCCTATGGTTGTGGAGCAGGACCAGCATTGAGCCAAGCATTTTTATCATCAATATAATCCCCCAACTTATAATATGCTTGCCTACATAGTGTGCGTTTTATGCAAGATTTAAATTTCGTTTCATTCAGTTGTAGAATGTGGGGAGGTATTTTATTATAACATTTTAAACAGTACCCCATGAAAGATGAGTCTACTTTAGCTAACCTGAAACCTGGCTGAACTAGTTGGTCTCTGTTTCTAGTATTATAGTGGTGCCGGTCACCTCTTTTACTAAATAAATGCAGATTTTTTCTAACGTACATGATGTTTTCATAGATGTATTGACAAGGTACCGTCATGATGTTAATTTCCTTGAACAGTTCTCATTAAACTACTTTTTAACCCCCGACCAAAAAAGAGGGGTGTTATAAGTTTGACGTGTGTATATGTGTATGTGTGTCTGTCTGTGGCATCGTAGCTCCCAAAAGGATGAAGCGATTGTGATAAAATTGGTGGCATTTGAAAGGTATTTTAATCGAGAGTGTTCTTAGCTATGTTTCGAGAAAATCTGCTCAGCCGTTTGAAGCTCATCACCTCTTTTCTAGTTGATGAAGGGATTTAAACAACTTCTACGGGTCTAGTTGATGATAGTAGTGGAAATTTGAATTTTTGTCACTTTCTCACCATAGGCATCGCCAGGGGCGTAGGCTGCACACCCCGCCCTCCCCCCTATAAGCTAAATTTTTTTTTATTTATATCTTTCCTTGTTTTCGTTAATAAGCGAGAAGAGGCGCAACACCAAGAAAAATGGAAGGAATGGGAGTAGACCTATGCCCAAGAGTGGGACAGTCAAGGCTTAGAAAAAAAAGTTTAAAAAGCATGAAAAAAAAATTAAATTAAAAATTCGGCAAAGTAGACCGCTTAGTACATAAAATTATATATACAAACAAAGCGGACCCCCGACGCTACGATGCTTGGAGTAATTTTATTTTTGGTTTTTTAGTGGTTTTGTCCGTCGGGGGTTTTTTAAATTTTTAATTTTTTAAACTTTATTGCGTTAATACTTACGATATTTGCAAAAAAATGCACTACAGTGTCAGTGCGAATTTGTTTAAAAAATACTACTATTGCAGAGTTATCTAGACCTAACTTGTTACTTTAGGTATTTGAACAGAGAATTAAAAAAAAACAAATCACTTAATTTATCATTTATTATTAATAAATGCCGATGTTGGAGGAAGACAAGATACTTGTAATTGTTTCTTGTTCCGTTTATTTGCAATGACTTATAGCAATATCAATAATCATCATGCAGTAAATACAGTATTTTCCTATTAATTTCCATAAACTTTTTTTGCACGCATGGGGGTCCATGGCGACTTTTGGCATTTGATTTATACTGGTGTCTATTTTGACCAGGCTACTTACCCAAATAACTGTTTTTAAACATCTTTTAGTTGTTTATACTTAGTTCAATATCTCATTAAAGTTTGGGTCCAGTATAATCTAACGTACTTTTGTTTCATGAAAAGTGTTGTAAAAATCCTTTAGCAACCTATGGATTTATCATGTACCAAATACCATGGCAGTGCGTGATAAATCCATGACTATTTACCACCAGGAATCATATCATTATCTGTGTTGTGCCCGCGCTGTTCTCAGAGCCGTCATTACAAATATGTCAATGTCAAGCAGTCAATCCAGTGAACTGTCAATTCACATTGTGTTGTATTGTGTGAATGTGTGTACGGTTGTCGGGGAGAATTCCAATATTCTGTAAGAATGTTTTACCCTAGTAAAGCGCTGTTACTGCGTCTTATTCTAGCATGTACAATAATTGTGGCATTGGGACATAGTCATAGCCACTCGCATGACCATTCTCATGGAGATGAATCGCCCGCATTCAAATACTCCAAAATTGCAAACGAACAACACAAAAACGAAGAAGTGATAACTGAACCAGATTACGACTTATACGTCAGAGCATTGAGTTCAACACTCTTTATAAGTATAGCGCCGTTTTTTATACTGTTCTTTATACCTATTGATGGCACGGTGGAAAAACAACCGTTACTCAAGATTTTGCTGTCATTCGCATCTGGCGGTCTTCTCGGCGATGCATTTCTCCACTTGATCCCGCATGCGCTTATGTCTAGTGACGGCGCCGAAGGACACAGCCATAGTCACTCACATGACAGCGAGCATCATGAGCCACATGACATCACTGTTGGTCTTGGTGTGCTTGGAGGAATAATTACCTTTTTAGTGGTCGAGAAAACTGTTCGGTTGTTTGATGGAGGACATGGCCATTCTCATGGAGGGGATAAGAAAAAATCTGATGATAAACAAAAAAAGAAGAGCAAGGACAAAAAAGAAGATATAAAGATTGCTGGATATTTAAACCTTGCTGCAGACTTTACCCACAACTTCACTGATGGATTAGCAATTGGAGCATCCTATATTGCAGGGCAAAACATTGGTCTTATTACAACAGTTACTATATTTTTACATGAAATACCTCATGAAATTGGAGATTTTGCAATTCTTGTTCAATCAGGATGTTCACGAAGGAAAGCAATGATGTTGCAGTTGCTCACCGCATTTGGTGCAATATCAGGAACAGTTTTGTCCATATATCTAAGAGGTTCAGGAGATGGCCTTGTTTCATCTCTTATTTTGCCATTTACTGCAGGAGGCTTTATTTATATTGCTACTGTGTCTGTTATCCCTGAACTTCTGGAAAGTTCAACCAAATTCTCTCAGTCTGTCAAAGAGATAATTGCTCTACTAGCTGGAGTGTACATGATGGTACTTATTGCACAGTATGAATAATTTTGTACGCTTGTGTGACATGTAATGTGAATATATTTACATTGTTCTATTTTTTTCAATAAAACATTAATCATCACATATTAATTTTGTTCTTTTGTAACTTCAATAAAGCTTAGTTTTGTTTGAATTCACCTTGCAGATTTCTGTAAAGCTTGAACCATGTTATGGAATTTTTATTGAGATAAATAATTAAAAGTCCCACCACTCACTAGGTATTAGGAAGGTCTAAAGTTTCTGGCCTACACACTATAATTGAGAGATACAAAACTATTACCTATGTTACCAAATTACTGAATTATTCTCTAATTACCCACAGTAAAAATATTTGTTCAATAGTTCCATTTTTATTTGGATATTAATCCTTAATTTTATAGTTGAAGCTGGAAACTTTAGGATCTTACCATGTACTTGTCACGAATTATTGTTGTATAATATTCATTCCTGTTATTGACACCAGTTCTTTTTATATTAATGAAAAATCTAGTGGATGGTGATAGAAGCAACTACACACCTAATAGTGAGATCAAATGGAGTATCAAATAAAACTATTGAATGCAGATGTTGTATTTTATTTATTTAGATTACTTCTTCTTAGATACACCAACAGTTCTTCCTCTCCTGCCAGTGGTCTTAGTGTGCTGACCACGCACACGCAGGCCCCAGTAGTGACGCATACCCCTGTGGGCACGGATTTTCTTGAGCCTCTCCAAATCTTCACGAAGCTTAGAATCCAAGTTAGATGATGTCAACTGGCTGTACTTGCCATCAACAATATCCTTCTGCCTGTTGAGGAACCAGTCAGGGATTTTGTATTGTCTGGGGTTGGACATGATTGTGACAATCTTTTCAACCTGAAAATGAAAAGATAATTTTTTGTGGAGTTACTGCTATTGTGACCATAAGAATAAGAAATAAATTGCCAGTTTACTTTGTTAAAGATACAGCTTCTGTAGGGTGCCAGTCATAACATCCATGGCAAAAGGAGTTACAACTGTTTAAGCCAGTTCATAGTTTTTTGATTACTGTGATTGGTCCGTTAGAGTTGTTTCAATGGATATATTTACTATTATCGAAGGGTTTAGCAAACATAATGTGTTTCATTTCAACAACGAATCACGTATGTTGTTTATTTCTATTATTAACCAAAAACACATACCTCTTCTTCAGTGCATTCTCCAGCACGCTTGTCAAGATCAATGTCGGCCTTCTTCAGAACGATATTAGAATATCTGCGACCAACCCCCTTGATGGCGGTCATGGCAAACATTACTTTGCGTTTGCCATCAATGTTCGTATTCATAATACGAAGAATATGTTGAAACTTGTCTGGAATAACCAGCGACTGAAACAAAGTTGACACTCATTTTATAACGCCGATTGAAGTAAAATATTTAGAATACTCGCACCATATCTATTTCAAGATCACATTTAATCACTCATTTTCAATTTTGATAGTATGATTAGTTAAAAATTATAAGATTATTACCATTTTTGCAAATATTGGTTAGACAACCACCACTAACAACAAAGGTTCATGGGGTAAAAGAATGACATTGACAGCAAATCTTGAGAGTAGCCATTTCATAAAAACTTATTTTTTTACTCTTGGCAATATCTCTCAGCATGGACAATTTGGCTGCCTTCTAACGCTATATACACACACAGCGACTTTCACATTTACATATAAATTTTGAAATATTTACAAACGTTAAAAATTTACAAATGTGACCACGAGAAAACGGCGGTATTTTCAAGGGAACCTTGCCTGACGCTTAGACGAATGGTCAAGATTCAAGATTCTTTATTTGCATGAAACATAGTACATCCAGTCACACGGTGACACGATTTAGTGTGACTCGTTGCGAACAAAGGGTACATCATGGTTTCACATATTTCGCCGACTTCTTTCAGCATGCAAACTTAAAATTAAAATAATAAATTGTCTTGACCGGACTTGGATGTCAGACTGAGACAAGACGACACATCTCCCGTCCAGAGATGTGTTGTACACCACCAATAGAATTTCGTGTTGCGGTTTAAAACACTGTTGGGGTTTATAACACTGCTGGTTCCTAAACCGCAGAGACCGTTCCTCATATTTAAATACGATACCTTTAAATTGGGAACCTTCTTTCTTTCTACATTATATAAAACTCAGATCACTATATACACTTTATTTTACTTTAAATCACATAGCAAATTACATCTTTATATAAAATATTCCCAAAAACACCATATCAAATCCAGCCACACTTTCAGACTGCACACTAACGTTAGTTTTGTTTTCTATCCTTCAAACTACAAAACATTCTTGCTTTGAAACTATTTTCCCTTGAACTTTTACCCATAAACATTAAAACTAGCCAGTATACCTGAGACATGAAAATTCTGTAATAACTAATGCCATAACATTTCGTTATTTACACAAATTCTCGTCTCAGCTTAAGGTTTAGTGGAAATGGTTGAGCAGAGAGGAGAGGAGAAGTCTAATGTTTTCGTAGTTGTTTTTTTTAGGCCAGCTGAGAAGAAATGAAATGTAAGCGGCGTGTGGTGAGTGGTATGCTGCAGGTGTAGTGCGGTGACCAGTGTGATGTGAGCGGTGGCGTGCCGTTTTACACTTCTCCACACAGCTTCGGTGGACACACCCTAACTTTTGTACATAGATCTTGTTAGTTATGGATATTGGGAACCTTCTACTACTTCATTAAAAACTTTATAGTTTCAGTATATCATTTATAAAATCAACATTCCTCTAAAACATAACTGACTCTTACAATTTCTGACAACACACCACTGAATTCATCAGTCATAAGTTTTACCTATCAAAATTACAAACGTTCTTATTCTAAAACTATTTTCTTAAACCCATAAACATTAAAACTAGCCAGTATAACTGAGACATCAAAATTCTGTAACAACTAATTCCATAACAGATCTCCCTCACCTCACCGCTTAGCACATCTCCACTCCTGTCCGCCTTGGTGAGTCCGGGCCTTAAGCATTGTTCGTACTGGCCGTTCAGGATGCCAGAATAGTGAATGAGCCACATATTTTAGGGTTCCGTAGCTATGAGATGAAAAATGCTACCCTTACTGTGTCGTAAGCACGGCGCAGCGACCAATCAAGCCATACAAAACCAGTTTAGGCGGATCTCTTATTGTACAGGAAATTTAAGCAAAGCTAGGCCATGGCAAATTGAGTTCGGTAAAAAGGGAAAATTAAGAAAAAAAAAGTAGTACACACTGCGACATATCAAACTATACATTACCAGTATTAACTGTATGTATAGTTTAGTATTAACTGGTAATGTATAGTTTGATATGTCGCAGTGTGTACTACTTTTTTTTTTTTAATTTTCCCTTTTTACCGAACTCAATTTAGATTGTCAACGACACGCCAGTAAAAATTTCATTCTGTTCGCCAATAGTTAAATAAAACTGGAGTGAAGTTGGCATAAAAAACTGGAAATTACGAGTTTGACTCACAAGAGTTCCGAATAAGTGTGTCAGAAACAACTCTGCCAAACCCTACGGGAATTTATGTGGCGTGATGTTTGGTCTGTATCTTTGGGTGTCCGTAAAATCAAAAGTTGTGCAACCGTAAATATTCGTCCTTACGGGACCCTTCAACTGGTACGAAGCGCACTTGGCCAGTGTTTTTTATGTAGAGTAACATTCTGACGTTTTCATTCCCATTATATTTTTCACTACTAGTAACATTACATCAATGAGTGTTCTTCCGTCGGTGGTGTGCCGGTTTCTAATTTTTATTACGGATTCCAGTTATTATCTAGAGTTTTGAACTAACAGTGAATACAATGCATACAGAAACGACATTAACTCTTATACAAATATTGGAAAAGACTGTATCACCAGGTAAGAAATCACATTTTGTAATTTACTGTACATGTATGGCGCTTCAGGTCGTCAACCGACTTATCACCCAACGTAACTGTTTTAAATTATATTTTGACTAATCAGTCGTCAGAAAGCAATCGTGCAATGGGACCTTTTATAATTGACCACCGTATACAAATAAATAGCCGTTGAAAGAATGTGGATGACAAAGATGCTTAACTGTCATGTAAGGAAAATTCTAGGTTCACCTACGATTCAAGTTTTACAATACGCGGCAATGATGTGCGTAAACAATTTGACATTTTAACATATATCTTCAATTATTTTTAATTTGCTATCACTGGTTCGTTCCTTGGCTACTAGTGGTCTTCTCAAGGTTTGAAGGTTAAATTCTGCAATCTTTCACTACTTTGACATTCCAATTTACATTCGTGTACTCCTCACAAAGAACTGATAATATTATGAACTTTATGTATTTAGTCCTAGCTCTCCTATTCTGCTAGATTACGAAATGTATTCAGTCAATTTAATAAATCAATACATATACATTAGTAATTTATTAATAAAAATGCAATATACAATATGAAGTACCCACTTTTAGGAATTAACCTCTAAACCAACCTCTATCTAAAAACAAGCTTTGGTTTTGTTTACACAAAAAATAAGGTTTAGATAACTTAAAACATATATATTGTAAACTTGACTAGAGAGTTTGTGAAATAAAGCAAAGCATTTGTTTAATTATTTAAGTAACTCATTGTTCTTACACAGTGATACTGCTTTCCTGCTAGTTATCTGAAATAACTCCTCAGTATTTCTGCTTAAATATAATATAACTATATTACTGATAACATTTAACACTACTGAGTAGGATTGTGCAAAAAATATGTTTTGTTCTACCATTGTCTTTTTACTAAAAAGTTATTTGAATTTTGCAGATCGAAATGAATTGGAAGCTGCAGAAACCTACCTTGACCATGCAGCTGTTAACAATTTCACAACATTTATCAAAATGTTGTCTGATGTTTTGGTGGCGGGGGGGAACAGTCAGGTGGCTAGAATGGCTGCAGGTTTACAGCTAAAAAACCACTTAACTTCTAAAGACCCTGCCCTAAAACAGCAATACCAACAAAGGTGGCTGGCACTACCTGAAGACATCAGATTGTATATTAAGAAAAATGTAGGTTTATCCTGTATTTTTTGTAGAATCATTCCAATTATATCAAATGAATGGCAAGAAAGATAATACGATTTTTTTGTTAATAGATTCTCACAGCAATTGGAACAGAGAACAGCAGACCAAGTTCAGCTGCCCAGTGTGTAGCATATGTAGCAGTAGCAGAGCTTCCAGTTGGACAGTGGAATGACCTCATACCCATGCTTGTAGAAAATGTTGTTAATGCTCAATCCACTGAACTTAAAAAAGAAGCAACATTAGAAGCAATTGGTATGTAAAATATGAAATCAATATTTATGTATGAAAGATTTTGCAAATAGTAATGAAATTATATTGTCAATTTCCGAAGTGGACTAAATCTCTGAATGTAAATAGAACTATAGCTGTGATCTTTTATTTTTAAAGGTTACATCTGTCAAGAAATTGATGCTGAGGTGTTAACAGAACAAAGTAACCCAATTCTTACTGCTATCATTCATGGCATGAGATCTATTGAAACCAGCAACCATGTCCGTCTTGCTGCCACTCAGGCTTTACTTAACTCATTGGAATTCACTAAAGCTAATTTTGATAAAGAAAATGAAAGGAATTTTATAATGGAAGTTGTATGTGAAGCCACACAGTCAAGTGATATGAGGATCAGTGTGGCAGCTCTCCAGTGCTTAGTAAGTATCATAATACTAGGAATAGATGACATGGACAAGTACATTATTATTATTACACTAGCTGATCCCAGCATGCCTTGCAATGCACTTGTGCCTACCTACCTACCTAATACCTACCTAAGAATCTTCCCCTGACAATAACAAACAACAAAAAAAGAATTATCGAAATTGGTCCAGCCGTTCACGTGTGATGCCGTGACCAAGGGAAATAGGGATTCATTTTTATATATATAGATTACATTCCTAAAGATTATACAATTGTACAAGATGTGTTTTTTAAATTCAGGTAAAAATCCTTTCTTTGTACTACCAATATATGGAGCCTTACATGGGTCAAGCATTATTCCCAATAACTTTAGAGGCTATGAAGTCTGATGTGGATGAAATTTCTCTTCAAGGCATTGAGTTCTGGTCTAATGTTAGTGATGAAGAGATTGATCTTGCAATTGAAGAAGTAGAGGCAGCGGATGCAGGTATGACTAATTTTAAGGTTGATATTTTTGCACAAGGATATAGATCTAAGATCTTAAATATCCAACTGCTTCTTGTTACAGGACGACCTCCTGCGCGTACATCTAGATTCTACGCCAGAGGGGCATTGCAATACCTTGCACCTGTTCTCATGCAGAAACTAACAAAACAAGATGATACTGAAGATGAGTTGGAATGGAATCCCTCCAAAGCTGCATCTGTTTGTCTCATGCTATTGTCAAACTGCTGTGAAGACGAAGTGGTTCCTCATGTCTTACCTTTCATAAATTCAAATATCAAAAATGAAAATTGGCGATACAGAGAGGCAGCCTTGATGGCATTTGGTTCTATTCTTGGTGGACTTGAAGCAAATACTCTGAAGCCATTAGTGGAAAAAGCTATGCCAACCTTGATTGAAGCCATGTATGATTCTAGTGTTGCTGTGCGAGACACGGCTGCCTGGACTTTTGGAAGAATTTGTGAAATTGTTCCTGAAGCAGCTATAAATGAAACATATCTGAAACCACTCTTAGAAAGCCTTGTTAATGGATTAAAAGCCGAACCACGCGTAGCTGCAAATGTTTGCTGGGCCTTTACCGGACTCGCGGAAGCTGCTTACGAAGCAGCTGATTGTGGAGATTCCAATCAACCTAAAACCTACTGCATGTCAAAATACTTTGATTTTATTGTTCAAAGGCTTCTTGAAACAACAGATCGCCAAGATGCTGCACAACATAATTTAAGATCAGCTGCATATGAAGCTCTCATGGAAATGGTTAAAAACTCTCCTACTGATTGTTATGTAACTGTGCAAAAAACAACTATGGTGATTTTGGAAAGGCTTCAACAAGTTTTGCAGATGGAGAATCACATTTCAAGTCAGGCTGATCGTTCACAATTCAATGATCTCCAAAGTCTATTGTGTGCCACACTGCAATCCGTACTTCGTAAGGTAACTCCAGAAGACGCGCCACAAATATCAGATGCAATTATGACTGCCCTGTTGACTATGTTTGCTGGCAATGCGGGAAAAGCCGGTGGTGTGCAAGAAGATGCTCTTATGGCAGTCTCAACCCTAGTTGAGGTCTTAGGAGAAGGTTTCTTAAAATATATGGATGCTTTCAAGAGATATCTTTATGTTGGGCTTAAAAATCATCAGGAATATCAAGTATGCATAGCGGCTGTTGGGCTCACTGGCGATATTTGCCGCGCATTGAAAAACAAAGTAAGTTCGCCAATTATAATCTAATTTGTATAAAATTTTCTCTGACTTTCTCTAACTTTGGGAGATCAGAGGGATAAAAGCACTTATAATTATGTAATTATTACAGGTGCTACCGTATTGTGATGAAATCATAGTCTTGCTATTGGAAAATCTTGGTGATCCCTCAATTCACCGCTCTGTGAAACCCCAGATTTTGTCTGTGTTTGGAGATATAGCCCTCAGCATTGGTCCTGATTTTGCTAAATACTTCGACGTCGTGATGCAGATGTTATTGCAGGTAATAAAATAAGTTCAATATTGCATTGGAAGTAAGAACAATAAAAATAACTTTAGATTTTACGTGAAATACTTTATATTGCAGGCAAGCAATGCTCAAGTAGATCGTAACGATTACGACATGGTGGAGTATTTAGGAGAACTTCGCGAAAGCGTGCTCGAGGCCTACACTGGTATCATCCAAGGTTTGAAAGGACCAACAGGCGAGGTTCGTAATGTGAAACTTGGCTTTGATTTAGTGGGTATATTGCTGAGCAGACTATGAACGTGTGTAATGTGGCAGGTGCGGTCGGACGTGGCGCTGGTGGAGCCGCACGTGCCCGCTATCGTGACATTCATGATGCAAGTGGCGTGCGAGCCCGAGCGCACGGACGGGCACATGTCGGTGATCGCGGGACTGACGGGCGACCTGTGCACGGTGTTCGGCCAGCGCGTGTTGCCGCTGCTGGAGACGCGGCCGCTGCTCGACCTGCTGCAGTCGGCGCGCCGCTCGCGCACTCCGCGCACCAAGGCGCTCGCCAACTGGGCCACCAAGGAGATCCGCAAGCTCAAGCATCAGACGCCTATCGCTAGCTGGTACGTACTAAACAAAGCCTGCATTTCTACATGAATTTGTTTTTTAATATCAATTTGTTTGAGAGATTTTAACTAATATTTTGAAATATTGCACCATACTATGTGAAATGATAAACTAATATAAAATACTGAAAACAGATGATACACAACAAGCTAAAATATTCATAAATACTTTATTTTGCATTTCAGATTTGAAACAATTAACTGCCACAGCGATCCAACGCAGTTACAGAAAACTTACTGCTGGTAAACTCAACTGTGCTGGCAGGCATATTATTTCGTATTAATAATAATAAGTCGTTAGGTGCATTTGTTTAGAGGCCTGTATTGTTTTAAACTATCTACAACAATGGTATAGTAGTTATTTTGTGCTCAGCAGGTAACACTCTGGCCTTTTTATAAATAAAATATATTATTAATTACACTATCTATGATATTATATGAATATTTGTCTACTTTAGAAACATGTTACCATTATTGTAGCATTTGAACATTTGAAACCATTGCTGTTTTTAATTTACAGAGTGTATTACCATGACAAAACAGTCAATGAACTTTGTTAAAACCAGAAAAAAAATATAACAAATCAAAAGTGGATGAATGTTTATAAGTAATATATTAACTGTTTTTTTTTTGCATGTAAGTGCTAATTTGGTTAAAAATGCACTTAACGTAGCATTATTGAAACTGTTTAATGTATGCCTGACCATAATCTTTCCATAATTATCTTAAAGTTGAAGCATTTTTCCTATTTGGTATTATAAATACAGACAGTGGCTGTGGTATCTTTACTTATGTGAGATAAAGTGATAGTTTGAAAGGGATGTATGAAAGTTGATGTATGTTACTTTAGGCATGCACATGTGCAAGGGATTATGAATTTTATAAATTATTATTATGTTTTGTAAGATGTATGAAAGAATTTTATGAATGGGTAAGAATGCATGTGTAGATGCGTGCATGATTATCTCGGATATTTTATAAAGTTAGGCATTGTCGATCATAATTAAAATTCGGTATATTAATGTATGTTTAAGATTCCGTCGGCGGTACTCGAGACTGAAGGACGCCATATTGGCGACGATTATTTTTGATTCATCACAATTCAGGTTAAAATATTGAAGATCTCTTATTGAAGTTATAACAACAATAAACAAACGTTGACCAAAAGCTATAATGATAAATGCTAAACAACAGTGTACCTGTATTTATAGATCTTTCATTGGTTAAGAAAGTACTTCATTGCATTCAATTATGACTTTATTAAAACAACATTGATGAGATAATAGTACAACTTGCTAACACCAAGAGCTTGGCAAATATACAATGATGCACTGGATGGATTCTAATCAACAATACTGTAGTGAGTCACGCTCAACTCAAATAAACGAAATCTTTGGACAAATCTTCCTTTGTGATGAATGAAAAATGTCTTTGCCTTCTGATCTCAATATCACATTATTGTACATATGTAATTAAAGCGTTTTTTTCCTTAAGATATTCCGAAATGGCAAATTAGGACAACCCCGAAAGTAAATCGAAAAGACAAAAGACCAAGCAGACCTTCGCTAAAACATTAAGAAAGTGCTTTCAAATTGATGCATTTCGTTAAACCAAACAGATTATGAATGCAATTCCAAACGGGTATATTTCACCAAACTTATTTCGTTCTTTCGTATTAACGTTTTAACTGTATCCACATTTTGACTGCCTAAAATCATAACCTTTCCAGAAAACAGTTTCAATTACCTCTGAGTCCTAGCGTTATTTATTTAAATGCTTTTGCCTAACGTATCTTGGCAACATGCAGGTTGTTGTTTTTTGTCTTTTATTGCGTCATCTTATTAAGTAATAACAAATAAAAAACTACGAGGCCTTGCTCCCATGTCGAATAGCTCAAATAAATAAAGTTCATGTGTCGCAATAACGGCTTATAATAATATTAGATAAAAAGTTCGACTTCGATACGCGCAATTATTTGTCATGAATATTTCAATATTCGTTTCCGATAATAATTGGTCAATGAAACTTGTGTTTATGCTGACTAAATCAGTGCCTTTGACGTGTACGAGAACTAAACCTAAACTCTGTGTTATCAACGTCCAGTTTTATTACTAGTAATGTCGTGACTAATATTTTAATCAATTTGTTTCGTTAACTCTTACATGATAGAATACGTTTTATGCCTACCTACTACTCTTCAGGTTTAAGTCTTGGTGTGTTCTAAAACTTGGAAATACCCTTTATGTTATTTAATTTCGATTGACGTGTTGAGTGTCTGCTAGTCTGTGAGCATCACTGATAGGAATGATGTTTGCGCGAATTATGCAAGAATTTATTACGTGAAGTGTGGCATTACCACCATTTACTTGTTTTACATAATACCATATATATTGGAAGAAGAAAATGAACAATTTGAATATGAAAATATTAAAAAAAAAAAAAACAGATGTCATACAAGTTACGTATGTACTTATATTTAAGTATGATAGGAGAATATGTGAGGACTAGTGCCATGCCATGAAAGGTTCTGAATTAGAATCATAGGCATCGAGTCAATGAATACCACCCACTTTTCCTGCGCGAATCTAAAATCAATTAGTTATTTTGTTACGGCGTATATTTTCATTCCTTTGACTATGACTATCTGCTACCCTGTAAACTGTTCTATGGTGATTAAACAATTTAGAAGTTAAATTGGTTTCTGATTTTGATATACTCATAAACCTATACACGTTTGGTCACTACATTTTATAATGTGGCCCTGCCATCATCAGCCTAGCCTTTTTCCCAAGGTTGGGGGCCGGCTTCCAGACTTACCGGATAAAGCTGAATACCAGTATTTTACATGAAGCGATCGCCTATCAGTGCTGATTACCCAATACTAGTGTCCGACTGAGGCTTCGGCAAGAAAGACCAGCTTCGGTTCCGCCAAAATGGGGCGATGTCTTGGCCGAAGCCGAAGGTTTCCAGCAAATTCTCAAATTGAACAAACTAGCGACGCGCGCAGGTGAGAGGGGGTGTGGCCGGTGTGGGTCACAGATTTTAGTAGTGTTTGACAAGATGTTAGGTAATTTTGACAAGATGTTAGGTAATTTTGTTCTATTCACAAAGTTGATCTAAGGTTGATCATAATTATTATGTATACAGTCAAAATAATCTTTCGTAATTTTATTCAGTTTTGCCGTTTTTCAGTTTGACTTTTCGCCAATCCTGAACTGAAATTATTATGGTCATTTATGGCGATAGCCGCCCAACTAGCAAATAAGTCCTATAACAAAAATTATAGGACTGCCAAGACTAATAAAACTCTTATACTAGCACCCGTAAAGACTTCCATTCTTATAATAGCTTTCCACAAGCTGTGATTTACTCAAGATCAATTGTTCTTAAAACATATGATTATAGTATACTACCGGATAAAGTTATAAGCTTTGTCATACTCAAGATCTCTTGATCTTATAACTAAGGTTTATAGTTCACTACAAGATTAAGTTATTAGACAGTTGTAGGACAAAAGAGCATGTAGCAAGACTAATAGTCTTTGTAAAATTTCTGCTCCTGTAGTAGCATTGAGTAGGAGTATTAGATTTAATAACATACTTAGGGGAATCCTTAATAAGATTGTAATAATTTAGTCTTGATCAGAGTTATTATAAAAGTAAAAGCACTAAATTAGAGCACTATAAGAGCAATAAGCTTAAAAACTATTTAACCAAGCATATTATTAGTATGAAGTTATCATGTTTAATCTGTTCTGCGTCGTTGCTTAAAAAACAGTCGACATTAAGAAATACAACCATCTTAAAAATATAACACCTAAAAAAAATTCAAAGTTTTAAATAATGATTCAATGAGAAACCCTATTTTATGTTAACATGGAGGCGAATAGTTCTTATTAATATTGAAACAAGCGCTATTATGCTTATAATAGTCTTAAAACGCTCTCGGTCAATATCATTTTTAAATATGGCGAATATTAGATGAATTAGCTTGTTATAAATTTATTAAAACAACTGTGTAACGTTCAATTCTTGCTGGCGCTTTAAAAAAATTATATACATATAGTATATTTTAACATTGAATATTACTTCCCATTGGTTTCGCACCCTATATTAACATACTATGCTACCATACCAAATAGTAATACCTAACACTTATAATAAATTAATCCTGTATTTAAGTTTTTAATTTCAATGATTACTCAGGGAGCAAACACTAAACAAAATACATAAAACAAGTATTGGAAAATACACTTATAATCAACAACGAAGTACTTTACTAGCACATTATAAACAAGATTTGTTTGGTAAGGATCTTGTATCAGACGCTTATAAAAGTTATCATACTTATAAAGGTTGTGTGTCTATCATTGTAGGACTCATTATACTTCTCAAATGCTATTACAAGTACATCATAGGAGTTAATAACATTGTGTAAGTTGATTTTACGATTGTTATAAAAATAAAATGCTCCTATAAGTGTGCCCAAATCCAGGGTTGTAGCAAGCTATAAGTATTTTATAAGCGTTAAAAAAATAGTCGTGTAGATAGTTATAAGCACATATTTTGCTAGTTGGGCGATTAATCGGCTTCGGTACTGCAATAATATAGCCCTTGGTAAGAGGAAGGTAGAAGGAAAGGGAAGAAGGTAGTTATCAGACTTTCGGGCCCTCCGTTCCATATATCCCTACTGATCCGCACTGGTGGGGATAGTTGTTTTTTTTTCCATTTATCACTATCGATAGGGATAAGTTTTCAAGGGTTTATTTATATGATTAATTAAGGGTTCCTGTATTACATGCGATAGTGAAAAAAAAATTGGTTGTCTGTAAAGTTGGTTTACGGACGATAGTTTAACGTGACAACGTCATGACAAAACATTGATGCGGCGCAAGCGTACAATGAGCGTAACGGGACAATGTGTCATCCTTTTTCGTGCATGCAGCCGGCGTTCATCGATTTATTAGACGTTGTCAGGTCAAAAAAATGTTTTTTAACAATTATTACGAAGGGGTGGAAGTACCACCCGTATTTGAACACTCGTCGCTGAATATTATTATCAATATACGATCGCATTTTGTTTGGTACTAAACAGTTGTTTTAATTATACCAAATAACCATTGTTTACATTCGGAAATATAATTATTTGGCCAAATAATAATTATGAATATTTTTTCTGCCTTAAAAATATTCGTTTAAAGGAAATTCTGCAAAGAGTGTCAAATGAATTTCGTAGCATCAAGATTCGGCCAGATAGAGGGAATTCCTCCGAAACACATGCGGTGCCCCAAGCCAAGTCCCAGGTTCGCTCTTGCTTTCTAGGTTTTTGTTGTTTTATTAATTAAAATTACCCATTTGCCCATATAATTCGGATGGGAATTCATCAAATGACTCCTCCCGCTCTGGGCGGAGCGGAAGGAAGTGTCAGACTCTACCGACTAAAACCCATCCATGTTCCTTCTTAGCCCTTTGTGTTCCAGGGCCACGGCTTGTCGACATAAGACGGACGGACGGTGAGCTAGCCCATTACCCACCGTCCACAGGCCCGCGTCTATGGTGGCCCGGGGCGTCTTCCGCGGCGGCTGGGACGTGAGGCTCTCTCACTCTTACGTTCCGCCACCTCCTTCGCTGGCATGACTGCTTCGCAGAAGGAGGCGACGCCGACGGCTTCCCGTATCCTCTCACTCCGGACCATGGATTGAACCAGGGCCGGACGCGAGAGGTCGTCGCCGCCAATCGCCGCTTCGAGGACACGGTGGTGCTCAGACCAGGCGGAACAGAGCTCCACGGTGAGCTCCACCGTGTCCTCCGAACGATCCTCGCAATGGTGACACCCGGGCGTTTCCTCCCATTTGGCGCAGGAACCTCCCGAAACAACCGTGTCCGGTGAGGACCTGCATCAGGCAGAAAGTGAGGGCGCCGTGGCGCCTCTCCAGCCACTCCTCAAAGAGGGAACTTATCGCCACTGTTGTGGCGTGCCCTGCACGGGTTTGCGATAGTCGCTCTCTCCATGTCGCCATGAGATCGCGCCGGAGGTCTATCCGCCAGACGGCGATTTGCCGCGGCAGCGGAGTTTCCCCCCGGCGCAGTGCCTCCGCACCATACGTGCAGGCGCGCGAGTACTATCGTCTCCAGATCCCGTGGTGGCAATCCGGCCAAGAGGCTCGCCGCCTCGCCGAACGCCATCCGAAACGTCCGGTACCCCCGGACTAGCCTTACGGGTACCACCTTTTGGGGCCTTGGGGGCCCTACCCCTACAGTGTAAATTAAGCCCGCGTAGGCGCGGATATGGCTGTTAGTGAATGAGTATAAAAAAAATGTTTCTTTGGGAAAGGTGTTTGTTATAATGAGTATAATCAAGTGTTTAAGTATCGTAATTACCCGTCGCCCTTTATGGATAACTAGCTGTCCCGCGCAACTTCGTTTGCGTCACATTTTCCCCGTTTTCGCAACATTTTTCATTGCTGCTCCGCTCCTATTGGTCGTAGCGTGATGATATATAGCCTGTGTCCTTCCCCAGGTTGAAATCTATCTTCTTGCCAAATTTCATTAAGATCCAATCAGCCGTTTAGTCGTGAAAAGGTAACAAACAAACAAACATACAAACAAACAAACAAACAGAGTGACATTCGCATTTATAATATTAGTATGGATTATACAAGGTGTAAATGGACTCTTCACGAAGCCGTCAACCAAGCATTCTGTATGTCGTAGTGAGGTGATTTATTTCCGTTAGACTCGGTTATCATGTGGGCAGAACATGGGTTTCGTGCTATGAAAACACACACGGTACAGGTAGTTTGTTTATCGAACTAACAAACTATTTGAAAGTACAAGCCAACACAATAACACTAGGCACCATGAATCGGGGAACAGTTTCGGGACGTCTTGACTCCGCCGCGATCAGACACTGACTTACTCTTTGCACTGACTGTCCTCGTCGCTGCGAGCTCGAAACATCACGACTCTGTAGTAAGCACGCTTACGTGTGGGTAGACTGGTAAGTAGGTGGCTTGATGCCACCTTTGGCGCGCTTTCGATTCATTTTGTCCGTACTAATGACCGGATCCGACATGTTTATCAAACTATGTAACCCTACGCATTTTTTTTTTGCTGGGAAACGACTTTTTTGGGTGTAATATCACATTTTACGGTAAAACTCAATGTAACGCATGAGTGCGTTACATTGAATTTTACCGTAAAATGTGATGTGACGGATGGATGCTTTGAATAGTAAACGGGTCATGGAGATATTTTAAGTAAAGTTATACCTAACCTTAAAAACTAGTCATCATCATAAGCCTATAATGTTCCCACTCCTGGGACACAGGTCTCCTCTCTATGAGAGGAGTGGGCTGTAATCCACAACGCGGGCCCAGTGCGGGTTGGTAGATGTCACATGTCTTCGAATTTTTAGTTCTAGGACATGTCGGTTTCCTCACCTCCTCATGATGGTATATATATTATAAGTTTCTCTTCTTCTTCAGCTAGATGAACAATGAGAACTAAGTCCCAATCCACCATTATAAATACACACGTACAACTGTTTTCACGTAAAGTTAGGCCCGGCGCCCACTATCGGCATCGGCACGGCTGAGGAGTTTAGGTGATAACAAGCATTATATTATACTATAACATTAAAGCGGGTGCGTAGAATCCCCGGGTTACAGGAGGCCGTCAAAAACAACTGACCTTGGCGACGTACAACGGACGCACGATACGGCTCGACGAGCACCTGGCGCAACTCGAAGTCGAACTCGAGAAAATAAGGTGGCACGTTCTTGGGTTAAGCGAAGTCCGAAGAAAGGGGGAGGACACGGTAACTCTTGAATCAGGCCACCTTCTATACTTTCAAGAGGGAGACCAGCTGTCCCAGGGTGGCGTAGGATTCCTGGTGAATAAAGCTGTCTGTGACAACGTAGTAGAAGTGTCGAGTGTGTCGAACAGGGTCGCGTACCTCGTAATTAAACTAACCGAGAGGTATAGCCTCAAGGTTGTGCTGGTTTACGCACCGACCTCGACGCACTCGGACGATGAAATGGAAGATGTGTTTGGAGATATATCGAAGGCCTTACACTTCACCACCAGGGCCCACTACAGCGTTGTCATGGGAGACTTCAACGCCAAAGTGGGAGAACAGAGTTACAACGAATCGGTAGTAGGATCCCATGGTTATGATAGCAGGAATCATAATAGGGGGCAAATGCTTGTCAACTTCCTCGAAAGGCAGGGGCTATTCTTGATGAATTCATTTTTCAAGAAACAGCCTCAAAGGAAGTGGACATGGCGGAGCCCCGACACTATGACTAAAAATGAGATCGATTTCATCATAACGGACAAGAAGCGTATATTTAGAGACGTCTCAGTGATCAATAGGTTTAATACTGGAAGTGATCATAGACTCGTGCGAGGGTCTCTGAATATCGATTTCAAGATTGAACGTGTCCGTTTGATGAAATCTAGGCTCCGACCAACCCTGCTCCAAACTATAGTGGGATCTGAAAAGTTCCAATCTAACTTGGAGAACCGATAATATTCGCTGCCGTGGAAACCACAAATAGCGTTGACATTAACCAGGCCCTCGAGAATGTGGTCGGAATCCTCAGGGAGGAAGGTGTGAGATTTTGCGAATTGCGGCGTAGAGACAGGAAGTCGAAGTTTTCTGAAGAAACGCTCAAGCTCATGGAGAAACGACGTGAACACCCACCAGTCACTACGTCAGAGTGGCATGCTCTAAACAAGAGAATTGGCAAACTTGTACGACGCGATCTCCGATGCTCCAACACTCGCTCAATAGAACGAGCGATTGAGCAAAATCGGGGATCGAAAGTGTTTGTCCAATCTCTTGGGAGAAGTCATCTGACGAAGCTGACCACTACAAGTGGAGTAGTCGTTTCTTCCGGGCCGGAGGTTCTTTCGGAAATTGAAAGCTTCTATAGTCAGCTATACGCTACGCGTGCATCTCAACCTGATCCCGAAAATGAGAAGTTCCGAGCTACATTAACACGCCACTTTACGGAAGACTTGCCAGAAGTCAACCTAGACGAAATTGCGATGGCTCTCAAACAGCTTAAAAACGGAAAAGCCCCTGGAGAAGACGGTATTACGACTGAGCTCCTGAAATCTGGTGGTAAACCTGTAATGAAGGAGCTCCAGAGCATTTTCAATACTGTTCTTTTTGATGGGAGAACTCCAGAGGCGTGGAGTAAGAGTGTTGACGTGTTGTTTTTCAAAAAGGGTGATAAAACTCTTTTGAAGAACTATCGACCCATTTCGCTCTTAAGCCACGTCTATAACCTGTTTTCGAGAGTCATCACAAACCGTCTTGCGCGAAGACTCGACGAGTTTCAGCCTCCCGAACAGGCCGGGTTTCGATCGGGGTACGGCACCATAGACCACATCCATACAGTGCAGCAGATTATACAGAAAACAGAAGAGTATAATCGGCCCCTGTGCTTAGCGTTTGTGGAGTATGAAAAGGCCTTTGACTCGATCGAAATCTGGTCGGTTCTGGAATCTGCAGCGATGCCAAGTCGATTGCGATACATCCAAGTGCTGAGAGGTCTTTACAACGCCGCTACTATGGCCATCCAAGTCCAGAACCGGCAGTCTAAACCTATTCCCTTGCATCGTGGTGTGAGACAACGGGACGTTATATCCCCCAAATTGTTCACAAATACATTGGAGGATATATTAAAGACGCTGGACTGGAAGGGGCGCGGCATTAATATAAACGGCGAGTACCTCTCACACTTACGATTTGCAGAGGATATCGCCATCATGGCGGAAACGCTGCAAGATTTGCAACATATGCGGAATGGCCTAGTTGATTCTTCTCAACGCATTGGTCTCCGGATGAACCTAGATAAAACCAAGGTTATGTTCAATGAACATGTCAGTCCGGAACCAATTGCTGTTCAAGGCAGTATTCTCGAGGTTGTTAAGGAGTATGTTTACCTCGGGCAAACTATGCAGTTGGGTAAAAACAACTTCGAGAAAGAGGCCAGCAGGAGAATACAGCTGGGCTGGGCAGCGTATGGGAAACTGCGTCGAGTCTTTACATCGCCAATTCCACAGAGTCTAAAGACGAGACACCGATGCCCACCGATAGTGGGCGCCGGGCCTTTAGGGATATGAGGAACAGGGTGTAAAGTTCTTCATCCCCTCCATATAGAGAAAAGGGACGATCCTCCGACCAGACGAGTGTGCGCAGTGATGAGGCAGACAGCTATAGAGGCGTCGACCGAGAGGTTATGAAGCTCTCGACCGGCCGCGGGCCGAAAGTGCAGTTTGCTGTGCAAAGGTCGCTTTGAAGTGGCTGAGGGGGCTGACCAGGAATACGCTTACGATGCACGCTGGTGGTCAGGAATACCCATTTGAAGCTGGCTGGCTGTGAACTTCGCTGCTTGAGGAAGTGATGTTGATGATGATGACGTCATGTTGCTCGAAGACTGCACTGACGTCCATTTCGGGATCATCAGTATAGGGGTATGAGGGACAGGGTGTCAAGTTTCTCGATACTCCATAGAAAAGGGAGGATCCTCTGACCAGACAGATGCTATGTGTGGTGGGCAACTGCCGAACAGTCTTAAGTCGAGGTAAACATTGCTTGTAGGAAATTGATGTTAGTTCTTCCATCGTTCCAAATTAGGTCAAATTCTGAAATTTAATTGAGTTTTTATACGAAATATAAAACTTGATAAAGCAAATTTTAATGTCTCAATAAATATTTTTTTAAGGGTTTATTTTCCCGGACTGCGTTTCAGCATTTATGGCAGCCCTAATCTGTTATAAAACTAACTTAGAATAATAACGCAAAAACTAATAATAAATGATCTGTCACTTCGGTCTTTTTGCATCCATCTGTCGAGACTTGACAAATAGTAATCAGCGTCAGCGTCGCAGAATCTCAGCTCACAGATTCCACAGAGTACATTATTATAAACTGGTATACTGACAGATTCTTTCTTAGAACAGAACTGTCTGTGGTCAGGCTTGGTCGTTTGGATCGTATGATAACTTGCAAAGTGATCAGATTTATTTTATTTTGATTCAAAATTAACACTAAATAAAAAATCACTTTCAAGAACTAGCTAGTGAAATTGTTGCTTATTCACAGGCAAATATATTAACACATCTTACATCATGAAGCCTCCGTACAAAATCGGTAAGTACCTAATCTATTTACTTTTTTTCTAAAAATGGTAAATAAAGAGCAAAATAATTATATTTGATTAATATTTAAAGTACCCAAATACAGTTGCTAGTAAATTCTCTCATTTAAAATATTTTTATAGGTTATCTTAACCATGCGACTTCAGAGATAGACCGGCGCTTTTGTGGATTGCTCATTTAATATAAATCACGATAATGTTTTTTCTTATCAATTTATCAGTAATTATTACTATTCTGATAGGATCTATTATCTTTAGTGTTTACATCAATTAAATGATAGCTTTAAAATCCTGTCTATGTACAGAGGACCTACGCTACTTATCCTAAATAAAAAACAGAAAAGCAAAATTATTATTAGGTAGTTATTTCCCAACACATGAAAGGGTTACTTTAATTAGGTACTGAGCTTAATACCTGAATTACAATCCAAACAGAAGTGAATAGCTGCTATTATATGCAATACAATGCATAGTATTTTATGTCAATTTAGACGATAAAAAAGTAGCAGTGTGAATGGACTTGTTGCCAGATGGCCTGGTACAGAGTGGCCTTTTCAGTACCATAAAACTATAGTTTGCCTTTTATCATTTCTAATAATACTACCAATAAAGAGTTAAAAATTATTGTTTATTATTTAATTAATTTGAGCAGCCCCACTGAAAATATGCTATGAGTATGTTTTAATACATTTTGAGTTACATCAAATGATTTTCGTAATTTTGACAAGCCAGTTCTACAGTTTTTTCCAACTACGGGGTAGTTTTGCCAAACTTGTTTAATTTTAATTGATTTTAAAAACACAGAAAAGCAAAATTATTATTAGGTAGTTATTTCACAACACATGAAAGGGTTACTTTAATTAGGTGCTGAGCTTAATACCTGAATTACAATCCAAACAGAAGTGAATAGCTGCTATTATATGCAATACAATGCATAGTATTTTATGTCAATTTAGACGTAAAAGCTAATGACAAAAAAAATGTTTTTCAGTATACTTTTGTTTTCGGATTACATAGAGGCCCCTAAACTGACCATTTTGTATAAGAATGGGTTTTTTTAAATTCTCAGGCATCCATGATGAAAGATTATGAACTTATATATTCAATATTGCATAAGAATAAAGCTTATTACAGCAAGTATTGTAGGTATTGCATAACTACTTGATAGAGATTTTGAGATAATTTGCAATGCAAATAAATTATAATATTAACTTAATAAAAGAGTACTTTAGCACATGCCAAAACATGTTTTATACTATACTTAATAAAGTTATAATTTATGTTAAATACTACCTACCTACAACTAAACAAATTACTTCGTGTTTATAGGTCTTAAAGGTATATATTAATGGCTCTTAAACTCAAATATATTAATGAAAAACTTACAGATAATAATTTACTATTATTAAATGAAAAAGTGTGATAGTGATTACCTTTATTATTTTAAATAATGAGGGAAGTTTTAAACATTTTTATTTGTTTTATATTACAGCTGATGAGAAGTTGGCTGAGCTTGGCCGCAAAGAGATCATGCTGGCAGAGAAGGAGATGCCAGGACTGATGGCCTGTCGCCGCAAGTATGCCCCTGGAAAAATCCTCAAAGGAGCTAGAATTGCTGGAAGTCTCCACATGACTGTGCAGACCGCAGTCCTCATTGAGACACTTATAGAGCTTGGTGCTGAAGTAAGTGCTGTTCATTTCTGCTAAACATATAACTAATTTTTAATTGCCAAAATTTTTATTTTAAAGACAGCTTTCTTGGTTTCTCCATTTTCTCATCTATTCAACATGGACCCCTCTAAATGAATAAAAAGTTAGAAAGGCCAAGCAGATCATGAAAATTAAAATAAAAGTTCCATATTGCCATAAAGAACAGTCATTTGGTATTTTTACCTGGAAAGTTTTGGCGGAGTTTTGAAAAAAAAAAGATACCTAATTCGAAATTTCTGTTTCTAGAGATAATATAATAGGTCTAATTTAGCTGTAATACTATTAATCGAAAATGTTTTTATGTATCCTGCTTATGCGTATGAAGTTTCATTTAAATTGGTTCAGTCATTTCGGAAAACAAGAACTTAAAAGGTTGTATGATATTATGTCGTAAGGCGTAAACGCTCTTAAGGCATGATAGCACAGACAGATTTACCTTAGCATTTAGTATGAATAAGTCTTACATTAGTTTCCTGGTTACAAGTAATATATCATAGTCGGAGATAATACATCCAAACAAATGATTCTTTAAATCCCATATAGATCAGAATCTAATCACTAAATGATAAACTTGTCGAAATGCATGAAATGTCGATATATATTAAGTGGTATTATCTAAATATACCTACCTACATTTGTTATCTGCAGAGTTTTAGTTTGAGGAAATCTGATATGCCTAATATTATCTTACGATTAGATTTGCTTAGTAACGTTTAGTAGAGCGTTAAGCAAACCGAAGCGCAGACGACTATGAAAGAACGCTAAAACGATAAAATGTAGGAATTGGGAATCACAATCTCACATTCTAATAATATCTTCACCAACTAAACGGCGGCGCCTAAAATATAAAACTGGGCAACTGCGAGTTGTTCGCTCGTCGAGGGTTCATTAACTAAACAGATGATGCGAACTAAATCTAATTATACGTATTTATTTATAACAAAATATACATAAGTAATATTAGTTTTACAGTAACAACAGTACATATAACAGCGCCACATGTTTTTAATCAATTAAACGTTACACATTCTGAATAATTATGGGAAAGCGAGGACGTAGCAGGTAACATAAAAGTACGAATAATATATCGTTACGCACACCGCTAGGCTAGCGAACCGCCTTCGAACCATTCTGCACGAAAATGTATGTAGACAATCATGTAACTAGAGATAACATACCTACCTACATACATAAAATCACACCTTCCTCTACTATATACTCCAATGGGCACGTCCTCGTAATATATAAATAATACCAAAAAAAAGTAAGGTACCTATCACTGGTAAACTAGACGCTGATTGCACAATATAATTCAGAATGATAGGAAAATATTTAACGCAGTCTCATGGAAATTAAAAATATATCAATCAGAATTTCTTGCCACCGAGTTCCAAAAGCAAATTATTTTTCACATATTAGTGTTTTTTTTTAGAAAAAAAGATAAAAAAAAATAATTAAGTACCATATAAAATACGCAAAGATTATGAGCTCCTCTTAGAATAATAACGCATAGAAGCCGCGTCTAGTATAAAACACGAGCGATATCGCGTGTCAAATTCATTTTCTTTGTGTGCGTGAGCCGAATGTGTCTACGTTCCTCAAACGCACACAAATAAAACTTTCAGTGATACCATTACCATGCTGTTACCCACAAAAAATGGGAAAACGCACCACTATGTTGCTTGATCAAATCAAAACAAGTATTTTATGTTATCAGGATCTGGATAAAATGTAGATGATTTTTCATCTAATATGACATATTTTTACGGAAGGTACAGAATCGGCACCAGTATCCTATTTATAAAGACTAATCTAAAATACCTGATGCCAAGTTAATTTCTCAAAACTGGCATAATATTTTAACGTATGCAATAGTTAGTAGGTACATCAAAAACATTTTGTTTTCCTAAACAAAAATAAGAACAAAATTGTAAGCAATATGGGTATTTTTTTCCTCACAAATAGCAACACTGTATTGTGATAAGTTAGGTTATTAAAATTTTTGTTTGATGATCGATTTACGTAAAAATAATGTATAAAATAATTTGAAATATAATTTGATCACATTTTTTTATGTTTTCCTGAAGTTCTACGACATCCCTTCACGCCAGAAACTATCATTTTCAATTATTTTAATTGTTTTCTCGTGAGTTGTGTTCGACGGAGCGTGACCTTGAGTACTGACGGCTCGCTGAGAGAAGTTTGCCAATAATGGCTAAGTTTTTGTTGCCTCACTTTTTGCACGCGTACTAGGTTTCTATGCGTTATTATTCTAAGGAGCTCCTATATTTCTCAATTTCCACGAATAACGTGTATAAAAATATATGAGTAACATTGTGTTTGTTATTTCGTATGGATATTGAAATGTGACAAAGATTAAGTAATCACTTGTTATCTTGTTTCTGTGAATACATGTAAGAATTGAGCTGATATTTATCATCGACTCT
This sequence comes from Cerastis leucographa, assembly GCA_963082945.1. Taxonomy (NCBI): domain Eukaryota; kingdom Metazoa; phylum Arthropoda; class Insecta; order Lepidoptera; family Noctuidae; genus Cerastis; species Cerastis leucographa. Next base: position 13,403,926 of record OY720383.1, read on the forward strand.
TGGCCTCTTTATCTTTAACCCCTGATCTGTTTTTAAATGTGTTTGCATTTTTGCAATTCATGTTTTGTATTCAATTGCTAATACTAGCAACTTAGTGTATTTATTTTCAACACAATAAACTTTAGCATGTTCTGCGAAACTTTTTGTTTTTGCAGCCGGCCTAGCATGACCGCCGTAGAAACGGGCTAATGTCTACGGAAGAATCGACAATTTGACAAATATTTCTATCGTCCAGTGTTGCCAGGGCCCTTAAGTCAAAAGTTACTTTTCATTTCCTGAAAAGTTACATTTTTGATGCAAAAGTTACATTTTTTTTTTTTTTCGTATTTTTGAGGTCGGGGGCAAATTGATGTCAGGAAAATGGCGGAATATGAAGGAATCTATGATGTCTAATGGTGTATTTAATCTAATGATAAAACAGACTCTAGTTTCATTTGTTCGCAGCGCTATCTTCACAGTTGTTACTATCTAGTCTAGCACCTAACTTTTTCTATTAGTTTGAACCAAATCCACGAGAGGTGGTGCATCTGTTAGTTTTACACTGAACTAACTACTGATATTCAATATGTATAGAACTGTTCATAAAGGGCAAAATCGACTCAATGAAAAAAAAAAAAGCCGACCATTTTTGATGCCACATCCGATAATATTGCAATTGGGCATCTTGCTATAGTTGATTTCCAATAAATAGGCCCGAGTTTAAACGCAATAACACAGCAAATAACTCCAAAATTCACAAATTTTAACCACAGATATATAGCAATTGACAGTTGACGTACCCAACGTATGTATCAAACAGCGAGCGGATAAAATGGCGACCCGGCCGCAAATAGGTATTTCAATGACTTAGAAATGTAGAGTTGCCATTATAGTAACTGTCAAAAACACTGTTATCCTTTTTCACTTACGCAAAATTATGAAAGTTAAAAAGAGATAGCAGTATTTTTCTGATTTTGGCGTCGATATGCCTCGTATTTGTATAACTGTTTTTTCTATAGTCAAACATTTCAAGTCCATATAATTTATATGTCTATGCTTCTGACAAATTTCAAACTAGTATTTTTTTAAACTAAATACGAGAAATACGTTTCGTGGTTGCGTTGAGTTACGTTCAAAAGGTTGAAATGTTATGTAAAATATTTAGGTTTAATTTCGCAAAAAAGATTCAGGCCTGGATCCAGGATGCAGCAACACCATCCCGCCCACGAAAAATGAAAAACTCGTGCAATTAGCAACTTTTTTTTGTTAACTAAACGTAATAATATTCAGGGAATATAAACATCACGTGATACGTCCCGGTTGCTATGGAAAGAATTTCTGTCTATGTCTTCGTAGAAACGCGAGTCGACGGGGCGCGCCATGCTCGGGCAGAAGAAAATGTCAAGTTGTATAGAAAAGATTTCTTGTCGTTTCTTGGTAGAATAGAGATAGAACGGTCATGCTAGGGGGGCTGAACTTAAATGTACATTAAAAATCAAAATATTTTTATTTCACATAGGCCTACATGGGCACTGGGCACTCATAAAACGTCGACAAAAAGGTGTTCGGTTCGGGTTGGTCGTTTCCTATGGAGAAGAACCGGCAAGACATTCCATGGTTTCTCTTTTAAAATCATTTGGTTTTACAATCTATATATACAGGGTGTAACGGAAAGGGTATATACATCCTTAAGGGTGTGCTACAGACCATCAAACTGAACATGTTTCTCATCATAAAAATTTTTTTGCAGCAAAAAAAAATATCAGCTGCCTATACATTTGGGTCGAATAGGTATTGCAATTTTCTATGGGGAAGCAGATATTTTTTTTGCTGCAAATTTTTTTTTATGATGAGAAACATGTTCAGTTTGATGGTCTGTAGCACACCCTTAAGGATGTATATACCCTTTCCGTTACACCCTGTATAAAAGAAAGTCGTGTTAGTTACTTCACTTATAACTCAAGAACGGCTGAACCGATTTAGCTGAAAATTGGCAGGGAGGTAGTTTAGAGCCAGGAGAAGGACATAGGATACGGTAGGGTAGGGTAGGGTAGGTAGGTAGGATAGGGTAGGTAGGTAGGGTAGGGTAGGTAGGTAGGGTAGGGTAGGTAGGTAGGGTAGGGTAGGTAGGTAGGGTAGGGTAGGTTAGGTAGGGTAGGGTAGGTAGGTAGGGTAGGGTAGGTAGGTAGGGTAGGTAGGTAGGTAGGGTAGGTAGGTAGGTAGGGTAGGGTAGGTAGGTAGGGTAGGGTAGGTAGGTAGGGTAGGGTAGGGTAGGTAGGTAGGGTAGGGTAGGTAGGTAGTAAGGGTAGGGTAGAGTAGGTAGGTAGGGTAGGGTAGAGTAGGTAGGTAGGTAGCGTCGGGTAGGGTAGGTAGGATAGGGTAGGTAGGTCGGATAGGGTAGGTGGGTAGTAAAAAGTGCATTGCAACGCATGCTGGGTACAGCTAGTATTTCTATGTTACAGAGTTATTACTTAATTATGGGAGGATATCGTAGGCCCGACAATAAGTCGTTGCTTACTACAAAACAGAACAAGTAACTTTAACGTCTGAAGATTAAATCTATAGAGCGATCTTTGACTTTCTCAGTCTCATATATATATCATTTTCGAGGGAGGTGCAGCTTCAGTTCCAAGAAATTTCTTTACGAACGATTTTTTTGTGCTCCACTTCGCATGTTAGGTTGAAGTCGTAACTTTATATTATATATTCGATACCGGTAAACATTACTTGGCTGCTAAGTAGTACTAAATCAGATGTAGGTACCCACTCAGATATAGCCAAGAAATCAATTAAATAACACCCAGAGAGCCAAAAGGCGAGGGCAAGGCGATAAAGAAAAGACGTATTTTCATAGCCTTCAATGTACAGTAATTTAATGATGTAGTCCAATTTTTTTGGTAATATCTTGGTTAACAATAAAAAACATTTACTTTCCGTAGGTCCAGTGGTCAAGCAGTAACATCTACAGTACGCAAGATGAAGCTGCTGCAGCGTTAGTTGCGGTTGGCATACCTATCTATGCTTGGAAAGGAGAAACCGAAGAGGAATATGTTTGGTGCATTGAGCAGACATTGGTATTCCAGGACGGAAAGGTAATAAATGTGTGGGTTTACCTTCGTTAATGTTTAAATCTTCGTACATTGAGAAAAATGATGTTTACCCTTTTTCCTTGATGTTTGTTCTTGTTAAAACAAGTAGTAAATCTTCTTGGTTGATATAAAATAGTTATGGTTGTTGGTTTAATTAGTTATTTAACACTATCGCCATTTGAGCCAGTCCCCTTTAACGCATCCATAATGCGAATTTAAAATCATTAAATTAATCACAGAAATCTAAGTGACTAAACATGCCAATGAGCAATATTATTGAACCGTTTATTGTCCTGTTCCGGGGGCAGAAAAGAGCGATATTATTTGTGACAATTTTTAAACAACTTTTATTGTTCGAAAGTTTTTGTTTTATTCAAATGCTGATTTGACTATTGATATATTATATTGATATATGATATTTGACTTTTCATTTCAGCCCCTGAATATGATATTGGACGATGGCGGCGACTTGACAAAACTGGTTCATAAGAAATTCCCACAATATTTGGAAGGTATTAAGGGCATTTCTGAAGAAACAACCACTGGTGTGCACAATTTGTATAAAATGTTCCGTGTAGGTTCATTAAAGATTCCAGCAATCAATGTAAATGATGCAGTAACCAAGAGTAAATTCGATAATTTGTATGGGTGCAGGGAATCATTACTTGATGGAATTAAAAGGGCCACTGATATAATGGTCGCTGGAAAAGTCTGCGTAGTTGCGGGCTATGGCGATGTCGGCAAAGGCTGCGCTCAGGCTTTCAAGGGATTCGGGGGAAGAGTCATTGTCACTGAAATCGATCCCATTAATGCCTTACAAGCAGCTATGGAAGGATTCCAGGTAACAACTATGGATGAAGCTGCTGAAGTTGGACAGATTTTCGTGACCACTACTGGATGCCTTGACATCATTTGCAAGGAACACTTCCTAAAAATGAAAGATGATGCAATTGTTTGCAACATTGGTCACTTTGATTGTGAAGTAGATGTGGCCTGGTTGGAAAACAATGCTAAAAAGGTAAACATTAAGGCACAAGTAGACCGCTATGAGCTTGACAATGGCAATCATATCATTGTTTTGGCTGCTGGACGTCTAGTTAATTTAGGATGTGCCACAGGGCATTCGTCGTTCGTTATGTCCAACTCTTTCACCAACCAAGTGTTGGCTCAAATTGAACTTTGGACAAGACATAATGTATACCCCATTGGAGTACACACATTACCTAAGAAACTAGATGAAGAAGTAGCTGCTTTACATTTGGACCATCTTGGCGTTAAACTTACCAAGCTAACACCGAAACAAGCAAAATATATTGGCGTCCCAATCGAAGGACCATACAAGCCAGACCATTACAGATATTAAATCTTGTAGGTACATGTGCGAATTTGAGCTTTTCACACTTTTTCTATAAGTTAAAGATGTTTGATCGTAAGAATTTCAGCGAAGTTAAATACTTTAAAATACACCAAAGTGATAAAGTACTTGTAAATCATTCTTATTTTTCAATAAAAATAAGTTACCACCAATAACAATATGTATTGTTTTTGAGAAAGTAAACGTTAAGATATTCAACTGATACAATTTATGCCTTTTATTATTACCTAATCCTTGTCAAGTATAATTTACGGATCTTGCGTACTACGCGGCCATGACCACGATTTATCGCATGACCGCCCGCTATCTTGAACAAAACTGGTTGGACGCCAACGTGCACCCGTATTCACGCGACGCGATTTTACACCCTAAAGCGGCGTATTACGTGGCGCAAACGGGAAGCGGCGCGGTGTGGCTCGAAAAAACAAACTAACGATATCAAAAGAAATAAGGTTGTATAATTATCCACTTTTGTATGCTTCTGAAACCTGGACACTGAAATCACGCATTCGTAACAGAATTGATGCGTTCGAAATGTGGTGCTGGCGCAAAATGTTAGGCATTCCCTGGACGGCGCGCCGCACAAACGCCTCGATTCTGAACGAGCTCCAAGTTAAATCTCGCCTATCCACTATCTGCATGAAACGACTCCTACAGTACTTCGGACACGTGGCAAGGAAGGAGCCTGATAGCTTGGAGAAGCTTATTGTCGCTGGTAACGTGGAAGGAAAAAGGGGTCGTGGAAGATCACCAACCCGATGGACAGATGCGGTGAAGGAAGTCTGCAAAGGGAATTTCCAGGCATCTGTCCGCATGGCCGAAAACCGTCAAGCATGGAGAGCTTTGGTGGAAAAGGCGACGACCTCATGTGGTCACGACCCTCAGTCATGAGGAAACGAGGAAGAAGGAAGGAATTATCCACTATTTTCGCGCCCACGTAAAATGCCGCGTAAGGGCTCATTTACTGAGACGCGGCGCGTTTGTGGCGTGGTCCGCAATACATTCAAACAAGGCGAGAGTGTTACGGAGAACCGATTTTACGCGCGTTAGTTTGAAACAGCATTACTTACGGCGGAGACCGCAGATCAAAGAGTATAATAATATCCGCAGATGACATCGCACGCGGCATCACACGCGCCGCGTCGCGTCCCGTATCTTCGTAAACATCTTCTGTCAATCATCTTCATCTTTGTAAACGGAAAAAAAACGTACAACGTAGTACGTCCGCGAGACGTCACGCCGCACGCGACGCACCACGTCGTCTCCGACTGAGTCCGACTGTGCGTGAATGAGCCCTAAGGGACTAACCACCCACTTATTCAGCTCTGTTCAGTTTTTGTCAATAGAAAACAACGATTTTGTATGGGTACGCATCCGTTCAGCGGTTCAGCTTTCCGCGTCTATTTAGTTTTACCGGCGAACACGTATAAAATAAGGGACAAAATAATGTGTTTTTATCATGCGAATGCTTTAGATAGACTTCATCAGAACCATCTGCGCACAGCGCTGTTCCGTTGCGTTCAGCGCAGTACGCGGTCGCAACTTGCCGACGAGGAGTCGGGAATAATCCACGTTCAGTGCCGAACGTGGCGGAGAGCGCTGTACGCGGCTGATAAGAGCAGGAACTGTTTAAGGGCCGGCACTCACTGATGGCATGGCACGGCAGGTTGTGCAGTGGCATCCCGCGGCGTGCAATGGCATCCCGCGGCATGCCGTGGCATCCTGCTGAAAGCCCAGCCACTCTGGCATCCATCAGTTTTGCTCCGCGCGTATTCGAAGTTGGTTGTGTCGCATATAGAGAACATTTGTTGTGTCTCTCCCTCCATTGCCTCCGCGCACCGACCGGAACGCGCCCCACCGAAATGCTGCACAAGTTTCAACCTTATTTCAACTAGCTAGCAATCATAATTCCTTGACCCCAAAGTGACCCATACGTCTCGCGGGATGCAATGGCGCGCCGCGGCATCCCGTGGAATGAAAAAGCAAGACACGTCATGCCGATGCATCCTGCGGCGTGTCGCGTCATGCCGCAGCATCCTGCGGCATCGTGGTATCAAAATAAAGTAACATAAATTCTAAACTCATTGAAATAAGATTCAAAACAACTTAATTAGTATTAAAATCCTTTGCCATGACACACCGTGCCGTGCCGGCAGTGGGCGCCGGCCCTAAGTGTGACCAAATAGTTATTTGTGCAACAAGAGAGCAAAGTTGTTTTTTGCTGCGACTGCTGATTTTGAATCCTGAGCAAGCGAAGGATTCAACGATTGAATCACGAGCGTAGCGAGTGATTCTAAAGCTGAATCCTGAGCGTGGCGAGGGATTCAATGGCACGATATGCAAAAATCTTTGCTCTCGTGTAACACACATAACTTTACATTACTTAACATAGAACACTTTGTCGCGAAAGATGAAATCGCGATGTTCCAAACTTATAAATGTAAATATTTAATTACACAACACTAATAAGATAGCAACACTAAATCAGCATGAGCAACCTGACGACGCAAACTGAAGCCATTCTTTTTGCCGCCTTTTGCCATCACATAGTTTGGCTAGCAGCTAACTTAAATTAAGTAAATTCAGTGCAAGAAGAGTATATGGAGATTCTTGTCATCCGTGAGGCGCGCCACCTCGAAAGCTAAGTACCTAGATATTAACTTTCTGTTTATGTACGGTTTAGAGATTTGATATGTTCATTAATGTTCTATGAAATTATGTTTACCAGTTTGAATAACTTATACCTAATTAAAACACCTGAAGTGATGGTCGTGTCTTAAGCCGCGGTTCTAGTTTAATAAGATGTTTCATAATCACGGCTTAAGGTGTAACTACGACCCTCACGCGCAATAAGTCTGGCCGGACACGCGCGCTGGGTTTGTGAGAAAGTCCAAGGGCCAACTTCTCTTGCAAACCTTATAACATAATCCCCACAGGCCCAAGTAAGCGTCGACGGACGCTATAAATGTTGAGGGGGACATTCCAGACGTGAAGGCTGCGAGCCGTATCAGTCTGGAATGTGTGCTTCTGCAAATGAGGTTAATCCGGAATTTGATTAGCACAAAGGTGTTCGTTCCAGATGCGGAGGCTATATGCTAAATATGAGCCGAAACAGTCTGGAACACTTGATATAACGGAGGAAGTGAAACTCCAGAATCCGTTTGACACGGAGGTGTCCTAAATGATAAAACGATGAAATATAACCTGCTTGTAAGAAAGCAGAGACGATTAATATATTAATCATAAACAGATAGGTAATAGGTACCAACCCAGAGATTCATGGGTACATAATTTTACAGGTGTCCTAGCCGGACATGAGGAAATGGATAAACTGATGGTCGACCTGATGATAACCACTTCGGTGCCTTTGAGGACCGAAGCATAAGAGACTGGATTGAGAGACGCTCCGTATCGGTGTGTGATCCGTATCTGTGAGTATCTCAAACGTTTCGTGGGGGCGTGGGTTTCTCTTCACATCAAAGCGAAGCAGTAAAATCCTATAATATTAAAATAAAATAAGTCACATTGTAGTCTAGAACATAACTAGAATATAACATGGGAAAGAAGAGAAATTACACGCCGTCGCGACATGGTGGAGATGCTGGGATCTGAGAACATTCCAAAAAGTATCCCAAGGCATAAAATCAATCCAGATTCTTATCTTGGTAAATTGTAAACATTGAGCATAAATCAGGTTGTCAGCGACCTCTATATAATCTGATTGGAACTAATGTCCAATAAGCAGATGTCCATAAAATTCACCTAAAGGCGCCAAAATTCGAACGTTACGTTAATGATGAGTAAACGTTCATTTATCTAAGTATAATGAGATAAATGGCAGGATGATATGAAAGGTTATCGAAGTTACTGCAAATTGAATAAGTATATAACATGTGTACGTGTAATGTGCAATGTTATGAGCTAGTTAAATATTCAACTTTGAATTTGGCGCGAATACGATATGAGTGTCGTATTGGCAAATTCGAAAAATGATTTACGCTTTCCTTAACCGGAAGTAAGAAATAATAGGCGTTATGAAAGCTCAAATGAATGTAATATTATCCTACTTTTAACGAGTTAAAACTTGTAAATCTATTATACAAGTCAAGTAAAATTCAAAATAAAATGACTGAATGACATAATAATCACTTTTACACTAAACGGTTGACAAGATTCCGATATTCACGAATTATGAAATTCGAACGGAATAGAAAATAAAATACGCTGCATTCAAAATGGTGAACAAACCGCGGCGATTCAGGTGTTCATACTGAACTTCGAAAAGTGAAACTTAGTTCGTTGAATTCTTTTACAAGAATAAAACCACAAAAAGGGAAAAGTGATTTTGTTAGAAACCTGTTACGAATTGTGTATTTAGTAAACGTGATTCGATCAACTGTGAAAGATGCTCATAATCTAAATACGAAGTTCACAACTTTGGTTGAAATAACCCCAGTGGAAGTTATACCTACCTATAAAGCGCAGGAAAGGAAGCATATCATAACCTAGGAGTGATTAAGAAGATCATCAAGTAAAATATTTTATGATTTACAAGCTATAAAACCACTTTTAAGTCTCCGACTGGGGAGCAAAGTCGACACGATAGTTCAACAATTGACAACAGCCACTGTGGTCGTCGTTCACAAATGAAGGGGTCACTAAATAGATGACCCAGGCTAATATTCAGTACCACGGAGTCACGTCACTATGTGCCCACTCGTTATTTAAAATTGCATTTTACCTAATGTGTACTTTGGTAAAGTTGTAATATGTACCTAACCACCAGGTGTTAAAATTTACCTAGAGATAGTATTACTAGGTATGAGTTTGCATAAAACTGTTTATTTATGCCTAATACTCTCCAAACAGATGGACAAATGAAGGCAGATGTGTGTTGCTGATACTGCATATCTAACATCTTATGTGTAGATCACTACTATTAAAACAAAAGTACATCAACATTCACTGTAAGTTCATCTTACCTGTTACTTTGAAAACTGAGCATAAAATTGATAATAAATCATGCTGGCGGAGGAAATTGGGTTGTATAGTTTAACTTGTGTCTGAACTTCTGTAATGTTATACATGTCGTCCCTAACTGACTGCATCGTTTCATGTAGCTACTAAAGTGTACTATGTTGATGTATGTGAAACTATGTACTGAGTACTAAGTTGACATATGTGCAGCCAGGTACTAAGTTGGTGTAGGTAAAACCTAACATCATTTGTGGATGCATACACAAACGGTGTTGGTACCTCACTTGTTTATTAATAAGTAATGAAATAACATAAAATTCTTTAGTTATGTTTTATTAGGAGTCAAGAGGGGATAATTGTATGACATAGAAATTATTTAAATAAAATTCATACTAATGAAACAAACCAGTTTTACCCGTCAGTCAGTGAGGATAATATCTGGTAATGTTAGAAATATATCTGAATAAATACTGATTTAATACTAAAACCTCTTAAGTACAAAATAATTTTGCTTGCACACATAGTTCAATGGTTGAGTTTATCATGCTGAATGTAGTATCCTATATACACATAGTGGACATTTTTTTTGTTATACAGGGTGTATATAAAATTTTCCTGTTTTATACAGGGTGTTAATAAAATATTATTCCATTATATGCCAGGTGTTAAGAAAACTCTTTATTCTTACGAAATATTGGAAAAACTATTGGTCATACAGGGTGTTACCAAATTTTTATTTTGAAATTTTTTTTCTTATACTACGTAACTTAGAAATCTAACGATACAGGATGTAAATCCTTAACGTATGATATACAGCGTATAAAATTATTAAATATTATTTCAGAATTCCAAAATGGAACAAATTCTTATAAGACGACTTGAGTCTATATCAAGTGCTATCTCTAACCTAACTGAAGAAGCTCTCACCTATAAAGATAAAGTTAATAAAGAATACTCTGAAAATTTAGAAATAGTGCTAGGTAAGCTAAATGTAGCGGTGAAAAGGTTCGGAACTGAGTTAAACAATAGTCTATCAATAAACGAAATGCAATCTTTTGTGGAAGAAGTCACTTCCTATAGTGAAGTACAGCTACGCGGTGAGGAGGTACTTACAGAAATGAATATCAAACTGGAAAGGATAAAAGAAAACTCTGCACCAACTGTATTACCGGGTAGGAATACTGCACTAATGGGGAAATTACCCAAGTTAAGTTTGCCCGAATTTTCCGGAGACATTCTGGAATGGCGTCAATTTTGGGACCAATTCTGCTCCAACGTAGGAAATAGAGACCTATCAGAGGTAGACAAACTTTTATACTTAAAGGTTCTTTAAAAGGCGAAGCAAAAAAGGTCATCGATGGGCTCGAGACCACTAATAAGAATTATGAAATAGCTGTTTCTCTACTGAAAAATAGATATGGTAAAGAAAATCACATCATAGACGCGCACTACGCTGCGTTATACAAAGTGCCGAAAGCCTCCAAAGGCAATATAACAGAAGCAAGAAACACATTTGGTCAAATAGAAAGACATTTAAGAATCCTAAAATCGCTGAATCAAGACGTTGATCACGATCATCTCAGATTTATGATACTAGAAAAGATGCCCTCAGACATAGTGTATGAACTAAAAATAAAAGCAAAAACCGAGTCAATAGAAGAAATCCGTCAACATTTGGAAACCATAATAGCCGCTAGGGAAGATGCAAATAGGATCACTTCCGAAAATCTAGAAGAGTATACCACTCAGACGTTACATACAAGTTCATACAACAGGAAGGAAAATTTCATAAAACAGAAAAATTACAAGAACTTTGAGAAACATAACCCAATTCAAACCCACAAAAGAAATAGTAAAGAAGAGAAGTTCAATGAGAAAAAACCATTCCATAGGAACATTAACTATAATAGCCAGTCCATAAAAAGAAAACCTCAAGAACAGGGAGGTAACAGGGACATGTCGATGAGAAAGAAAAGGAGGCTTCAATGTATTTTTTGCCAAGGAGCGCACTTCAATGATCAATGCGATGTTGTTAAAACTGTGAGAGAGAGGAAAGACAAATTAATCGATCACTGTTTTGTTTGCCTAAAGAAAGGTCATCAAAAAAGAAATTGTAAAAGCTCAATTCATTGTGCATACTGTAACAAAATTAACCACCATAACAGAGCACTTTGTTATAAGAATTGCATTAATAAAACCGAAGATGTCAAGACGTTACACGTCAACTCTATAAGCTCCACCGTATTACAAACAGCAATAGTTAAGGCTCTACGTAAAGACGATGATTCTGATGGAACGGTCTGTCGAGTACTGTTGGACTCGGGTAGTCAACGTACTTACATAACGCGAGAAGTAGCTTCAAAATTGAACCTTCCTATCGAAGAAGAAAGCACCTTATCAGTTTTCACGTTTGGATCGAAAACTCCCCAAGTAATAGAAAGCCCCGTAGTCAGGTTACAGATACGTACAAGGACAAATTATACTTTACAAATAGAAGCAAACGTTGTTCCTCATATTTCACATGGAGTTCCTTTCCCTGGTATTGACATAGGTAAATACAAAGATGATCGGATTTTGGCTGACGACGGCTCATTGTCACCCACAATAGACATATTGATCGGCATTGACTTCTACTTTTCATTCATCCTTGAAGACAGAATTCAACTGGAAAGTAACTTATTCTTGATTGACTCTAAATTCGGTTATTTACTGACTGGAAAGACTAATACAAAAACCACGGACACATTGTCAGTATTAACTTACTTTCAAGGAGTAGAAAACAAATTGACACCATCGGATCTCCCGTTATACAATGAAAACCTCAAATGCTTATGGGAACTAGAATCCATTGGAATATGCGATTCGCCAAAATTGACTAGAGACGAACAAGTAATCAACCAATTCAATGATACCATAAAACTAGTAAAGGATAGATACACTGTTAGTTGGCCATGGATAGATTACCCACCTAATTTAGAAACTAATTACGGTCTAGCCAAAGGCAGACTAGTCAACTTACTCAAACGATTAGATTCCGATTCACTAACAGCGTACGATAATACATTGAAAGAACAACTAGCAAAAGAAATAATTGAAAATGTACCAGACAATGAAAGGAGAATCGAAGATATGGATCATCCTATACACTACCTGCCGCACCACGGTGTTATTCATCCAGGCAAGCCAACTCGCATAGTCTACGACGCCTCGGCAAAGACCAAACATAGCAAAAGTTTAAATGAATGTTTACATTGCGGTCCACTTATGCTAGAAGACTTAACCGGAATGTTGTTAAGGTTTAGGTCACATCAGATAGGAATAACAGCAGACGTAGAAAAGGCTTTTCTACAGATAGCATTACACGAAAAGGACAAAGACGTAACTCGATTCTTATGGTTGAAAGACATAAAAAGGGCGGCCACGGAAGATAACATTCTGCACTTACGATTCTGTCGGGTACCGTTTGGAGTGATATCGAGTCCATTTCTTCTAAATGCTACTTTGAAACATCATCTACTGCGTTCCAATGAGGAAAGTCTAAAAAGCATAGTAAATGACATCTACGTCGATAACCTTGTCACAGGAGCAGAATCTGTACAAGAAGCAACAGCAATGTATGAGTCGTGCAAGATCACATTTGAAGAGATTTCAATGAATCTTCGAGAATGGAGTTCGAATTCCAAACAATTCTCCGAGAACATTTCTTCATCAGATGTCTGCAGAGATGTAGAAGTTAAAGTATTAGGTCTGAATTGGAACACAGACGAAGATACGATCAGGTTGAGACCAAGAAAGACTAAAGAGGCCACCACCAAGAGAGAAATACTTAAAAACATAGCATCAGTTTACGATCCATGTGGATATGCCGCACCAGATTTATTACCAGCAAAACTTTTATTACAAAATCTGTGGATACATAAATTCAAATGGGATACCCCATTACCAGAAGAATTGACCAATGAGTGGCAAATCATTAGAGAACAGTTAGAAGAAACCAAAACCATTATTTTACCAAAGAAATATTCGAACAAAATGGTGGTGACAATATCCAACTGCACGTTTTCACAGATGCATCAACCAAAGCATATGCTGCAGTTGTATACATTTCTAATGAAAAAGAATTGAATTTTGTAATAGGAAAATCACGGTTAGTACCCATCAAGCATCAAGACAATTTAAAAATCCCAAGACTTGAACTATTAGGTGTTTTAATAGGTAGTCGGTTGCTGAAGTACGTAACCAAGTTCCTAAAATTTGAATTTAGAGAAAATATTATATGGACAGATAGTCAAATAGTGATTGATTGGTATTACAGCAACAAACTACTACCACCATTCGTTGCAAGGAGGATAGAAGAAATAAAGGGAAATACACCAGCTACAATAAGATATGTTCCAACAGGATTAAATCCAGCAGACGTGGCTACTAGACCCACAAGTTCTAAGGAAGACAAGCAGATATGATTATCCGGACCAAGTTTTCTACTGGGACACTCCAGAACTTGGCCGAAAGGTTGTAGAACCGAAATTTCTTTACTTAACGAAACTGAAGTCACTGTGAATCCCACATGTTCTTCTGCTGAACAAGACTTTTCTTTTCCTGTTGGGGAGGATCTCACGAGTGGAGAAAAGGTCTTAAAAGAGCAGGAACCCAGAAATCAATTAGATGAGGAATCAGGAAACAACTCCACAGATAACTGTGAGGACAATACACTATCACAAACACATAGGATTAAAAGGATTCAAAAGGAACATTTCCCTGAGGAAGTAGAGGGTAAACATACTAGTTTACAACGAAACTTAGGCGTATTCACCACACATAGACGGTATCCTACGTTGCAAAGGAAGATTACAAAACGCTGATTGGTCTTATGACAAAAGATATTCAATATTAATTCCAAAGGATTGTGATTTCACTAACACAATGATCCTAGAAACACATAAGAAATACTATCATGTAGGAGTCAACCACACTTTAAGTTTGATCAGATTATCGTACTGGATTCCTCAAGGTTTTACTTGGCTTCTTAGCCAAGTAAAGAAAATATTAGGAAAATGCACAAATTGTGTCAAACATGGAGGAGGTCCATTCAAATTACCAACCACTCCAGCGCTTCCTAAGGAAAGAGTAAACTATAGTTCACCTTTTACGTATACCGGAATAGATTATTTGGTTCCTCTTCAAGTAAAGACAAATAATAAATTAGAAAAAAGATGGATATGTCTGTATACATGTCTAGCAGTACGGGCTATACACTTGGAAGTAGTTAAGGATCTTACGGCT